>WBNM01007899.1:38900-146116 GCA_013399055.1 Ramphastos sulfuratus
ATAATACATTGATATTATGTATGTTATTATATACATAGATTAATATTATTTCTAGTATATTATGTATATTATATTTTTATATAATATATTAATATATGTTATATATTATAATTTATAGAATGTAATATATTGATATTATGTATAGTATATGCTTTATAATATAATATATTATATTAACATTGTGTTAAATATAAATATAGGAATATATTTCTGGAAAGAAATAATCTAAGCCAGGCAAAAGCATGGGAAGATCAATTCTTTAGTTCTCCAAACTTCCTTTGGGTGTTCTGCTGAAGAAAGCTTAGTTTTGGTCTCTCCTTTCCATGTTGTAATTTATGTATAGCTTGTAAAGGCTTTGTCACCAGTTCAGAGCTCTAGGAAATACATCCAGCTCTAGGTTATTGCTGTCTAGGCTATTTTACTACAATATCATGCACAAAAATCTACCCTAGGTGCTGGGATGTGATAAAACCAATTCCCAGTTATAGATAACAGCACAGGAGGATGGTTGTAGCACTTTTTTAATAGAAGCCATTAAATCAGATATTTACTCAGTTTCTTAGAGGAGGCTGTTTAGAATTTTACTGACTCAGAAATGGATCACACAGTAAAATATGGGATAATATAAACCCCACAAAACAGTGGAGATTGAAGTCAGACAAAACCGTACCTTTGTTCTTTGGGGAGCAGCAGGGGTTTGGGGGTTTGAGATCTTTTGTGTCTCTTTCTTCTTGGAATTTGAAGAAAGTTTAGGGTGGGTCTGGGAAAGTTGTTAGAGTCATTTTAATAAATAAGGAACTGGTACAGCTGTCAATGAATGCCTTCAGTGGTCTCTGTAATTAGCTGCTGCTTGCTGAGGGCAGTTGCTCTCCAGGTTATTGATTTCTGAGCTCTCTGGAGAGAGGCTGTACCCAAAGCACTGTTGTTGCAGTAAGAGATGCCCTGGGAGCTTGTGGACTGCCAAGGACTCTGCTCTGACCTGCTGCTTCTGAACATCTCCATCACTACCTCTTCCTTTCTTCTCTTGGCTCCTCATCTTGCCTTTTGCAGGTCTTAAGATAGATCCTGTTGCTGCCTACATTTGCTCATCCTGGCTCTGCTCTTTTTTTGGGATCTTTTTTTTCCCATCTGAACTTCTGTAAAGAGCAAGTTTCTGACTCCATTCCTCAGCTTGGTTTATATGCTGTCCTTATAAGCCCCACTGGTCTCATTCTCACTGAGATACTCACTTTTCCTCAGATCCACCTAAAGCAGGGTCAGCCAGAGCAGACTGGCCAGGATTGAGCCCACACAGGTTTTGAAAGTCTCCAGAGAAGGAGACTCCACAGCTCTCTGAGCAACCTGTTCCAGGACTCTGGCACACTCACAGGAAAGATGTTTTTTCTCATGTTCAGATGGAACTTCCAGTTTGTGCCCCTTTATCACTGGGTATCACTCTGGTTCCATCCTCTTGACCGCCACCATTTAGCTATTGATCAGCATTGGTAAGATCTCCTCTTAGTCTTCTCTCCTCCAGGCTAAGCAACCCCAGGTCTTTCAGCTTCTCCTCCTCAGAGAGATGCTCCAGTCCCCCCCATCAGGCTCCAAACCAGAAGCAGGCAAAGTGCCAAGGAAATACACATCACAGAATCACAGAAACATGCAGGTTGGCAAAGCTCCTCAGGAGCACCAAGTCCAACCTAGAACCCAACTCTACAACATTCACCTTAAACCATAGCCCCAAGCACCACATCCAAACCACCCTGAAACACATCCAGGGTCGATGACTCCACCACTTCCCTGGGCAGCTCACTCCAGTCCCTGACCACTCTCTCCCTGAAAAACTTTTTCCTAATGTCCAGTCTAAACCTCCCCAGCCTCAACTTGAGGCCATTCCTCCTTGTTCTGTCTCCAATGACCTGTAGCAGTGAAGTAACCTGCATGACTTTTAGGGTTTCCCCAATGTATGAAGCCTAAAAGGCTGCCAGAGATGGCAGGGAAGCACAGGTCTGCTAATGTAATGCAAATCTATGTTTTAAGTAATGTAATTAACAGGCAAAACTGGAAATTAAAAATGAGATGTGAGAAGTATGCACTTTCCCTGTGCCTTCGAGGGAACCTCATAGACAATTGGGAGAAGCTGCCTAAGGCTACTTTATATTCTCTCTAAGTGAAAAAAAAAACCCAAACCAACACTTCACCTGGTAGTATCTGTTTAAAAACCAATGTTATTCTAACCCTCATTTACAAGGAGATAATCTGTTCTGCACTCTGTGCATGGATTCTGGTCCCCATGGGTGCTTTAAAACCCTACCTGAGAGAAATGCCTGCACTTGGTTTGTGATTATACTTTTTTTTCCTCCCTGGCTTTAGAAGCACCAGAAACATGTTTACTTTGAACAGGTTGATGATGATAAGAGTTAATTGGCTGAACAGTTGTAATGGAGACTTGTCTTTGGGTGAACACTTAACAGCCTCCCAGTGCCCTGGTGTTGCACAAACTGGGAACTGTGCTGAAGTGATTGCTCTTGGCTGCATTCTCCTTTCTTGGCTCGTGACAGAGGGGCAGCTTTTTCCCCCAGCAACATCCACACCTGCCTGCTCCCCCTTCTGCCTCTGGCCCCCAGTTCCTCACTGTGGTTGTTGGCTTTGAGGGACCTGGACCATGAGCTTCATTTTCCTAACCTACACCCCAGCCCTCTTTGGAGCACAGCAGGGCAGGGATGCTGTGAGGAATTGAACATCACATCCTGCCCTAGAGAGTGCTAAAGAGGAAAGGCAGCTTTTACCAGCAGAACCAACACTGCTGCCAAATAGCTGTTTATGAGTACTAGGGCAGAAAGCCTCGCTCTGTGGGAGCAGGTAAGATTAGGCTCTAATTAAATAACTGCAGGGGAATCATTGCAGTAGTCAATGTGCAACCCCCATGGGAGGAAAAATCAAGTTAGGATGGAAAGGTTTTATTGAGACAACTGAGAGCATATCTGACATGCTACTTAGACTGATCCTGCTATACAGGAGCCTGGTAAATTAGAATGAACATGAGAAGTGTCGTGGGATAAGGTGCAGGGCTGGCTGAAACTTGTGCCTCCTCTTTTCTGGTAGATTATCCTATTTGAAAATGTCATAGTGATTGAAATTGCAGCCAGCTGAGTCTTTATCATGAAAAAACAATGGTCAGGGACCTGCAGATTGTGATTCAGTAGATTGGTGGATAGGGCATTCAGCTGAGTTTGAGGTTTTGCTGCAAGAAACGTGTATCCTTGACTTGATACATAACTAAATATTTGGATTTTATATTTGCAAGGGCTTACTTGTCTAGTTGGTCTCAACTGGTTGCATGTGAGACAATCCACTCCGAGCAGCCTCAGCAATGATCAGATTTCACCCCATCACAGGCTCACAGGATGTCAGGGGTTGGAAGGGAGCCAAAGAGTTCATCGAGTCCAATCCCCCTGCTAGAGCAAGACCAGACTATCTAGCTCAGGTCACACAGGAACACATCCAGACAGGCCTTGAAAGGCTCCACAGAAGGAGACTCCACAACCTCTCTGGGCAGCCTGTGCCAGTGCTCTGGGACCCTTCCAGTCAAGAAGTTGCCCCTTGTGTTGAGCTGGAACCTCCTGTGCTGCAGCTTCCATCCATTGCTCCTTGTCCTATCCCAGGCAGCAGTGAGCAGAGCCTGTCCNAGCAGACTCTGTCTGTGCCCTCATCAATGGCATTGATGAAGATGTAGAACAGCACCAGACCCAGCACTGATCCCTGGGGGACTCCACTAGTTACAGCTCTGCAGCTGGACCCATGTTGCCCTGTAGCTGGGTCAATGCAGGAAGAAGCCTGTTCTGTTTCTGCAGATGCTCATGGTCCGTGCCAGGCAGCCTTTCTGACAGAGGAGCTGCTCAGATTACATTGAATCTCGTCAGTAAATCAGTGAGTGATGAAAATGTGTGCACCATTATCTCTTTAACTGATCTCATTTAGTTTTCTCCTAGACTTGGAAATGAAATGTTATTAAAATTAATGCAATTAATTTATCTTCCAGCCATTTAAAATTAGCTGCTTACCTAAAGAGTATAGGAATATAAGTGCTTTTTAATGAGAGCATGGCTCAGGGTTTCATTTGGACCTAAATCAAATCAAGGGTGTAATTAGAGCATGGATAACAAAGTGTGTGTTCCTCAAAAACTAAGAGGAGGATTTTGTTGTCCATCCTCTGTTCATGTGGTGGTGACCAGGCAGTGCTGAGTTAACTGGACTTGATCTTGGGAGGTCTCTTCCTAACAAAACCCTTCTCTGATTCTGTATCAATAACCTGGGCTCTCTCAATGCTCCCTTTGTATGATGTGTATCTTCTCAGCTCATATCTCTCCAAACCTGGGTATCAGAATTATTAAGGTTGGAAAAGACCTTGAAAATCAAGTCCAACCATAACCCAATTACCATGACCACTGAACTATATCCTGAAGCACCACATCCACAGCTTCTTGAACACCTCCAGGGACAGTGATTCCATCACCTCTCTGGGCAACCTGTTCCAACACCTCACCACTCTTTTAGGAAAGAATTTTTTCCTAATCTCCAAACCAAACCTCCCCTGGCACAACCTGAGCTCTTTTGCTATTGTCCCATCTTGTCCTGTGCTCCCTTTGCTGCTGTTGCTGTGCTAAAGTGGCTCTTGAGGCTATTATTGAGGATCTGTAATTTCAGGATGTATTTTCATGGATGATCCATCCATGCATTTCAGGCTCTTGCACTGTTTGCTGTGGTCTAGCCTCACACTGGACAAGCTGTGTTCCAGTGTCACTCACATGTTAGTGATGAAGCACTGTGACAACTGCTGCTTGTAAAAACCATGGGAGACCTGAGCTCAGTGTGAGTTCAGTGGCTATGCTTAGGTACTAGGAGAAACAGTTCCCAGAGGAGGACATGGAGGCCTCTTGCCAAATTGCTGGGTGACCTTCTCTTTAGCTTCTATTATTCAGGAGAACAAAGATGTGGAGAGTGCTGTCTTCAGGTCATAAAGTGTATGTCTGTGGTAAGGCTAAGGAGCAATCAGTGGCTTTTATGAATGGCAAATTTTAAGCTTTAAAGGTTTATTCGAAGGTTTAAAGTGTGATGGAAGTAGAGCCACTAACTATCTGAATGAAGGTGCATGCAGGAAGGGTATGAGTGGTGTCACCATAAGCAGAAGTCCTCCTGCCACCAGTTGGGGTGTGTGTGAGTGCCAGTGGGCTGCTACAAGTTCCACCTCCTTCACAGGCATCCAGCAGTGTATCAGGGTAAAGAGAGGTTGGTTCTGGTGGCTCTTAGCAAGGGCAAAGAGGTTCTTGTTGTGTCTGGAGGTAGAGGATAGAACAAGGGCACAATCTGAATGCTCCTGAAGAGAGTCCACCCTGGAGAAAAGGTGAGAATGGGTGAGCTTGCTGATGCCACCCTGTCACTACAGCCATCCCTTTGTGCTCAGACAGTGCAGGATGTGTGAGGGAAGGCATCAATCTACACTGTGTATGTACCCAAAATCCTATTGCCTTCCTGGGAGCTGTGCAAAGAGAAAGACAGCAGGTTTCATTCTCTTTAGACACTGTAATGATTTGTTCTTTGAAACTCACAAGTGATGAGTGACTTCAATTATTTTAAAGATGGGCATTACTATGCATGACTCAGTTTTGCAGTGCTTCAGAGAGGAAGTTTTCCTTTGTCTTCAAGATACTATCAGCTCCTGTTCTGTTGCCAGTGAGGTGCTGTAGCTTAAGTCAGAAATAGAGTATGATTAAGCTATGGTGAGGTGAGGCAGAGGAGAGAGAAATCAGCCTTCATCCACAGCAATTCCTGTGCCACCATGGTTATGCAATGATTGAATTGTCTGAGATTTCATCTATAAAGTGCAGCCTAGACATTATGTATTAAGAAATCTCTTGCATCCACTTTATTTATTCTTTGATATTTATTCTTCAATCACTGAAACAGTCAGCAATGGGGAGCAGACAATTAGAGGGAGAATTGCACTGCTCAACACTGTAGTGATTACTCATTCCAGCAAAAAGATTTTTTTTTCCTCCCCCCTCTGATATATTTGCATTAGACAGTACAAATACATTTAACTTTTAGAGACTATCACAGCAGAACAGTACCTTTCCAAGATGTTCTGTGAAATTAATCTTTCTCTCAAAGCTGTTTACAGTTTTATAGGTGAACTGTGAACCATCATCTCTGAATCTGTTCATAAACTGCTGTAGGCACTTACTCCAATACCTCTCAAATGCCTCATATTTTGAGGGTTGTTGCTCATTTTCTCTCTGAAATTGCCTGTGTTCCACCAAACCTGCTATCCCTCCAGTATCCCAAGTATCTTCTCCTATTATAAACTTTGCAGCATAATTAAAAGATGTCAAAGTTCACGCAGAGAAGGCTGTTTGCACAGAAGATGTGAATTCTCCAGCTTTCATTGCTTCCTGCCCTCTGTTTTATGTCACTGTAGGGGGATATATTCAGTGCTGTGTCCTGCAGCCTGCAGTCTCCAGTCATACAGAGCTGTGGGGACACAGAGTGACTGTCCCCATCCCACCCACGTCTTCAGCCTTGGGCTGACTTGTAGCCAAGGTGCACAGCCGGAGCTGGGAGATGAAAAATGCTCCTGGGCTCAGAGTTCAGCTGGGCCTATGATGTCCTACATCACATTTTTTGATGTGAGATTTTAATACTTGTCACCACAGATTTCTGTCTGAAGTTAAGTGCTTTTCCCAGTTGGCTGCTGCTGTAATTTTATTTTTAGTGTGCTCACAACTGGCCAACCCAATCCGTGACAATCTTGGCAATGTTTGGTATGTTTAGAGCCTCCCTCACCAACAGATCCTCCCCTGTGCAGTTAATCAGACTGTGCACCTGGCCATGTAGCCAACACAGATTGTTCTGAAAGCCCAGCTGTGGGTGCTGGCTATGCACTGGCCATGGCCAGCAGCAATTTAGGAGGGCCCAGATTTAATGCAATCTATCAAAGCTGTTCTCTGAATGATAGGCTTTCGAGACTGAAGCAGATTGGGATCCCTTCTGTCTGCTGGCAAGATGCTGCTGTTCCACTAAGAAGCTGTATCACAGCTAAACTGACCATCAAGGATTTGAGACAAAGTGGAAGGAGAGAGGAAGAGAAGAAAGCTACAATAGGAAGTGGGGGAGGTTTTTGGTCCTTGAGATGAAAAACCTTTGCAGTGAACGTAGAGCAGAGTGATGTTGCTCAGTGGTGATAGCACAGAGTTGGGATTAGGGTCACACAGTATAGAAGCAGTGTGGTGGCACACACCTTGAGCACAGCAGAGTGGACCTTGACTGGTGTTGTGGTGGCTAACAGCAGATGAGACAACTATCAGAAGTGTGTGAGTGTTAGATCCCTCAGCAGATGAGTAGACTTGAGAACTGAAGTGTTTCTCATCTTGTTTCTCTCAGCTGGTTTTGTCAGGTGGTCATAGGAAGTTAGCCTTGTCAAGACAAATGCTGAGATGCACAGTCTGTGCATTGTGAACCAGCTGCTGGCCTGACAGGAAGCAGCCCTGTACACCACATGTGAGTGGGAAGATGATTTGAAAGTGAAAAGCACACAGAACTGATTTAAAAGCATTCAGCAGAGCAAGCACCATTTGTGGTTGTATGGGATATAGCTGCCAAGTCAGCATCAAAGAGGCAATAAGTTCTCAAAGGCTGAGAATAGGGATGTAAAAATGAGTGCCTGAGCAGAGATTACCAGCTGAAAAAAAAAAAAAAAAAAAAAGACTAGAGAGGAGTTTCAGGTGGATCAGGAGGTAAAAGCTACAAACAGCAGGTGCTGAAGAGAACCACTGAGCTGAAATGCCTAAGCTTGGTGGACTAATGTACTTGGGAGCAGCAGCAGCACACTGAGCCTTCCACAGTGCAGTCAGCAATGTGGGCAGTGTTCTAGACTGCCCTGAGCAGATGGCTGGGCCTCACCAGCTTACTCAACACGGGCATTTACTGCCCAAAGTTGGATTGTTCCTCCCCTCAAGAGGGAAATTGCAGGGATGTAGGTTCAGCGCTTCCGCATGCAGCCTTGGCAGTGCAGGTGGAATGGAGAGCACGTAACAAACTCACCACCCAGCCTTTCTTAGCAATCATTCAAGTGTCACTTCTCACTATGGTGGTTTGGTTTTTTGTTTTGTTTTGGTTTCTTTTCCTAGCTGCAGGCAGGAACGTTACTGCTAATTTTCAGCTCCCTGCTAACACTTAAATTAAGACTCTAGAGAGTCTTGGTTGGGTTTTTTAGCGCCTGAGTAGTCATTTGACAACTTGTGAAGTAGTAGATGAATGCTGGTGAGGTTGAAAACTAGGTGTTGTCCAAGGGTAAATATGTGTGGTAGGGAGGCAGGGAAAATTCACAACAAAAATAGGCTGTACTGACCTGGGAATGAGGATACTTGAAATAGAATTGCTGCAGGCAAGCTTGTTCACAGAGTATAAAGACCAAAACAAGCTCCTTTGCCTTGCTGATGTGATTGAAGGACCTTAGTATGACCTTGGAAGAGTTGTGTGCTTAAAAAGCAAGGATCAAGAGACAGGGGTGTAAGCTGGGGAGTTAAACAGAAGCCAGGACAAGGATCAAACCCTAGATTTTAACCTGGCATGATGTGCAGCATGAATGTCACAATAACATGTCAGAAAGAGACAGAGGAAAGCAGGTCTGTAGCTGTTCCAAAAAGTAGTTTTGAGCAGGAATTACCAGTGTGAAGAGATCACACATGCTTGTGCCCATGCCGAAAGCTGTCCTGTTGCACTGTTAAAACATTCTCTATTACAGGTAAGAAAGATTTCTTGAACCTGATGTTCTAGAAGCCATGGTAGGCAACGAGGAGTAACAGAGACTGGTGGTACCAGGATGCTAGCTAATTTCTGCATCATTTTAGTGTGAGAACCTCATAGAATGGTTTAGGTTGGAAGGGACCTCGAAGATCATCTAATTTTTCCACTGATACTGCAGCTTTGCATACACAAATGTCAGTGAATTTTGAACAAAGTCATAAATGATGATCAGAACTGTGCAAGTCAGGTGAAATGATGTGTTAAAATGTCATGAGTTTGATAAAATTGCATGGGAGTTTGCAGTGTTATGTGGCAGTTTACTGTTGTTTTTTTTTAAACATTGATGCTGGCAGACACATATCTGGAAAGCCACAGTGAAAATCCACAGTGTGAATTTGTGTAAACTGTTTGAAATATTGAAAGAGTCATTAAATAAAGGCTGATCCAAAGCAGTGATGCTAACAGCTCTGTGCATAACTGCATGAATCAGAAGCCAAAAGGAAAAAAAAAAACCTCTTATCTCTGCATACATCTAGAGATTTCTTCTGCTTGTGTGAAAGAATTGAGATTAAAAAAAGAAATCATCTAAACTGTGTTTGGTTCTGGGCTCCCCTGTTCTAGGACATAAAGCTGCTTGAGAAAGTCCAGTGCAGAGCCACAAAGGTGACTAAGGGAGTGCAACATTTGTGTTGCAAGGAGAGCCTGAGGGAGCTGGGCCTCTTCAGCTTGGAGAAGAGGAGCCAGAGGGAAGACCTCATCAATGTTTATTAGTATGTAAAGGTGAGTGCCAGGAGGCTGGAGCCAGGCTCTGCTGGGTGATGCCCAGTGACAGCACAAGGGGCAATGGGTGGAAGCTGAGGCACAGGAGGTTCCATGTGAGCCTGAGGAAGAATTTTTTCCCTGTGAGGGTGACAGAGCACTGGAACAGGCTGCCTAGGGTGGGTTGTGGAGTCTCCCTTTCTGGAGATATTAAAAACCCACCTGGATGTGTTCCTATGTGATCTGGTCTAGGAGATCCTGCTGTGGCAGGGAGGTTGGGCTGGATGAGCTTTGGAGGTCCCTCCCAGCCCCTGACATTCCGTGATTCTGTAAAAAATTCCTTCATCTAATTGAAGAAATGCACAGAAGAGCAACCCTTGGGGTTTCTGCAATCTACAATTTCTCAGTCTATCCTGTAGAGAACTCAAGTCAGGTGTGATCTTCTGATCAGAGGGAAACATGATGTCTTCTCATGCACAGAACTGTTGCAACAAGGTCAAATGTTGCAACAGGCTGCCTAGGGTAGTGGTGNCCTCTTATCTCTGCATACATCTAGAGATTTCTTCTGCTTGTGTGAAAGAATTGAGATTAAAAAAAGAAATCATCTAAACTGTGTTTGGTTCTGGGCTCCCCTGTTCTAGGACATAAAGCTGCTTGAGAAAGTCCAGTGCAGAGCCACAAAGGTGACTAAGGGAGTGCAACATTTGTGTTGCAAGGAGAGCCTGAGGGAGCTGGGCCTCTTCAGCTTGGAGAAGAGGAGCCAGAGGGAAGACCTCATCAATGTTTATTAGTATGTAAAGGTGAGTGCCAGGAGGCTGGAGCCAGGCTCTGCTGGGTGATGCCCAGTGACAGCACAAGGGGCAATGGGTGGAAGCTGAGGCACAGGAGGTTCCATGTGAGCCTGAGGAAGAATTTTTTCCCTGTGAGGGTGACAGAGCACTGGAACAGGCTGCCTAGGGTGGGTTGTGGAGTCTCCCTTTCTGGAGATATTAAAAACCCACCTGGATGTGTTCCTATGTGATCTGGTCTAGGAGATCCTGCTGTGGCAGGGAGGTTGGGCTGGATGAGCTTTGGAGGTCCCTCCCAGCCCCTGACATTCCGTGATTCTGTAAAAAATTCCTTCATCTAATTGAAGAAATGCACAGAAGAGCAACCCTTGGGGTTTCTGCAATCTACAATTTCTCAGTCTATCCTGTAGAGAACTCAAGTCAGGTGTGATCTTCTGATCAGAGGGAAACATGATGTCTTCTCATGCACAGAACTGTTGCAACAAGGTCAAATGTTGCAACAGGCTGCCTAGGGTAGTGGTGGAGTCACTGTCCTGGGAGAATCACAAAATGGTTTAGGTTGGAAGGAACCTCAAAGCTCATACAGTTTCAACCCCCCACCATAGGCAGGGACACCTCCCACTAGAACAGGTTGCTCAAGGCCTCATCCAACCTGCTCTTGAACACCTCCAGGGAGGTTGTGGAGCACAGAATCAGAGAATGTGATCAAAGATGATCATAAGATGATTCGATGATTCTGTGCTCCACAACCTCCCTGGGCAACCTGTGCCAGTGTCTCACCACCCTCACTGCAAACAACTTCCTCCTGACATCCACTTTCAATCTCCCCTCTGCCAGTTCAAACCCATTGCCCCTTGTTCTGGCATTGCAAGACCTTGTCAATAGTCCCTCCTCAGCCTTCCTGGAGCCCCCTTCAGATCCTGGAAGGCTACTCTAAGGTCTCCTGGAAGCCTTCTCTTCTGCAGGCTGCAGAGCCCCAACTCTTGTAACCTGTCCTCATAGCAGAGCTGCTGCAGCCCTCTGAGCATCTTTGCCATTCAAGAACCCTGTAGATATGGCAGTTTGGGATGTGGTTTGGTGGACATGGTGGTGTGGGGTTGATGGTTGGACCTGATGGTCTCGGAGGTCTTTTTCAACCTTGGTGATTCTACAATCACCTTTAGTAGTCTCTTGTGGCATTTGTGTAATGCAAAATGTGAAGCATCAAACAAAAAGACTTGGCTCATTTTATTGAAGTGAAAACCTAACTCACTGAATCATTACTGCCTGCCAAAGAAGTTTATAGATTTGCTAAACACTTGTTGACAGGCAATGATACTTTTTGTTTTTTTAAGAAAAAAAGCCATTCTTTTGAGTTCTTGTGAGCAATTCTCATTTCATCCCTTTTCTAAATGAAGCTGCATTTACCCCAAGGCTGAACACAGGCTCCAAGCTCAGATATTTAAGAGCAGTAGGGAAGAACTTAGGGCAATACCCTATCTTGCTGCAATCTGCAATGCATTATTTCAGGGTTTCTTGGCTCATCCCTGCCTGTTAAAAATAGAGGCACTGTTTTAAAGCGAGTTGGTTTATAAATTTGACTCAAATACCCACTTGGCAGACTGTTTTCCTGGTGATGATTGTGTGGAATATAGTCCCCTTTGGCCTCTTTTGCAGCTCCAAGTGCTCCCTTGCAGGGCTGGTGTGACAGCTGCTAAAGCAGATGCCAAGCTCTGTCTGATACCGTATTTTTCTGTGTATAATCCTTCAGCAGTTTGTGTTCAGCAAAGTGATTCTGCCATGGCACAGCCAGGCCCTTGCCTCTGGGATTCAGCAGTAAAAGAAAATTATTTCACATGTGTGGGTGATGTGATGGGGACTTTACCTCTTTGTTCTTTAAACCCCAGGTTCTAATATTGCAGCAGGTGCTTTCTCTTCCTCACTAAGCTCCTGCCTCTGCTTCTCATTTGTTTGGATTATAAAAATATGTCCCAGTACTTGGCTGGTGTTTAGCTGGCTTATAACTGGCTTATTGGAAGCACAGGCAATACACACAAAACATTACCTGTGTTACAGCCTTCAGCTGCCTCCCTGAAGGTCTCTCTGTAAGCATCGTTGGCCTCAAGTTGCACCAGGGGTGGTTTAGGTTGGATGTTGAGGAAAATGTCTTCACTGAAAGAGTCATCAAGCACTGTAACAGGCTGCCTGGGGAAAGTGGTGGAGGTGTTTAAAAGATATTTGGAGGAGAAGCTTAGAATCAGAGAATCATAGAATAACAGAATCAGTCAAGGTTGGAAGGGACCACAAGGATCAGCCAGTTCCAACCCCCCTGCCATGGGCAGGGACACCTCACACTAGATCAGGCTGGCCACAGCCTCATCCAGCCTGGCCTTAAACACCTCCAGGTATGAGGCTTCCACCACCTCCCTGGGCAACCCCTTCCAGGTTCTCACCGCCCTCATGCTGAACAACTTCTTCCTAACATCCAGCCTGAATCTCTCCATTTCCAGCTTTGTTCCATTCCCTTCAGTCCTATCACTACCTGACAGCCTGAAAAATCTCTCCCCAGCTTTCTTGTAGTCCCCTTAAGATACAGGGACAGTTTTTTAAGCCCCAGCTTGACAGGGTGCTGATTTCATGTAGACTATATTCTTACCCTGAAAGATTGGGCTAGATGATCCCTAAGGTCCCCTCCAAGCTGATATTCTATGAATCTATGAACCTATGGTCTAACAGTTGTGTACAGTGAGATGTTACATTATGATTTGACTCTATCTTAAGGTCTTTCCAACTAGCTGATTCCATGATTCTATGACCATTTCCCAATGTAGGGGCACTTGAGAGTTGAAATGAGGCCAACTGGGTGTACACACCACATTTATAGCTTTTATAAAGGTCTATATTTTCCCTTCCTCCTCCCCTCACTGTACGCAGTGTTTAGCAGATACCCATTAACATCAATAGAACTTACTGAACTCACTGGCTCTTTTATATCTTTACAGTACTTAAAGCATCACTCTCTTTAAGCTACATTTTTTTCTGAAGTATGAAAATGATACCAGTTTCTATGTAGTTATTTAAGCCTTTTCTTAATGTTTTTTTCCAAAGAAAAGGGGAAATTTTCCTAGTAACTCACCACTTTCAGCAGCTGTCTGCACATGAAATATTCCCAGGCTTTTTATTCTTCTTAAGTCATTGCTTACTCTCTGTATTTTAGGGCAGACATCAGTGCATAACTAGAGAAAGTCATCCATCCACATTGGTTCCTTGCTTATATCTCTGTGATGAAATTTGAAGGCAGATGAGTTTGTTTGCTTGATTCCAAGCCCAACGTTTTATGGTCATGGCCTCTTCTTCTCTCCTCCTGCCTTGGAGTATGGGCAAAATTAGCTGATGTCAACTTACTATACCTGTAGCTGTGGTGCTGAGGGCCATGGTTTAGTAGTGACTTGGCAGTGCTGGGTTAAAATTGGACTCAATGATCTTAAGTCTCTTCCAACCAAAACAACTTGGATAGGCACAGTCCCAAGCACAAATCCAGGCTGGGTGGGGAATGGCTGAGAGCAGCCCTGAGGAAAAGGACCTGGGGGTCTGGGGTGATGAAAAGCTCAACATGAGGCTGCAGTGTGAGTGCAGCCCAGACAGCAACTGTGTGCTGGGCTGCAGCAAGAGCAGTGTGGGCAGCAGGGCAAGGGAGGGGATTCTGCTCTTTTGCTCTTCTCAGACCCCACCTGGAGTCCTGTGTGAAATTCTGGAGCCCCCAGCACAGGAAGGACATGGAAGTGTTGGAGCCAGTCCAGAGGAGGCCACGAAGATGCTGAGAGGGCTGCAGCAGCTCTGCTGTGAGGACAGGCTGAGAGAGTTTGGGCTCTGCAGCCTGCAGAAGAGAAGGCTTCCAGGAGACCTTAGAGTAGCCTTCCAGGATCTGAAGGGGGTTCCAGGAAGGCTGGGGAGGGACTATTGACAAGGGCTTGCAATGACAGGACAAGGGGCAATGGTTTTGAACTGTCAGAGGGGAGATTTAGACTGGATGTTAGGAGGAAGTTGTTTGCAGTGAGGATGGTGAGACACTGGGAGGCTGCTCCCTCCCTGGGGGTGTTCAAGGCCAGGTTGGAGGAGGCCTTGAGTGACCTGTACTAGTGGGAGGTGTCCCTGCCCATGGCAGGGGGTTGGAACTAGATGATCCTTGAGGTCCCTTCCAACCTTACCATTCTATGATTCTATCATCCTGCAGCATCCTTTACCGTAGAGCCATGGAGCAAACTCCAATACCTAACAGCAGCTGTACAGATCTCTATGTCTAAAGTCAGGAATCTCCTTTAACTCAAGGTTATAGTGTGGCTGCTGGGACATGCTGTGCTTTGAATATCACACTTTACTCCAGGGATCTCCATGAATGCAGTGTAGCCACCAAGACCTGTTCTGCATAACCTGTGTGCAAATATTCTGGGCATGTATGTTTAGTGACTTGGTGGCCTCTGGATGTGCCTTTTCAATCCTCAGGTTCCCCATTTGTAAACCAGTATTAATGATATGTACCCACTTCAGAGGCCAAAGTACCAAGTCCTAATGCTACATTTATGCAAAGTATTATTAGGATGACCATCTGGCAAAGGACAGATCCTGGCTTGCAGCCCTTTGTTCTTTTATCTACCCAATCTGTTGCTATTTTTTTAGTATCTCTGAGTTCCAGACAGGTCTGCAAGCCCAGCAAACCTTTTAACACCTCTGAAAGCTTGGGATAAGCTAAAGAATTCACAGTAACTCTTGCAGCACACAGGGGAAACGGAGAACAAGTATCCCAAATTCTCTAAAATAGGAGAGATTTTGTTCCTGTTATCCCTGATTATTTCCCACGGGAGTAGATGACCATTCATGGTTCATTGAGCCCAGTTCCTGCAAAGACAGCCAACCATGTAATAGATGTAATAGTCCAGAAGAGACCAGAGGAAAAGCCAGCCTGTGTCTGCTACACCAGCCACCACAAAATGCTTCCTTTCCCAGTATTCCTCTGTCTAAGGTAAAGATGTCCCTGAGGAGAGAGAGGAACACAGATAGGTGTTCTGCATCCCCACACCACTGTGCACTTGGGAGAAGTGCCATGCCCTTCCTGGGAAGCAGACTATGACCATGGTACAGTGGCAGGCAGATTCTTCTAGCCTCACAGGGGAAAGTGGTCCACAGGCTGACCTCTGCTTCTTTCTCCCCTCGAATCTGGTCATGAGTGTTTGACCTCTAAACACACAGATGAGTCAGAGAACAACACAGAAAAGTCAGAGTTCTCTCAGCTCTGCCAGGAAACCTGCTCATCCTGTCTCAAAACCCCAAATCCTGTCTTGGCTGTAGCCACATCTTCAAAGGCTGATTGTCTGCATCCAGCAGAGAGAGGAGAGGAGGAGAGAACAGGACATAGAATGATAGAATGGCTTCAGTTGGAAGGGATCGTAAAGATCATCTAGTTCCAACCCACCCTGCCACGAGCAGGTACAGCTCCCACTAGATCAGGTTGCTCAAAGCCTCATCCAGACTGGTTGTAAACACTTAGAGGGATGAAGTGTCACAACTTCTCCAGTCCACAATCCATTCCAGTGTCTCACCACCCTCATAGTAAAGCTCCTTCTCCTTTAGTTCCTGTGGTCAAAGCCCTGAGTCAGAGGAAGGCAGGTCTGCAGTGTAAGTCCAAAGCAGCTTGATTATGACTTTGCATTAGTGCCTGTCAGGGAAGATGACACCTGTACTCCTCCCTTAACACTTGTTTTGTGGGAGCAAGGACTGGGCAGAATGGGAGATGGGATGTTCAGAAAGAGAGCAGTAGAATAAGCTGACATTAGGTAGTGAGCTGAGCCAGTGCTCAGGCAGGGATTAGAGAAGGAAGTGGCTGAGCATCTGATAAAATTATAGCTTCATGCTAGAGTCAATTACTTACCTACAGCCCTGGAGTGCAACAAACACTACCTTTCTCTTAAAAAAAAACAATAATAAAGTACTAAGGATGTCTTGCAGAACATAAAGCACTGACCTTAAATGAAGATCAGGAGCAGCAGCTGAAAAAGCCAAGCACAGCCTATCAAACCTGAAGCTAGGCTTGATATAATAGATGCAAATCAGTCCAGCTTCTGTGAAGACAAAAAAAATAGCTAATCTTACTGATCTGCTAGAATTTAGATCTGTCATTAACAGAGTAGAAAGTGTTTTGTCAGCCAGTCCTTTATCTAGACTGTTGAAAAGACTTTGTCAAAAGTCCCTACCAGGATGTAGTGTCTGGCCTCTGTCATAGCAGGAGACTGTCTGGGGCTGCTGGGTTTGACTGGGGTAGGAGTTAATTTTCTCCCCAGTAGCTGGTGTGGGCTCTTTTGGGTTTGTGCTGGAAACAGTGCTGATAGCACAGGACTCTTAGCTGTTGCTGAGCAGTGCTTGCACAGAGTCAAGGCCTTTGCTGTTCCTCACACCACCTTACCAGTGAGTGGAGTGAGGGTTCACAGAAAATTGGGAAGGAACAGAGCTGGGACAGCTGATCTGAACGACTAAGGAGGTATTCCAGACTGTATGAGGTCATGCCCAGCATATATAGCTGGGGGAAAGTTGGTGGGAAGGCTGCTGCTGGGGAAATCACAGAAACAGACACATGCAGGTTGGCAAAGCTCCTCAGGAGCACCAAGCCCAACCTAGAACCCTACTCTACAAGATTCACCTCTAGCCATAGCCCCAAGCACCACATCCAAACCACCCCTAAAAACACAGCCAGGGTGGGGGACTCCACCACTTCCCTTTGCAGCTCATTCCAGTCCCTGACCACTCTCTCTGTGAAAAACTTTTTCCTAATGTCCAATCTAAACCTCCCCAGCCTCAGCTTGAGGCCATTCCCCCTTGTTCTGTCTCCAAACTACCTGTGAGCAGAGCCCAGCAGCAGCCTCTCCACAATGTCCCTTCAGGTAGCTGTAGTCAGCAATGGCAGAGCATCATTTGGGTGGTGGTGAGCAACTGTTTCCAAACAAAGATCTTCAAAATACTTGTGTGAAACTCCATTCATCTTTTCTATTATCCATGTGTCCTGTGATACCAAATAGCCTTTTATTGATTTCTTCCTCTCTACAGACCTTCAAACCCCCAAAGACTCTTTCTAGGTTTCTCAAGGACCACCTCTGCTTTCACAGTGCTACTGCCTCAAGAAAGAGGACAAATTCAGCTATGCTCTTTCTGTGGCTTTGTCAGAGGTTTATACAAAATTTAAGTATTCAAGGTAGGCAGGCTCAAAATAAATCAGTGTTATAGACTATAAACTGGCTGAGGGAAGCCAAGAGGAGCTGTAGATGGCTTATGGTCAGTATGGAAGTAGGTTAATTCCCAGCTTTCTCCTGGGCATTGTATGAGGGCTGATGATCCATATGTGCATTAATGACCTGAGAGTGAAATGAGATGTGATAAAATCTGAGAACAACTAAGTATTAGATTAATCCCAAACACAAAAGACTCTGAAACTCTGTCTTCTCTTTTAATTCCAGTCAATGCCAAATATAAGAAAAATGTAAGTAAGAGGTAGCATTAGGATTTTTTTTTTCCAGCATGAATTTATTACTCCATCTCAAATCCATATCAAATGGCATAATGGCTTCTCAAATGAGATCATCTTGATATACATTGCAAAGACAGAGGAAGCAGCTGTCAGCTTACAAGACTATTCCTCGTTTTTAAGATGCTGAAAATCCTGTTTTACCAACGGAGAGTTAGAGCTGAAAGGAAATCTGCAAAGCTGTAAGAGGTCAGCTTGTTTCAGCAGCTGCCTGGAGAGACAAGCTGGCATTGAAAGCCCAGCAGAAATGAGCCTCTTCTCTTCCAGAAATGGGAAAAAGTCAAATATGCAGGCAATATGGTTTTGATATTCCCCTTCTGGAAAGCCTGTTTCTAAAGGTTTTGTAACTGACTTCATGGAAGGGATGATCTGTCTTTGCCTCCCACTCTCATTGCCCCAGAATCATAGAATGGGAAGGTTGGAAGGACCCTCAAAGATCATCCAGTTCCAACCCCCTGCCATAGGCAGGGACACCTCCCCCTAGCACAGGTCACTCAAGGCCTCGTCCAACCTGGCCTTGAACCCCTCCAGGGAGGGAGCAGCCACAACCTCCCTGGGCCACCTGTGCCAGTGTCTCACCACCCTCACTGCAAACAACTTCCTCCTAACATGCAGTCTAAATCTCCCCTCTGCCAGTTTAATCCCATTGCCCCCCAAAAAATCAAGTTGTAACCAAGGAAATTTGTCAGTATGAAGCACTACTTTCAACTTCATTTCATCACAAACTGCAACTTTACTTTGAACAGACCAAAAGAACTCTGATGCTGCAGTACATCAAATACTTCACACAGTGTTCTTTACACACATGTAACCCCTGCCCCAACTGGCAGGGGTCTCTAGCCAATAAAGACACTCTTCACAATCTGAACTCTAAAGGAATGTTTGTATACAAGGATCCAGAATATATCTGTTTACAGGAAGATTTTAGTTTTTAAATGTGCCCATGGAGCAGATGATCTCTAAGGTCCTCTCCAACCTAAGCCATTCTGTGATCTGTTTGGAGCATGAAACTCCTGTAAAAAAAATTAAAACCACCAGAAAGCTAATAAAATGATCTGGGCATCTTTAAAAATAGATTTTTCTGAGGCAGAGCACCTCAAAAGCATAGTCTTGAAAGAACTGAACAACTTGGTGAATAATTAGTGACTGAATTGTAAAGCTCCTTGCTGGTGCCACCAGATCTGAACACGCAGGGAAGCATTTGTGGCGTGGCCAAATGTAAAGCCCAGCAGGGCTTCTCCTGCTCTTCCTATAGATCAAACATTGGAAAATTGACTCTGAGACGTTTTTCTTTTCCACCCCACAAGCTAGAACAGTGTAACCACTGTAGCATTGAAGGCAGGAGTTGAAAGTAAGAACTTGACATTTAAATAGAAAAGGCAGCTGCTGAACACGTCCCTTTAGTGTATTTTCTTGCTTGCAGGTGAAGTGCATAAGTGCCAGGGTTGTAACAGAACAAAACAGAGCTACAATGCAATGGTTTTACTGCTGCCTCAATTCCCAGTTGGACTCTGTAGGGCTTGGAAGAGGTTGAGGGAGCACTGCTTTACTAACACCTTTAATCCACTGCCTTTGCAGCTGGAATATTCCAGTTAGGAACTGAAAAATATAAAACTGAAGTCAGTCCTTTGAATGATCCATTCAGATTCTTTATATCCACCTGACTTGTTGGCAGCAGTGGGCATTGATGTGGAGCTGATCAGATGCATTATGAGGAAGTCATCTCAGTGTAATTGTATCTAAATGACAATTCAGGATATTAATTGTGGTTGCAAACTAGAATGCATACATTGAAAGGTCACAGATTGATTTGCCATTGAGATATAAAGATCCTGGATGTATGCTAATGGTCACCAGGAGAGAAGCTTTGCTTACTGTGGGCTCAGTAATGTCATCTTAGGAGCTGGCAATACAGAAAGGAAGGAGAAGGCAAGCTTGGACTCGTGAGAAATAATTCACTGGTTTATAACAAGCATAAGATAGGAGATAAGTTTTGGGTCTGGGATGTAATTCTGCTTTCATGCTGCTTTATGCAAGTGTAGGTCAAATATTGGTGGAATTGCATTGATCTGTGTGAAACTGCTACTGCTTTATCTTTGTATAGTGAAGTAAGAGATTTTTGACTTATCACTTTGTGTTTAGCTACCTGTATCTGAATTCTTCAAGTAATAGTATTTGAGCAAAAATTATTTAAAGGAAATACTGAGCTTCTATAGCTCCTGATGACTTCACTTGGAGGCTACTGAAAGGCAGCAGCCATACAGGGCATTCACTCAGCTTTAGGCTGCAGCCTCAGTTGGGGTCTGTAAGATTTCTCCACATAGTAAGGAGGAGAAAGGACTGTGGGGATGCAGCTCATTCAACCTCCTAACAAATCTACTCTGCATTTAATTTTCCATGAGTGATAGCATTTTAGGAAAGCCTTGCTCATTTTGGTTCTGTACCTTCATTGCATGTGATGTTAAGAGAGGTTTTAATAAAAAAATAGTAATTAAAGAGCAAGAAAAGTATTGCATTCAGGGAAAAGGTCTTATTCAGATTAATGAATCAGTTTTAAATCAGCCTTTTTTTTAATATACAGAGAAATCTATGTGTTTTCTGAGTCTGTTTAGTCCAAGATTGGACTATTAAAGCTATCAAAGAATTCTAAATTACTGCAATAATTTCTTCCAGTGGTTCTGTTAATGCACAGTCATTCTTGAAGGGTATACAAGCAGAGGAAAAAATGTGTATCCTTTAAAATGGAGGGCTGGAGAGTTTCTGCATGTAGTTGTGCTGCTATAATTATACTGTAAGTAGCTAAATTCCTTATGGGAAAAAGCTGTAAAAGGAAAAGCCATTTTTCAAGTTTTTATTAAGTTGAAGGCCTGCAGTGACAAATTCTTTAGCACACTGCAGAGCTCAAGTCAGTCTCCTCTTGTCCACTTCTCACTTTGAGCTTTGCAAGGCTAATTTTTCAGGCTCTTTCCTATTTGTTAGGACCTCAAAGAGGATGTAATTGATTACAAGTTTACAAGACTTTTAAAGGGCATGATATTAGTTTTGCTACCTGTTTTGGATGGCTGTGTTACAGCACCAAGCATTTCCACACAATTGCTGAAGGACAGAGGGAGTTTGGGTGTGTTTGTACTTGGGTGTAGGCATGCAGAGGGAGCGTTGAGTTCTCTGGTGTATGGTTGGACTTGATGATCTTCATAAAATGGTTTGGGCTGCAAGGGACCTCCAAAGGTCATCTAGCCCAACCCCCCCTTGCACTGAGCAGGGACATCCTCCACTGCATCAGGTTGCTCAGAGTTTTGGTGAGCCCGACCTTGAGTAGCTCCAGGGATGGAGTTTCAACTATGTCCCCAGGCAACTTGTTCCAGTGTTCCATCACCTCATGCTGCAGAACTTTTGCCTGATAGCTAATCTAAATCTCTTTTTCTCTAATTTCAAACCATTGCCCCTCGTCCTGTCACTGCAGGCCTTTGCAAGCAGTCCCTCTGCAGGCTTCCTGTAGCCCCCTTCAGGTACTGGCAGGCTGCTGTTAGGTCTCCCCAGAGCCTTCTCTTCTCCAGCCTGAACAACCTCAGCTCTCTCTTTCATTGCAGAGGTGTTCTAGTCCCCTGATCATCTTTATGGCCCTCCTCTGGACCTGCTCCATCAGGTCCATGTTCTTCCTCTATTGAAGGCTGCAGAGCTGGACACAGCACTCCAGGTGAGGTCTTACCAGAGCAGAGTAAAGTGGCAGAATCTGGAAGGTCTTTTCCAAGCACAGTGATTTTGTGATTCCACGTGCATGTATATAACCACAATTTGAATATTCAGATTGTTGTAGGAGCAAGGAATACTTACACATTTGAAATCTGCCCATTATCTGCATAGCTCAGCTCTTAGAATTGTGGCCTCTAATCCTCTCTAAAGCTATTATGTCAGTTCCATGTCATATTCCCAGATTTTACTAAGAATTTAAGTGAGTATTGTGATAATGTATACAACAAACAGATTTGGGGTTCTTTTGAACCTCTAAGGTATTGCTAAAGCATAAAAAGATATTCATCAGGATATACTCTGGGTCTAAGCTCTAACTTATCCTCTTTGAATACACAGGAGCCTTTTTTGGGGGGGTATGTGAGGTAAAGTTCCTCAGGGATCTGTGTTTGGACCACTTCTTTGTAACATCTTTGTTGGCGACCTTGATTCAGGCATAGAGAGTGTCAGCAGTGAGTTTGCAGATGCCACCAAGTTAGGTGGCAGTGTTGGTTTGAATGAGGGTAGAGAGGCTCTGCAGAGGGACTTGGACAGGCTGCACCCATGGGCCAGCATTAACGGGATGAGTTTCAACAAGGCCAAGTGCCAGGTCCTGCACTTGGGTCACAACAACCCCAAGCAAGGCTACAGGCTTGGGGCAGTGTGGCTGGAGAGCTACTGGCAGAAAGGGATCTGGGGGCAGCTGAATATGAGCCAGCAGTGTGCCCAGGTGGCCAAGAAGGCCAATGGCATCCTGGCTGGGATTAAAAATGAGCAGGGAGGTGATTGTGCCCTTGGACTCGGCTCTGGTGAGGCCACAGCTGGAGCGTTGTATTCAATTTTGGGCACTGCAATGCAAGAGAGATGTGGAGGTGCTGGAGCAGGTCCAGAGGAGGGCAACCAAGCTGGGGAAGGGCCTGGAGAACAAATGTGATGAGGAGCAACTGAGGGAGCTGGGGATGGTTAGTGTGAGGAAGAGGAGGCTGCAGGGTACCTGCCTACAGCTACCTAAAGGGACATTTTGGAGAGGCTGCTGCTAGGCTCTGCTCACAGGTAACTGGAGACAGAACAAGGAAGAATGGCCTCAAGCTGAGGCTGGGGAGGTTTAGATTGGACATTAGGAAAAAGTTTTTCGTGAAAAGAGTGGTCAGGGACTGGAATGAGCTGCCCAGGGAGGTGGTGGAGTCACCCAGCCTGGCTGTTTAAGGGTGGTTTGGATGTGGTGCTTGTGGCTATGGTTTAAGGTGAGTGTTGTAGAGTTGGGTTCTAGGTTGGACTTGGTGCTGTTTCTGTGATTCTGTGATCTGTATTTCCTTGGCACTTTGCCTGCTTCTGGTTTGGAGCCCGATGGGGGGGACTGGAGCATCTCTCTCAGGAGGATCCTGTAACCATTTCACTGGAAAGAGCCCAGAGTCATTTGCTGCAGCCAGAGGACTGTGGTGGGCTTTGGTGAATGAAGTGACAGCACAAATAAAGGAAGTCTTGTGCTGTTCTTAGGTAATGAATTTTTTTGCTGCAAATTCAATGCTAAGTGCAGATTACAACTGCAGTGGTTCTTGGGGGAGTAGAGGAGGATGCTGCATCTCATAGGGGGGTGCTGATTGAAAAGAACAGCTGGCTGGGATGCATTTAGTAACCCTTGGAACCTGGAATGTACAAGAGAAAGTGGTGCTTCATGTGGTACAGATGGAGGATAGCAGTCCTCAGCAGCACACACCTGAGGCTGACAGAGCTTTTTTGGAATGGATACAGTGCTGTTAGCTCCTGAAACATGAGAGGAATTGTGCAGTTTAGATTTCTAACCAGTGTCTACTGTCAAGCAACTCTTGTCCTGGTCAAAACTGAATCGGCAGAGTTCTTCCTTGCATTTTAGAACTAGAACCAGTGCTCTGCTATCTGATTACTTTAACAAGTAAAAAAATTAGGCTTAAAAAGGAGGAACAAGGCAGGTGAAAGACCCCAGTCATTTCTTTCCTGCTGAGATTTTGTTTCATTTAACCTGTAACTGTATTTGTTTGCATGAATTCAGCTGTCAAACATGCACATACACGAGTGTGTTCCCTTGTGTGTTTGTGTATAAGGTTAACTTTGTATGTGTGAGACAGAGAAGCATTTTTAGCCCTAAAGAGAAATAAACCTTTCCTGTTGCTTACTTTGATTCTTACCCTCTTTAAAAAATGCCAGGCTTTCCTTTGCCATTCTAGATGCTTTGAGACTATGTTTTGGGGAAAGAGTGGGAGGGGAAAGAGAGGAGTTTGGGAAGAGGGGCTGGTGTTGACAACTTGTTAATGAAATTTCAATTTTAAAGCACGTTGAGGATTTCTGTGAGATAATCTTCTGATGGGAAAAAAAAAATCCCTTAATGTGACATTTAAAATATAATCTATTTCACTTAGATAGCACCTGCCATCCCAGGGAGCTAGCAGTTTGTAGGTTCTAATTTAATTAGCCTTCAAATAGACCTGCAATGTTACTGACCAGGACCATTCCCATAGAGAGGTGATGAGATGCAAGGAGATAAAGCAACTGTGTAGCTTTAGAGTGGCCACAGGAAAGGTTTGCAATAAGAACACACTCTGCTGTTGAGTACTAAATGTGTTTGGGCTACAAAAAGAGAATGGAGGACCAAGGGATATTTTGTGTGCAGGAGTAACTAAAGTTATAGCAAGGACCTGGGCCTGGGTTGATGAAAAGCTCAAGATGAGGCTGCAGTGTGAGTGCAGCCCAGACAGCAACTGTATGCTGGGCTGCAGCAAGAGCAGTGTGGGCAGCAGGGCAAGGGAGGGGATTCTGCCCCTTTGCTCTGCTTTCCTCAGACCCCAGCTGCAGTCCTGTGTGCAGTTCTGGAGCCCCCAGCACAGGAAGGACATGGAACTGTTGGAGCCAGTCCAGAGGAGACCACAAAGATGCTCAGAGGGCTGCAGCAGCTCTGCTGTGAGGACAGGCTGAGAGAGTTGGGGCTCTGCAGCCTGCAGAAGAGAAGGTTTCCAGGAGACCTTAGAGTAACCTTCCAGGATCCGAAAGGGGCTACAGGAAGGCTGTGGAGGGACTATTGACAAGGTCCTGTAATGACAGGACAAGGGGCAATGGGTTTGAAGTGGCAGAGGGGAGATTGAAGCTGGATGTTAGGAGGAAGTTGTTTGCAGTGAGGGTGGTGAGACACTGGCACAGGTTGCCCAGGGAGGTTGTGACTGCTGCTTCCCTGGAGGTGTTCAAGGCCAGGTTGGAGGAGGCCTTGAGTGACCTGTGCTAGTGGGAGGTGGCACTATGGCAAGGGGTTGGAACTAGATGATCTTTGAGATCCCTTCCAACCTTACCATTCTGTGATTCTATGGCTGGGTTTGTATCAGAGTGGTAACATGTCAGTGTTGGTACATCCCATATGGACAAGAGCAGGGAGGAGATCCTGAGCTATGCAGCTGGGCCAGTGTGGAAGCACCTTTGGGCATTGCTGGAATTCTGGTGATCTGTGTGAATACAACTGGAGATGCCACCAGCAGTTTGTTCCTTAGAGGAGCAGTCAAGGTTTTTATCAGTCCCTGGGCTCTAGGTGCTTAAATTGAGTTGTATTCAACTCTGTGAGCACAGCTGCTTTTTGTGGATCTCTGTCAGCATCTGAGTGTGTCGTTAGCCTATCTCCACTGAAGTGATTCTGCAGCCTTAGAAGAGGTGCACAAAAGGAGAATTAGGACTGAATTTTCCTCACTCCTAATGCTAATCATTTAGACCATTTCCTCCCTCCTGCTTGAAGTGTTTTCCCCTTGTCACCGGGATGCAATTCAAAACAAGCCAAGAAGATAGAGATGGATGAAACCCCACAGGTTTCCCTTGAAAAGGCAGTTTCAAATGTGAAAAGCTTAACAGGAGCTTAGTTAAATTCCTCAGTTTGTTAAAATTAATTTGGAGGTTTCAAGAGAATCCTTCTTCTTTATGACTTTTGGCAGTCTCTCTGTCTAGTTAAGGTCCACTCGTTGCAAGCATAGGCCAGATTCCCAGAGTGCTGAAATTTGTTTCATCAGCTTCCAGGCTTGTTTGATATACTGAAGTCCAAGAGTGTGGAAAAAGTAATGTTGAAAGCCAGCTAAAGGAAGGGATTTGGACAGGCTCATTCAGAGAATTGTTGTTTATTTGCTTGGTCTTAGTTCTGAATGGCAAAGATCAGGTTCACTTCTTTTTAATCCACTCTTCCTCTGAGCAGAGTTGTCCGATGGTAGCTATGGCAGTTTGGTGCTAAATGCCCTGTGGGGAAATGAGGTGTAGCAGACACATTTACAGCCAGACAGATTGCAGCATGAGGAAGGTACCACAGCCTTCATTCAGTCCAAGGAAGTGGCACACAAGTCTGGAGGCTCTAGAGGCAGCTGCATCCCACAAGGTGGGCAGGGGTGAGAAGCCTGAGACTTGTTCTTTGCCTTGAGTTGAATTTTCTGGATTTACTGGTGTGGGGGATTTAGCTGAGAGGGCTTCTATTGACATTGCCTTGGTTCCTTGCCTTCATTGCCCTCAGATGGTTTTATGGGGAGGCTTCTGGAAAAACCAACTTGGGTCACAAGCATACAGAGTGCTGTAGAGAACCACAGAATCGTAGAATGTCAGGGGTTGGAAGTGACCTTGAAAGCTCATCTGGTCCAGCCCCCCTGCCAGAGCAGCATCACCTAGAGCAGATCACACTGTATGCATCCAGATGGTTCTTGAATATCTCCAGAGAGGGAGACTCCACAACACCCCTGGGCAGCCTGTTCCAGTGCTCTGTCACCCTCACAGGGCAAAAATTCTTCCTCAGATTCACATGGAACCTCCTGTGCCTCAGCTTCCACCCATTACCCCTTGTGCTGTCACTGGGCATCACCCAGCAGAGCCTGGCTCCAGCCTCCTGGCACTCACCTTTACATCTTAATAAACATTGCTGAGGTCACCTCTCAGTCTCCTCCTCTCCAAGCAGCACAGCCCCAGCTCCCTCAGGCTCTCATAAGGAAGATGCTCAACTTCTTTAATCATCTTTGTGGCTCTGTGCTGGACTCTCTCAAGCATCTCTTGTCCTTCTTGAGCTGGGGGATACAACACTCCAGATGAGGCCTCAGCAGGGCAGAGTAGAGGGGCAGGAGAACCTCTCCTGACCTACTAACCACTGCCCTTCTAATACAGCCCAGGATGGCATTGACCTTCCTGGCCAGCAGAGCACACTGCTGGCTCATGCCTGTCCTGCCAGCCACCAGGACTCCCAAGTCCCTCTGCCCTTCACTGCTCTCCAGCAGGTCAGTCCCCAGCCTATACTGATCCATGGGATTGTTTTTTCCCAGGTGTCAGACTCTACCCTTGCCCCTGTTGAACTGCATTAGACTTCTCCCTGCCCTGTAGAGCATCCAGCAGGTGTACAGTAGTGTGGTGTGGTGTGTGAGGCTGTGGATGGGGCATGTGTCCATGTGTATCTGTGGATGCCTGGGTATGGAATGCTCAGCCTGTCCCATCTGATTGATCAGACCCAGCATTTAGAGGAAGCTGGAGGCTCTCAGTCCCTGTGATTTCAGCAAGAGCTGGGTCTCTGCCAATGCTTTCTGGGAAGTGGGATGTTTTAGTGTTCTGTGAAGATGTGGCTATAATGTGCTTCTAACTTAAGGTAATCTGGAGCCAAGTTTAATCAGATACACATTAGTGAATGGAATGCACTTTCCAAATAATGAAATTCTGCTTGGGCCCACTCAGTGCAAGATAAGAAAATCACAACAGATGCTACTAAAGCAAAGGTGGGAGTTGAGGGCAGAAGCTGCCAAGAAGCAGTAAATGCATTTTGCAGAAAACCCACTGGTTTTTCAGCAGTGCCTCTTTCGCTGAGTGCTGCCTTTCTGCTACTCATTTTCCCCCAGGAAGCTGTAGGGTCACATTGACCTGTTTGTTCAAACCATGAGGTCAGGAAGGGAAGGGGGGGGGGGGAAGAAAAAAAAAGAAAAAAAAGAAAGATTTGAAAAAAACATTTGTGAAAATACTTAAATAGTCACTACAGAAGGAAACCCTTGGCAGAGGAACAGGTTTGAAAGCTTCATTTCAAAGGCAAATTTAAAGAGTGAGTGATGGTCTTTATCTTGACCTAGGGTTTCAGTGCTCCACGAGTGTATCATGCCAGTCTGCATTTTGCTGTAGAATGTGGACAAAAATAAGGAAGAGTCACAGGTCCTTAGAGACAGTGTTGATCACTAATGTGTTTTACAAGGAGAAGAAGTCTTCTTCTGCAGAGGTTATTTTTGGTCTTTTCGCTTTCGTATCCGTCTTGACAAGCACAAGATGGGAAAACAAAATATATGAAGAAAACCATCCAGAAATATAGCTCAATTCCAGAGTGTTTTTATCTTCTTTTCAAGTCATTTGTAACACAGAACAAATGCTTTGAATCTTCATTTCTTAAATAAATAAATAAAATTGGAGCGCGTCGAATTAAACAATGCACTGAGAGATCTTTATGACTGCTCTGTGCCTGGTTTGAGTTAGTTAAGAAGCAGGCAGGATTCTCTGGAGTACAGTTAGCCCTATTTGACCAGTGGGCAAGTTGAAATGCATTTAGATACCTGTGTTGCAAATGTCAGTGAAATGGTTTCTAATTAGGAAGAGAATCAAAATACTCCCTGGAGAAACAGGACAAGGCACAACTGCATCCTTGGAGCCGCTGAGGTCTTTACGTTAAATGAAGCTTCCCTGCCATGGCAGTGAGAGTTCCTCCAAGGCAGCTTCCTCCTGCCTTTGCCTGCCCATAGTTTACTGGTTTTTTGCCTCTCCCTGTGGTTCTGGTACTCTGTGATCCTCGCAAAGCTATTTCAGGATGCTAAGATGACAAAACTAACCAAAAGTAAATGAGAAAAAGAGCAGTTCTTGATCTGCATGGCTGATGCAGCTCAGTACAGATTCAGCTGTGTCCAGGAGTTGACACAATGTAGTAGGTCTGCATAGGATTTGTGGAGGGTGGACATCACCAGATAGATGGATGTAGGCTTCCATATAGCCATGACTTTAATTGCCTTTTTTTTTCTTCCCTTTGAAGTGGCCTTTGTAGCACAAGGTCAAATTTGTCGTGGATTTGTAGGTGCAAATTGCAGGCACAAGTAAACGAGACCACAGAACTGGAGGACAGTAGCAGGAAACCTTTCAGATCATTCTAATTATCTTCTTGCATGAAGAGATGCTTTGAGAGTCCAAAGAAATGCTGCCAGAAGCAAACATGTCAAAGCCCTTGGAAAAAACAATAGCATAGAGCATCCTTGGAACTGAGACAATCATCTTAAAAAGGTGCTTCACTTCCTTCAAGTGGTATGTGTGGTTTTTTTTTTTTCCCAAAGACCAGTTCTCAAACTTAATTAGCATTCCTGAGACATAAAAGACCTTCTCTGACATGGAAAATGGTAAAAGACATGTAGAAAGCAAATGTGTTACCTTAGCTACCTGTTTGGGGTGACATTTTAAATAGGGAAAATAAAGCTGGCAGAATTATAGTGACCTTTCAGCCTGAACAAATAAAATAACATCTGCCAAATCTAAATGGCTGCCTCTAGCTGTAGGAGATGATATGCATCTTTGAACACTAATACATAGATCTGTGCTGGAGCTACCTTCAGTAATCCCTGCTGGATCTAAACAATTTATTTCCCAGCAGAGCGTGGAAGGATGAAAATTCCAAGAATGTGGTGCAAGTGCCAAGGAACACAGAGGGACCAACCATGGTCCCCTATGAGGACAGGCTGAGAGAGGTGGGGCTCTGCAGCCTGGAGAAGAGAAGGCTTCCAGGAGACCTTGGAGTGGCCTTCCAGGATCTGAAGGGGGCTACAGGAGGGCTGGGGAGGGACTATTGACAAAGTCTTGTCATGACAGGATAAGGAGGAATGGGTTTAAACTGGCAGAGGGGAGATTTAGACTGGATGTTAGGAAGAGGTTCTTTGCAGTGAGGGTGGTGAGACACTGACACAGGTTGCCCAGGGAGGTTATGGAGCACAGAATGACAGAATGTGATCACATTGGGTGATTCTGTGCTCCACAACCTCCCTGGAGGTGTTTAAGGCCAGGTTGGATGAGTCCTTGAGTGACCTGTTCTAGTGGGAGGTGTCCCTGCCTATGGCAAGGGGTTGGAACTGGATGATCCTTGAGGTCCCTTCCAACCTAAACCATTCTACAATTCTATGACTCTATGGCTGTGGGTGTAGGGAAGCCATCTGCATAGTCTTCCATGCTCTTAATTTATCACAAGTCCCTTGTGTTCATTGGAGCACCCAGGAGGAGCTGTATACCTGCATGTTTTCTTTACTCCTCCTATACACATTTCATGGAATTTACTGAGTCATAGGTTTGGGTTGGAAAGGACCTTAAAGAGCATCTAGTTTCAACCCCTCGTGCCAAGGGCAGGGGCACCTTCCACTAGAACAGGTTGCTTAAGGCCCCATCCAACCAGTAACTAACTAAATAAATTACTTTGAGTTTGCTCTCCAAAGCTCTTTTAGCTTCTGGTCTCTGCTCTGCCAGCACACAGAGCAAATTCTTCATTGTGCTCTTGAAAAGCTGAGAAGAGCAGTTCATAGTTTTTATGACCTCCTTCATCAGACACAATTACATCCCTGTCCACTTTCACCTCAGATACTCCTTGAAGCTTCTGCACAAGAGGAAAACCCAGTGCTGCCTTGGGTTGGGATGCAAGGAGGAAGGAAATGCCATGGAGACACTGGTGTTTTACCTAGCTGGCACAGGAGGCATGCAGGCTTCTGAACTGCAACCAGAATTAGCCAAAAATACTGACTTTCTTAATGATTTCCAAAGGTTAAAGGAAGTTCATGCAATTTGCTGTGGGGATTAATATAAATGGTTTTCAACTGAAGCAAGTAATGCCAAACAGCCTTAGAATAATTAACAGCAGCATCATTAGCACTATGCATAACTTCAGCTGCACTCAGGATTTCAAGAGCATTTTTATTCACTGTGTAAAGAGCTATGAAGACATGTATTGTGTATCTCTTGAAATCATCATCTGTGAAGTCTAGGCCAGGAATCAGACTCAGAGCAGCTGGAATTTTGGAGATGGGGTGGCAGTCTGAACAAGAAACTCTAGCATCTGCTGTAAGTCTGAGGGATTTTTGGTGGCAGGGACATGTAGTTGAAGAGCTGTCTTCTTCATAGAATCATAGAATGGTAAGGTTGGAAGGGAGCTCAAAGATCATCCAGTTCCAACCCCCTGCCATAGGCAGGGACACCTCCCACTAGCACAGGTCACTCAAGGCCTCATCCAACCTGGCCTTGAACACCTCCAGGGAGGGAGCAGCCACAACCTCCCTGGGCAACCTGTGCCAGTGTCTCACCACCCTCACTGCAAACAACTTCCTCCTAACATCCACTTTCAATCTCCCCTCTGCCAGTTCAAACCCATTACCCCTTGTCCTGGCATTGCAATCCCTTGTCAATAGTCCCTCCACAGCCTTCCTGTAGCCCCCTTCAGATCCTGGAAGGCTACTCTAAGGTCTCCTGGAAGCCTTCTCTTCTCCAGGCTGCAGAGCCCCAACTCTCTCAGCCTGTCCTCACAGCAGAGCTGCTGCAGCCCTCTGAGCATCTTAATGGCCTCCTCTGGACCTGCTCCAACAGTTCCATGCCCTTCCTGTGCTGGGGGCTCCAGAACAGGACTCCAGATGGGGTCTGAGGAGAGCAGAGCAAAGGGGCAGAATCCCCTCCCTTGCCCTGCTGCCCACACTGCTCTTGGTGCAGCCCAGCACACAGTTGCTGTCTGGGATGCACTCACACTGCAGCCTCATCTTGAGCTTTTCACCAACCCAGATCCTCAGATCTGAGAGGAATGTCTCCTATGCCAGAAGGTCACACTGCCATCCAGAGTGACCCTGACAGGCTGGAGAGATGAGCCAGCAGGGACCTCCTTAAGCTCAACAAGGAGAGTGCAAAGTCCTGCACCTGGAGGGAGCAGCTCCATGCACCAGTGCATGGTGGGAGCTGCTCAGCTGGAAAGCAGCTTGGCCGAAGAGGACCTAGTGGTCTTGGTGGGCACCAAGTTTGCTTTCAAGGCCTAAATGTCGTTCCCATCTTGCCAGCTCATGCTATTTTCTCCTTTGGTTTGTGTGTTGCTGCCAGAATGTCACCCCTCCTCTTCCTCCTTTTTCTTTAATGCATTGATAAGGGGGATGTCTGTTACCTGCTACCATTCCCATCAAATTCCTCAGTGTCTTTTTCTTTCTATCACCCTCTGGGTTTTGGCCTATGGGAATTGATGAATGGCTGGAAAGCAAACGCTGCCATTTGCCCTGGAGCTTTTCTCCTAGGCAAAACCCAAGCTAGGAAGTTCCTTCCAAGGCTTTCTGAATGCTACATGTGCAGAGCACTCAGATGTGGTGCGTGGTGTGGCGTGCAGCTTGGTATGCAGGACTGTTTCTTTGTGAGATGCTGTTCAGCACTGCTCATACTATTAGCTGGCAAGTTTGGTTTTGAATTAAGTCTGGTAGAAAAGTCTTCGGGCAGGCAACATTTAAAGCACTTTCTCCATTAGTCAAGGCCAAGCACCACCAGGAAGCAAGCCTGCATTGCTGTTAAATAGCACTGGCAGCCATTTGAATATCACAGAAAGATCACACAAGCACTGTCTGTCCATATCTTAATGAGTGACTAATCCTACATTGCTTCCTGAATGCATATAGATTGCTCCATCCAAACAATAAGCATTCAACTTATTAGGAATTTCTATCAGAGGATTAGCTGATAGCTTTGCCCAAGTACTTCAAAAGAAAAAGCTGAAGCATAGGCTGCTGTATAATTAGGATGAATAAAAAGTTATTTACAGCATAGATATTTCCAAACAGAATTCTCAGTTGTGTGTTTACTCTGAGCCAGAAAGAGCAGGCAGGTCCTATAAAAGCTCTTCTAAGCAATTTGGAAGGTTTTCTGGAGGAAAGAAGGGAAAGGTTGGCAATAGCTCATTTTTACTGGCTGGTGGCAGCAGCAAGCTCCTGCTCTTTCACAGCGCCAGATTACTTGCGAGGCCCCCGGAGTGGCACAACCCAGATGCATCCTGGCACACACTTATGGTCACAAAAGAAGGATGTGCATGTGGAAGGAAACTTATTTTAGTTTGGCTGTGGGGATAAAAATACAGCCTCTACCCTCACCGTTCCAGTTCTTGAGTATTTGGACTGCTGTTGCTTCTCTCGACTTTGGCAAAAGATGCTGCAGGCATCTCCTCTGCTCTAAACATTCTTTTTTTTTTTTTTCTTTCCTTTCTTGATCCAAGGAAATCACAACTGCCTGCTCTTGTTCTGTGGAAGCTGCTTGTTCTGCAGGCAGATTCAAAGAAAGTGACAAACAGGAGTTCTTGTGAGTGATGGCATGAAGGTATTCCCTCTGCCAGATGGTGAGCTCGACCATGAGTTTCAGAGCTCACTACTGAAGGGTCTCCTAACAAAGCTAACTGTGAAGTGGTGCAGGAATGCTCCAGAGCATTTACCCCATGAGCTGCTCTGGTGCTCCACCTCCATGTTGAACTCTCCCCTGTGGAGCATTCAGAACAATAAATAGCCCATGTCCCTCTGGGAATGGCCTGAGAGATGGATGCTGGGAAAGACTTTCCTCCCCCAGAGGGGCCTGAGCATCTCCCTGCATGCTGTGTGAGCAGTAAACACTGTTCCCCAGGATGAGAGCCTGTCTCCAGCCATGGGACACTGGTTTTCAGTGTGCCATTGTGCACTTTGCTCCCATGGAAACTAAGATGTGATAAAATAGGCAAAGGCTTCTTGATGCCTTATCCTGCTCTTATGTGGTGATGGGATGCTGCCCAGCTACATCTACAGAGAGCTGGGAAATACAGCTGGTACCTCACGCTAGGAAGCCAGAGGCATTGTTGTCCAGCTGTGCTCACTTCTTAACTCTACAAGTGGTCCTCTTCAAATGCAGCCAAATAGGTGTCTGGGAGACAGGTGCATCCTCCTCGCCAGTCACACAAGAGGGATCTCAGGACTGTTTCCAAGGGCTATCATCATAATTCTGTCATAGCTGGGAAGCAACAGGGAAACCATTCAGCTCCTGCTGCAGCCCCAGGGGCCAGTGAAGTGAGAATGCCCATGATAATGATTATATTCCTATGACAGCTGCACGGTACAGATCCTTGGCCATGACTAATTGCCTTTCCAGGGAATGCCTGAAGCTCTCTGGAGGAACCTGCTTTTCTGTTCCCTGGTGCTTCTTGGTATCTTCAGACTGAGACACAGAAGCAAACCAGGATTCAGTTCCCAGGGTGCTTTGGGGTGGCTAACATGCAGAAGTGAAAATATGGCATGGGGAGGAAGGGAGGAGAGGAGAATGAAGTTCAGTGTAAAATGCTGTTTGGTTGGGAATCTCAACTCCCGTTCACAGGACAGAGAGCCTTCCACTCGGGCACCCACAAAGGGCACCCCTGAAAGCATGCAAGGCTGCAGAAAGAAAACCAAAAGGAGACAGTCACACAGCAGGCTGTGAAGCCAGGTTTCAGTGCAGCTCTCTGGAGTGCCCTGGCTCACTCAGCAAAGCCATGTTTTCCAAACGCTTTCACCTGAGTCTCATCATTGAGGAAGCCCATATGGACCCTTCCAACATGGTGGGGAAGCCCTTAGCTTCTCAGAGGACACAAAGCAGGGCAGATTTCTCCTCACTTAGGAAGCTCTCTGCCCTCAGGGATGTGGTTGCACATAGGCATCCCTTCCAGGAGTGCAGCCTCCGGGATTCATGAGAACCTTCAGTGTTTCCCTAAGGTGCTTCTGAGGCCCAGAGCGATTTCATCAGCTTTGGATGAAGCAGTAGCTGTTGTTGCAGAGCACATGGGTGTGCAGTGCTGTGCAGGAACTGAGAGCACAGGAAAACCTTTGAGTTGTGCTGCTGAGCATGTGCCTTTGACCTCTGACTGAAAGAGGAAAAGAGCCAGTGGCAGTGCCTGCTGAAGAAGCTCTGAGATACGAAGCTGGAGACAGCTGCAGCACACTAGGAATAAGTTTGGTTTCTTCTCACTTCTCCATTCTCCTTTAATTCTAGCCCATAGTTGATAGTGCAAAAAAATGCACTAATGCTCACTTCTGAGATGTATCAGGGCAGCATCTTGAGGAGCTGTGGCCAGTGGCTGTGTCACACCCATGACAAGGTGAAGCCATCCCTGTCACCAGCAATGACACCATCAGCTGCCTGCCCGATGGCTCTGTGGCCACTGAGCTCTGTCTGCCCCTGAGCCCTGGTGCTGCAGAGGGGGAAGCTGATGGAAGAACAAGCATCACAGTCATGGCAGGGGCAGCCTGGGCAATCACAGGGCACCCAGGATGCTGCAGAGCCACCAAGCTGATGGGGAGCCCTGGGAGTCCAGCACATGCTAGGGAAACCCCAGGTTTAGAAAGAGAAACAGGGAAATGTTTAAACTAAATGGAAAACTTCCAGGGGTACTTCTGGCTGATGTGAGAGCATCTGGTGGGCATGGTGTGGGGTATGACCTCACTGTGTGCATAGGCAGGTGATTTGCTGCCCACCTCACCTGAAGCTTCAGGATTCCAAGAGAAGGAGAGGAGAGCAAACTGCTGTGAAGCCAGAGGAATGCTGGCACAGGACAGCCCAGAGTCCATGCTCTGCAGTGCTTCTCCCATACAAGGAGATTTGGATCCTGGTGGGGTCCTTTGCCTCTCACACGTTGTGATCCTAATATAGCCTGAGCAATGGGAACAAGCTGCTGTATCCCACAGGTGAGAGGGTCAGGAGGGGAGTAGGGGGCTCCAGGATTTCCTTAGACCACCCTGCCCTCTCCTTGTTAAACCTAGTCCTACCAGGTCAAACCCCCTCCTTGAACCAGTGGCTTACATGCTGGAGGTCTGCAATTTGGCAATGTCAGGGCAGCAAGTGGGGGGTGAGTGGTTATGTTTGGGGACTTTGGATGGTAGCTAAATTCAGATGGCCATAAAAATTTAGATGACCATAAAATGCTGCTGTAATAGGACTTGTGGCCGTTTGGGAAGGATCACCCAGTCATGAAAGATGCTGGGGAATGCTTTATAGGTCATAATGAAACAGATGTAATCATTTTGTTTATGCTCATAAAGTGTCTTGCTTTGTATTAGAGGAAGTAATGGAGATATTTCTCTGGTATCTTATATACTGCAAGGGAAAAATTAAATACAAGAAGTTGGTTGGGCTTTTAAAACCTTTTTAGTGGTAGTACACTCTGGAAATAAGTCTTCTAACATCTCTTCTGATGAAATATTCCCCAGTGGGATCTGTCCTCACATGGATCTCATCTCAGTGACACAGATGAGGATGCTGCACTCATAATTTAAAGTAAATTAAGCCCAGACTTTTGACTGTTGGTAAATTGCCAGTACTGCGCTTGGTTGGACAAGCTTTGGTCACTGCTGTGCTACAGAATGGAATTCAGTTTCCTTTTGCACATTAAACCTTAATGCTCCCATCAAAAATATAATTTGATTGGCAAATTAAAAGCTGGCTGCTGGTTCCTTCCTAGAAAAATGAATTAAAACCGAAGGGATTTATTTGTCCATTTCTTCAGCACAAAAAAAAAAAAAGCATAACCATTAGCATGTTGTGATGAAGAAATATTCCTGCTGAAGAAACTCATTTTTTTTTCTCTCTCTTTTTGAAGTGTTCAGGCACACCTAATAAAAAGGCACACGAGAAACAAAATAGAACAATCTGTTGTTATTTAACAAGGCAAAGACTGTTGAGATACAAATACAGTTAAGTTTTCTCTGGTAACTAAGCAACAGAAGAAAATACCACTTATCTGAATTGCTGTTTATTCTACTGTTTTTTAGCTCTGCAGTAGTGGTTTTTATTCTCCACACCTCAGACACAGCAAGAACAACTGTTTATGGTATGGCTAAATTGTTTAATGTACTGTTTGGTGCAGGGGCACATTAGGCATCAGAACAAATGTCTAGGACTGCTGCAACCAGCCATTAATGCCTTCTGATCTTCTCACAAATGCTTCACTAGCTGTGGAGCATAAGCAAATGTCCTCTACTGATTTAGGCAATTGTAATAAATATGGGCTACATGAGGCATGAAATCAGAACATCTCCCTTTTTCCAAAGAATGCAAATGGTCTCCCATTCATCTGCATCATCCCAAGGACCATCTTGAGTATTGCCTTCAGGTTTGGGCTCCCTAGTTGAAGAGGGACAGGGATCTGCCAGAGAGAGTCCAGCAGAGAGCTATGAGGATGCTGAGGGGACTGGAGCACTGCCTGGTGAGGAGAGGCTGAGGGACCTGGGGCTGCTTAGTCTGGAGAAGACTGAGAGGGGATTTAATCAATGTTTATAAATATCTGAGGGCTGGGGGGGACAGGCTCTGTTCACCTGCTCCCTGGGACAGGACAAGGAGCAATGGATGGAAGCTGCAGCACAGGAGGTTCCAGCTCAGCACAAGGGGCAACTTCTTGACTGGAAGGGTCCCAGAGAACTGGCACAGGCTGCCCAGAGAGGTTGTGGAGTCTCCTTCTGTGGAGCCTTTCAAGGCCTGTCTGGATGTGTTCCTGTGTGACCTGAGCTGGATTGTCTGGTCCTGCTCTGGCAGGGGGGTTGGACTGGATGATCCCTTTCAACCTCTAACATCCTGTGGTCCTGTGACTTCTTGTATTAAGCACATGGTAGCAAGGGAGCCTTTGACACTTCTAAGCTGGAGACTTTTTGCTGGAGCTGTGTATCTTACCATCAGATGAGTGGTTTCTTTAAGGTGAAAATCTGTAGCAAGAAGTGCTCAGAGCCACGGGCAGGCTGGGCTGAATGATCTCAGAAGTCTTTTCCAATCTGATTAATTCTGTGATTCTGTGACTTGCATATGGCTCTGCACTTGAGTGTGCACACACAAGGCAGTGCTCGTGCACACTGTCTGAACACAGAGCGGTTGGGCATAACTCTTCCTACTCTCCAAAATACCAACTTCAAGCTCAAGATTTGCAGTACATTGTGGGGCTGGGAGAAAGGAGGTAAGGGGAAATGGCAGGCTTTGGGATGAGGAGCTCAGAATGGTGAAAATATGTTCACCAAGATGAGCTATGTGCAGCAGGGAATGTTCAGTTCAACAAGCATGGGAACAAGACATCCANGAAGTGTTCAGGCACACCTAATAAAAAGGCACACGAGAAACAAAATAGAACAATCTGTTGTTATTTAACAAGGCAAAGACTGTTGAGATACAAATACAGTTAAGTTTTCTCTGGTAACTAAGCAACAGAAGAAAATACCACTTATCTGAATTGCTGTTTATTCTACTGTTTTTTAGCTCTGCAGTAGTGGTTTTTATTCTCCACACCTCAGACACAGCAAGAACAACTGTTTATGGTATGGCTAAATTGTTTAATGTACTGTTTGGTGCAGGGGCACATTAGGCATCAGAACAAATGTCTAGGACTGCTGCAACCAGCCATTAATGCCTTCTGATCTTCTCACAAATGCTTCACTAGCTGTGGAGCATAAGCAAATGTCCTCTACTGATTTAGGCAATTGTAATAAATATGGGCTACATGAGGCATGAAATCAGAACATCTCCCTTTTTCCAAAGAATGCAAATGGTCTCCCATTCATCTGCATCATCCCAAGGACCATCTTGAGTATTGCCTTCAGGTTTGGGCTCCCTAGTTGAAGAGGGACAGGGATCTGCCAGAGAGAGTCCAGCAGAGAGCTATGAGGATGCTGAGGGGACTGGAGCACTGCCTGGTGAGGAGAGGCTGAGGGACCTGGGGCTGCTTAGTCTGGAGAAGACTGAGAGGGGATTTAATCAATGTTTATAAATATCTGAGGGCTGGGGGGGACAGGCTCTGTTCACTTACTCCCTGGGACAGGACAAGGAGCAATGGATGGAAGCTGCAGCACAGGAGGTTCCAGCTCAGCACAAGGGGCAACTTCTTGACTGGAAGGGTCCCAGAGAACTGGCACAGGCTGCCCAGAGAGGTTGTGGAGTCTCCTTCTGTGGAGCCTTTCAAGGCCTGTCTGGATGTGTTCCTGTGTGACCTGAGCTGGATTGTCTGGTCCTGCTCTGGCAGGGGGGTTGGACTGGATGATCCCTTTCAACCTCTAACATCCTGTGGTCCTGTGACTTCTTGTATTAAGCACATGGTAGCAAGGGAGCCTTTGACACTTCTAAGCTGGAGACTTTTTGCTGGAGCTGTGTATCTTACCATCAGATGAGTGGTTTCTTTAAGGTGAAAATCTGTAGCAAGAAGTGCTCAGAGCCACGGGCAGGCTGGGCTGAATGATCTCAGAAGTCTTTTCCAATCTGATTAATTCTGTGATTCTGTGACTTGCATATGGCTCTGCACTTGAGTGTGCACACACAAGGCAGTGCTCGTGCACACTGTCTGAACACAGAGCGGTTGGGCATAACTCTTCCTACTCTCCAAAATACCAACTTCAAGCTCAAGATTTGCAGTACATTGTGGGGCTGGGAGAAAGGAGGTAAGGGGAAATGGCAGGCTTTGGGATGAGGAGCTCAGAATGGTGAAAATATGTTCACCAAGATGAGCTATGTGCAGCAGGGAATGTTCAGTTCAACAAGCATGGGAACAAGACATCCACCAGCAGGTCTGGGTTCTCTGTGCCACTTATTGTAAGCCTGAATTGTCTGTACAAAAAAGAGAGAGAAAGAGAGAGCATACAGTGTCTGAGCATAATGGAGCAGCTTCTGAAATAATTTCCTAGAGAGAAGCAACAGGCATAAATGACACCCAGCTACTGTGGAGTAACCTGAACTCTGCTTAATCACTGCCAAAAGCCTCCTCAGTGTCAGCAACACCAGGGTGTTCACCAGAGGTCTTTAGAGAAGTGTAGGCAGGTTAGAAACTTTAGCCCAGATGCAATCTCAGCCATCTCTTCCAAAAGATCTGACTCTGAGGAATTGTCTCCTGTTTGGGGAAGTATTGTGAGGCCATCATTGTTTAACTGGAGCTGGGGAGAAGGGTTATGTAGCTGCAGGTTCAGGACAGACTATCATGTTCCTAAGAAGAAGGGAGAAAGGAGTGAAATTTTTCTACACGCAGGAACTCATCCCCATCGTGGACTTATGGAATGTCTCCTGCATTTAAGTCATGGATTTGTAGAATTACAGAAGGGTTTGGGCTGGAAGGGACCTTAGACATCATCCAATTCCAACCCCCCTGCCATGGGCAGGGACACCTCCCACTAGAATAGGTCCAACGAGTCCTCACCCAACCTGGCCTTGAACGCCTCCAGCCACAACCTCCCCAGGCAACCTGTTCCAGTGCCTCACCTCCCTCATTGTAAAGAACTTCTTTTTAATATCCAGTCCAAATCTGCCCTCCTCAAGCTTTAATCCATTCTCTCTCATCCTGTCACTAGAAGCCCTTGTTAAAAGGTCTCTCTCCAGCTTTTCTGTAGCCCCCATCAGGTACTGGAAGGCTGCTGTAAGTTCTTCCTGGAGCATTCTCTTCTCCAGGCTGAACAGACTCAGCTCTCTGAGCCTGTCTCCATAGGGTTAGGTGCTCTGAGGCTGCTGAGTTAAAGCTGTGCCTCACTTCTGCAGGAAGGTGTGAGGCTGGTCAGCTGCCAACTCCTGGGGAATGAACCCTGTGAGATTATTTACATTCATCCCAATTAATCAATGGATGTTTGTAAAGCACTTTAAAATTGGAAAGCACTCCTATAAATATTTGGTATTACCATGTAATTGCCCTACCACCTCTCAATTAAAGGCACAATTGGGCATGCTTTAATTATGTACTTGGTGTGTCACCAGAAGTATTTCAGATGTAAGTATCTCAGACTATGCTGACTGGAATGTAAACTTAGAGCATCACAAAGATGATCAGAGGGCTGGAGCACCTTTCCTATGAAGAAGGGCTGAAAGAGTTGGGGCTCTTCAGCCTGAAGAAGAGAAAGCTCCAGGGAGACCTTAGAGCTACATTTCAATATCTGAAGGGGGCCTACAGAAGGCTGGGGAAGAACTGTTTAGAAAGGCTTTTAGTGTTAGAATAAGGTTTGAAACTGGAGCAGAGCAGAGGTTAGACATAAGGAGGAAATTCTGTCCTATGAGAGTGGTAAAATACAGGCACAGACTGCCCAGGGATGTGGTTGAGGTTCCAAACCACTGGAACAAGCTCCCCAGAGAGGCTGTGGAGTCTCCTTCTCTGGAGACTTTCAAAGCCTGTCTGGATGTGTTCCTATGTGACCTGAGCTAGATTGTCTGGTCCTGCTCTGGCAGGGGAGTTGGACTAGATGAGCTCTTTGGGTCCTTTCCAAGCCCTGACATCCTGCAATCCACCCCAGGAGACATTCAAGATCAGATTTGATGTGGCCCTGGGCGGCCTGATCTAGTTGGAGGTGTCCCTGCTGACTGCAGGGGGATTGGACAAGATGGCACTTGAGAGTCCTTTCCAACCTGATGCAATCTGTGAAGTGATGGAGATGGTTTTGGTGGATGGAGGTTTCTAGCTGTGTTTCACTCTTCTGGTGAAATCAGAAACTGCAATGAGCAATCCTGAGTTCTTTGGCTGGAGTGGCTGCTTTGTGAGATGGCAGTGTTGGCACCATGCTTCCCATTCCTTCTGGTTTTCCCTTTTCCCCTCTGGTGCTCTACCTTTCACTCCTCCACTCCTTGTCATTATTTTTCAGGTCAGGTAAATACTCCTTGGGGATACGGGTGGCCAATTTTTGTGTCTTTGTACAGCACATGCACAAAACTGTAGCTGAGGCCTCTGGATGCCATCACAACCAAAATAATAACTTGCACATCTGCTCTTTCAGGTTCGTTGGCATCAGTTTACCCTACCATGAACCTAAGATCTTTCCTAGCCCAGAGCTGTTATTGCTTCTTCCCATATCTTTCTGGAATAAGTGTATATGAGAGCCACGACCTGGACTCACATTAAAATGTGACTTTCCACCAAAAAAAGAATGACACCAGAAGACCAAAATATGAAAACTCCTCAGGGCAGGAACTACCCCTGAGTGTCTGTCTAACATTTGCTGACAAATAGGGCTCCAGTGAGGGTGTCTAAGATGCAATTACATAATGCATATATCTATAAAAAAAGCTGGGATGTGTCATTACTGCAGTGTTAAGCTATATTTGGAAACCACAAAAAAAGAAAAGCACTTTCTCCCATTTATTTTTTTTCCCCTTCATTCTTTTTCACTAGAAAGAAGGGGGAAAAAAAGTTTCTTTGATATATGAAGCATTTTATGAGAACATCTTTTTACTTTAATAACTCCTAATTTGCACGCCTAACATCAGTTGCTGGTGCAATTAATTGTGGATGCAAATGAGAGTGTTTGGCTGTCTAATCACCTGATTGTGCCTATAAATCAGTGACAGTAATTATGTGTGTAAATGCTCATTTCAGCCTGCAATTAATTTGGCCAAAAATTGATAGGACACACACAAAAAAAGCACCACCCTAGGCTGAAATTTGGTCCCCAGTGTGTCAGAAGAGAAAGTATCTTCCTCCTCAGCCTCTTGTGTCTAAATTGCAGAGAGCTAAGTAGACAAAGAGCAATGATTCCCCAGTCTCCAATAACTCACTGCCAGTGTTTCACAATAAAGTGCAATGGGAGAGGAAATATTTCCATAAGGGTTCATTAATCACAACATATTTGCCATGCACAACCACTCTGCAGAGCAGGTAAAGAACCCTGGGGGACACTGGCAGGCACAGCATGTCATTTTTATAATAGGAAAAGGATTTTTTAATTTTTTTTTTTCTTGAACAAATGCTGTAGAACTGAAGTTGCAGATGGCTCCTCTGGCAGAGCTAGAGCCTCCTGGCACAACCTAGAGCTGCTTTAGGTATTTACAGTGAGGTTTGGTGAGACCTCAAAAGAAGGATGCTGAAGGTGCTGCCTACCCTTGCTATGTGCCATATTCCCAGTTGTGCCTCTTGGGAGCACATGAAAGGCAGGGCAAACAAACCTCATCCAGAAAGCAAACTGCAGAAGGAAAGCCAACTTTACCTGGCCCTGTTGTGCTGCAGGACACTAAGGAGAGGTCTAGGAACCATTACACTGATTGTGACTGAGAACCTGGGGTCCAAGAGACCTCATTAGCAAAAGATGGCTTTCCAACTCAGTGGCTTCTTTCAGGTCTGGGCTGCAGGCCATTTCACTTTACCTGACCCTGAGGACACTGGAGAGCCCCTGTTAGCTCATCTTACTCTGACCCATGCAGACTTGCTCAGTGTTCTGCACAAGGAGCAGTGTTGGTATCTTGTTTACTGTACCTCTGTGGTCTCAATCTCCGAGCAGTTCATTGCTGCTTCACTCCCATGTGGGACTTTGATAAAATTCAAAGCCACCTGGTGTGATTTTAATTTAAATGTGAATTTAATGTGGTTTCTCTTTTGTATGGCTGTGATGTGCCTTGTCAAGAGGAGTGCTGCAGGCACAGCTCTGGCCTCTCAGCTGTCTCTCTATGCTGCTCCCTGGTTTTGTTTGGTGCTTGAAGCTGCTGCTTTGCAGTGCTGTGTGTTGGGTACAAGGGTCCACTGGGTACAAATACAGTGGTCACTCTTCAAAGGAGTCTTGGGCTGTTTGCCAGTCAGAAGCCAAAAAAGTCTTCTCAACAGCAAAAGATGCCTCCAGAGTCACAACTGAAGAGAAGAGGGATGTTAGGGTGCTGGCAGTCTATGTAAAAAGAGGTTCCTCAGGTCACCATGCCCCACCAGTTGTGAACAAGGGTTCAAGGCAAGAAGTTATCTAAAGAAGAGAAATGCTGAGGGGTTTTGGTTTAACCAGTTGGAACTACTTCTACTGAAAGTGTTAGAATTGACTAATTTTTTTTCTTATTGGAAAAGATAATCTCACAGAAAATTAAAAAAAAAAAAAAAAAGCTGTGAAAAGCTATGAAAAATATCATAAGGAAATTCTTTTGAGACCAGGATGTGAAAGATTTGTTGGGAAAAAGAGAAACAGAGATCCACATCCAACAGAGCACTCCTGTAGGGTACAAGGCACCCTGGTGCAAGACAATATCTTAATTGTCAGAACTTTTCACTAAATCAGGACTGTTTTTTTCAGCCAGAGTTAATTAGTTTAGAACTAAAATTGTAGGAGCAAGGTGAGAGCCAAGACTTTCTGACACAGAATAACAGCAAGCACATCAGAGTAACAGAGCAGATCAAAGGCCACCCAGAGTGACACAGGTGTGGCATAGGAGACCACTGCAAGCTCTGTGAGGATCATGGAAAGCACCACAGCAGCCAGGTGGTTTGGCCATCAGAAGCACCTTTGCTTTCCAAACCACTCATTTCTCCTGCACCCACTGACATCTCTTTAACTGGCTGCTCTCCAGGTGTTTTCCAGCTGCTTGCGCAGACCATCAGAGCTGCCCTGTGCTTTCTGACTGTCCCTGCTCTCATCTCAGTGGTTCCTACTGTAAGCAACCTGTAAGCCTGTTGGACTCTTGGCTCCTGCTGCTTCTTACTGCTGCTGCTGCTGCACGGGAGCTATTGTAGTGACTCATTTCTAATCACCAAGGGAACCCACGGCCAGATCTCTGCTCCTTCTAAAATAGGAACTCACAGCTACACCTTCTCTCTTCCTAAAATAATCAAACTATGAGCAAAATCAGTGTATATTTGGCAGTATCTGAAATATGATCTGCAATGTGTTAAATGGGTGGAAAAGCAGGACAATGAGCTCAGCTCTATCAGGGCTCCAGGCTGAGACCACCTCAGCCTTGCAGTACAGTTGGTCTTCAAAGCCCACAGAGCCACAGAGAAAGGAGAGCAGCTCCTTGCAGGTTCTGGTAGAGATTATTGAAGACTCAGCTTTTTCCTCCCCACATAATTTGAGGGAAGCTATATCACCACCACCTCCCCCTTGGAGTGCATTTCAGAAAAGTGAGGCTGTGAATGCTGTTTAACAAGTAAGGCAATGCTAAGCTTTCACAGAGTCAGAGAATGGTGGTGGTTGGAAGGCATGTCTGGAGATCCAACACCCCTGCTGAAGCAGGTTCATAGAATCATAGAATGGTAAGGTTGGAAGGGATCTCAAAGATCATCTAGTTCCAACCCCCTGCCATAGGCAGGGACATCTCCCACTAGAACAGGTCACTCAAGGCCTCCTCTAACCTGGCCTTGAACACCTCCAGGGAGGGAGCAGCCACAATCTCCCTGGGCAACCTGTGCCAGTGTCTCACCACCCTCACTGTAAAGAACTTCTTCCTAGATCAGGTTGCACAGGAACACATCCAGGCAGGTTTTGGACATCTCCAGAGAAGGAGACTTCACAACCTCTCTGAGCAGCCTGTTCCAGTGTTTTGTCACCCTCACAGTGAAAAAGTTTTTCCTTCTGTTCACATGGAACCTCCTCTGCTCCAGCTTGCACCCAGTGCCCCTTGTCCTATCCCTGGACATCACTGAGCAGAGCCTGGCACTGCCCTTCACATATTTAAGTGATAGGTTGGACTTGATGGTCCTGATTGACTCTGTGATATTTATAACCATTAATGAGGTCATCCCTCAGTCTCCTCTTCCTCAAGCTGAAGACACCCACCTCCCTCAGCACTGAAAAAGAACCTTGGTTATTTCCAAGCAGCTGTGTTACCTGAAAAATATCAGGCCCTGCATTCCTGTAACCTCCCTCTCTTTTATTTCTAGGTATTTCCACACCATCTACTTGGGTATCCGGAGTCGACAGAGCGGCGAGAACGACAGATGGAGGTTCTACTGGAAGATGGTCTATGAGTATGCAGATGTGAGCATGCTGCATTTGCTGGCCACCTTCCTGGAAAGTGCCCCACAGCTGGTCCTGCAACTCTGCATTGTCGTGCAGACTCGTACACTCCAGGCTCTCCAAGGTAGGGGTTCATTTGATCTGTTTGGGGGTTATCATTTTGTGGAGATGTGGGTTCTACACGTTCATGTTCAGCCTCCTTTCAGCCCGCCGCGTGCCTCGTGCTCCTGGCAGAAGAGCTGATCTTGCCTGCTAGCTGCTATTAAGCTGTTAACAATGACTCTCTCAAGAAGGGCTGTGTTGCTGTTTTTTTAGCTTTCCTTATTGGCCTTGGCTTCTGGGCAGGATTTATAATGTTTTGCTTTCTGCACGTCCTTGTAATAAAAGAGCTCTTCTGATTATCCACTGGGCTGATGTGAAAATTGCATCAATCAGACTGTTGCTCTTCTCCCTGCTCTCCTTCCTGTGGATGCTCGAGCCCCTCCAAACTGCAGTAATGAGGTTCATGTGGTATTATGCAGAAACAGAAAGCAGCTATGCTGTGAGGGGAAAGTCAGTGTCTGTGGAATGCATATCCAGCAGCTCTTGGTTGTGTTCCTACGAGGAGAGACTGAGGGAGTTGGGGCTGTTCAGTCTGGAGAGGAGAAGGCTCCCAGGTGACATTATTGTGGCCTTTCAGTATCTGAAGGAGGCTAAAAGAAAGCTGGGGAGGGACTTTTGAGGCTGTCAGGTAGTGATAGGACTGGGGGGAATGGAACAAAGCTAGAAATGGGGAGATTCAGACTGGATATTAGGAAGAAGTTCTTCAGCGTGAGGGTGGAGAGACCCTGGAATGGGTTGCCCAGGGAGATGGTGGAAGCCTCATCCCTGGAGGTGTTTAAGGCCAGGCTGGGTGAGGCTTTGGACAGCCTGCTCTAGTGTGAGGTGTCCCTGACCGTGGCAGGGGAGTTGGAACTGGCTGATCCTTGTGGTCCCTTCCAACTCTGACTGATTCTATGATTCTGTGATTCTATGATTCTCTGATTCTATGATTCTATGATTCTGTGATTCTATGAAATAATACAAGTCACCTCCTGAGCATTTCAACAATGCTCATTCCTTCAGCCCCCAGGTTTCCTCCTAATTTTGGTGCTTTCAGCAAGTGTGATTTCTTCTTTAAAATGGTAAAAGCATCTGTGTGTCCTGCCACAGGGGTTGTGAGGCACTGATACAGGTGTAAGAATATCTTCTCTCTATTGCTTTTGTGATGCTGCATTTGGTTGCCTGACAGCCTTCCTTTCGTATTGCACCACTGTTCTGCCTTATGGCTGCACCTAGGCAGAAATTATTGGCCAGGGAAGGAGGTGAATGAGAACTTGGGATCCAGAAGGTGACACAAATGTCATGAGGCGGGAGGGGGGTGAGCAAAGAGACAGAAGGAGGCAGGAACTGTACCGGTTTTGCCATTTGTCTCTAAGAAATGATTCATGTGCCTTGCACTCTGCACATGATAAAACTGTGGCAGCACCTTGCTCCAAGAAGCTCTGGGTCTATTTAGCTGATTATGAGTTACATGCAGTGAGACTGGTGAGGTGAAAAAGGGCTGGGAATAAAGTGGGTTGCTGTTTGAAGACCTTGATCCTGGGCAGTTTCCTGTGGATAAATCAGAGGCTTTTCATTTAGCTCCCCTTTGAACCTGTCTGTCTAATAACAGCTCTCCTGCTTCCTGTGTTTTGGGGGTTTGTTTCTTTAGATCTAAAACTCTGTCACCCTAAGGGGAAAAGAAAGCCAAAGTTTCTGGTTTAATTAGTTGGTGCTCTGTACAAGGAAGGTTGCCTGAGCACTTTCTGCAGCTGTTTCTCAAAATGAAGCTGCCCCACATCAGCCAGTCCAAACTACTATCAGTCAGGAGAAGGTATTAGCACTTCAAGAAGCTTTGTCCCCCTCAGAAAAATAGACTCCAGAGGGAGGGGCTTAGGAGACTGTATGGTCAGCTGTAATTCAGCTGTCTTCATAAACTATTAATACAGAAGGCCTCTCGCCCTCATTTTAGTGCAATAACAGAGCTGTCTGTGGGAAATGTTGCTGGTGAGTAGACACTAAGCCTGTGATGTGCTCTGCAAGTGGCTGTTAATTAGAGAAAAACCTGAAATGCTTCCATTTAAAAGGCAAAAAAAAATGGTTCCTGAAGCCTGCAATCAGGTCGGTGAAATCTATGTATCAGAAAGCAGAAAGGAATAAAACTATAATTATGGATTTCAGCTGAGAAGGATGAAAATATTTACTTATCCTCTCTTCCTCTCTTTTCCCCCCCTATCTTCCAAGGAGAAAAGTCTCCATTTAAAAGAACTAAGGAAATTAAACAAGGTTGTAGCATTTCTTAAACAGTAGTACCGTTATATTCCCCTGATGAAAGCTGGGATGTTTTAGTACATTGCCAGCTGTGAAAATCTTTTGTGTTCTCTCTTTCTTTTTTAATGAAATGTTGGGAGTAATGTGCTGCACTATAGGATGGTAGAGCTGCTGTGAGCTGCATAAGGACAGCATAATTCCTCTCAGTGTTGCTGTGCTACAGCTGGGTGTTTTAAAGGAGCTAGCCATAAGGTCTGCGCTTCAGCCAGCTGTCCAGCCACTGAGCCTGTCCCAGAGACTGCCAGCATGGATCAATAAGCAGAGTGTTGGATTGATTTTATTTGTTTAGAGAATGCTACTTGGGTTTTATGATTGTTCTTTTTAGCTCCCTGTCCCACAGGACCAAGCTATCATGACAATTGCTAAGTGCCATCACTGGTCCGCGCTCTTAAAGTCACAAACCACAGATAGGGCATGGGAAATGAATGGTGCTGGAAATGCTTTGCTCTGTATGCAGGATATTCCTAATATCAAGCTGTTAATGACCACGCACAAGAGTTGTTAAATGTTTTATTCATGAAGTGGTGCATTTTTCATTCCAAAGGCACCAAAATAGCATCGTTCCCACCAGGAGAGTGCTGTTGGTGTGACTGAGGATTCTCTGTTCTGTCATGGGTGTTAGCTAGGTGTGGGTTATTTCTTGTTTCAGTCCTCAAGCTCTGCTAATCAAGGTAGGAAATGCATACAGGCAGGTACAAGAGCAAGAAAAATATTACTAAGTGTATGCAAACCCTTCCCTCTGTGTCCCATACACCACCACTTGAGGGCCACTTCAGAAGCCCACAGGAAGCACCACAAAGATTCTTTAGCACTTGCCTGAGCTCCCCAAGCTTGAATCAAAAAGATATAGTATGAACTTCTAGCAAGGGTAGTGTACCAACGTGCACCAGCTCAGCACTGCTCCTGCAGCTTGTGCTGGAGGGCCATAGGTGGTCCCCAAGTTGGCGCCCAGTCACAAGTGGTGTTCCCCAAGACTCAGTTTTGGGGCCAGTTCTGTTTAATGTCTGCATCAGTGATGTGGCTGAGAGAATTGAGTGCACCCTCAGTAAGCTTGCAGGTGACACTAAATGGTGTGGGAGTGTTGATCTGCTCAAGAGTAGAAAGGCTCTGCAAAGGGATCTGAAGAGGGTGGATTAGTGAGCTGAGGCCACTTGTATGAGGTTTAACCAGGCCAAGGGCTGGGTCCTGCACTTTGGTCACAACAACCCCACACAGTGCTACAGGCTTGGGGCAGAGTGGCTGGAAACTGCCCTTGGGGTGCTGGTTGACAGCTAAACAGGAGCCAGGTTGATGGTTGGACTTGATGAGGTCTTTTCCAACTGAAACAATCCTGTGATTCTATGACTGTGGAGTGGCTTCTCTCTTCTTGCACTGGCACCCAGAGAAATCTGAGTAGTGATAAACCTACCTTATTAGCTAAGCACTCTCATCAAAACTGGCACAACAGAGGCAATGGTCTTTATTATTCTGCCTACATCCAGCAAGCCCCAGGTCCCTTCCAGAGTGGAAGGAATGAAATGGTTTAAGGAATGAAATGGTTTAAGACACTGATGGAGTGGGGGCTGTTCAGTCTGGAAAGGAGAAGCCCCCAAGGTGACCTTCTTGTGTCTTTTCAGTATCTTAAGGGGGCCTACAAGAAAGCGGGGGAGGGACTTTTTAGGCCGTCAGGTAGTGATAGGACTGGGGGGAATGGAACAAATCTGGAAATGGGGAGATTCAGACTGGCTGTTAGGAAGAAGTTCTTCAGCATGAGGGGGGTGAGATCCTGGAAGGGGTTGCCCAGGGAGGTGGTGGAAGCCTCATGCCTGGAGGTGTTTAAGGCCAGGCTGGATGAGGCTGTGGCCAGCCTGATCTAGTGTGAGGTGTCCCTGCCCATGGCAGAGGGGTTGGAACTGGGTGATCTTTGTGGTCCCTTCCAACCTTGACTGAATCTATGATTCCATGACAAGTCAATGTTTTATCAGTGCTGATTACTCAGGAAGACAAACAATTGCAAAAGGTTCTGATTTTCCCTGTTACTGGCTTGGTTGAGGCTCAGCAGGATCCAGTTGGATCCCCCAAGGCGGGAGGGTGGTGTTCCATGACTGGTAGTGCCAGCACCATGGAGTCAGAGACATCAGGGTGGGCAGGCAAAGTCAGGGCTCTCCCTCTCTGTGGCACCTCATTTTGGAATGACACTCTTGGCCTGGCAGTCATCCTTTGGCACTCTCCTTTTACATCCTTCTATTTTCCCACTACACCATTTGATTTTAGATCTTAAAGTTAGTAAAACCCAGCAAGCAAAGGACCCTACTGATCTTCCAATTGGCGAGAGACTCCTATCCATTAGCAGACAGTGACTGTCATCTTACTCAAGGGCATGATGTTCTAGCTGCTCCTAGATGAGCAGATAGACAAGATTACTCCCTGGATTTACCACAGATTTCATTATTTATGCTGTGTTAATTAACACATTGTTTGAATTATAGATCAGCTTCTCATGCCTGTTGACTGCATGTTATGCTGGCTAGTCAGCACTTGACAGGTTTCATCATCAGCCCCTGGGGGGTTTATTCTGGCTTCTCCATACAGTAGTGTTAATCAAAGTCTCTATCAAAGTCTAATCAAAGTTTATATCAGTTCTTAACGTAGGCTGACAGTAATGCAGAAAGAAAATGGGCCAGCAGATTGAGGAAGGTGATCTGCTACTCCATTCTGCTCTTGAGACCTCACTTGGAGTATTGTGAGGCTCTGGGGCCCCCAGCACAAGAAAGACATGGAGGAAATTCTTTACCATGAGGATGGTAAAATACTGGAACAGGCTGCCCAGGGATGTGGTTGAGGCCCCATCCCTGGAGACGCCCCAGATCAGGCTGGATGTGGCCCTGGGCAGCCTGATTTAGCTGGAGGTGTCTCTGGTGACTGCAGGGAGATTGCAGCAGATGACCTTCGAGGGTCCCTTCCCTTTGTGAATCTGCAGATTTATAAATTCATCAGGTTCCACTGAAGTCACCACACTGCCATAGAGCTGCTGGGTTCTGCTGAAGCTGCATTCTTCTGAAATCTCCCTGGCCAACCATCTTCCCATTTTCTCCCAGCTCTGCTGGAAACTCCTGTGCTGCTCATCTGCTGACACAGCAGCCAGCGGCTCACAGTGACACCGGCCGCTGCTCTCCAGTCCTACTCCAAACAAATTGCTGGTTTTGCCTGAGCTGAACAAGAAGTTCAGAGAGTTGCTCACACTTATGACACAGCTGATAGGTCCCAACTTTATCTGGCAGAAGGAAATTGTGTTAGCTGGTTCATTAAAAAATCCTCTGGCAAAGCAGATCCTTGTGCATCAGGAATTCAAACTCTTTTCATATCGGCGCAATAAACTGAGGTTCAGTCAGGGCTTTAACATTTGTGAGGACAAAGCTATGCCTTTACTTGGCAGTTTTGGATTGCTCTGTAAGGTGCTGTTGACATTTGCTGTGCTCCTGAAATAATGCAAGGGAAGAAAGAGAGAAAGAGAGAAGGAAAGAGAGAAAGGAAGAAAGAAAGAGAAAGGAAGAAAGAATGAAAAAAAGAAAGAAAGAGGAAGGAAGGAAGGAAGGAGAGAAGGGGAGAAAGAGAGAGAAGGAAAGAGAAAGAGAGAAGGAAAGAGAAAGAGAGAAGGAAAGAGAGAAAGAGAAAGGAAGGAAAGAAAGAAAGAAAAGGAAAGAAAGGAGAGAAAGGGAAAGAGAGAAGGAGAGAGAGGAAGGAAGGAAGGAAGGAAGGAATTCTGCTGTAAAATCTTATACACTCCAATGTATATTTGTATGGAAATAAGGAGCAGCACTTGAGTTCTGGGCAAGCTGCCACTGGTTTACTGTGTGCTGTCAGGGTTCTGCACCACTGCAGTCCAGTGCCCAGCCTTCCAGAGAGAAGGAAAAGCAGAGTGAGCAGTAGTCACAGGGCAAGCAATAGGCACAGATTCTGCCTGCAACTTGGCAAAACAAAGATTTTTCAGGGATGATGAACAAATATGATATACTATGGAGTAATTGTGTCTGCTGCAAACGACCTTTAAACTGACTTGTAGGCCTTTTTGCATACCTTAAAATGTTATCTAGTCCTTGTTAGGACAGAGCCCTCAGATTAGCACACCCTTGTTTCTGGTAGGACAGCAGAGGACTTCCTGAAGGCAATCATGGCATGTAATCTATTTCCTAACTTGATTACAGTCTTAAAACTAGTTATACCCTTTCTATCTAATATACCAATTGGAAGTTTAATTCTCTGATTGATAGAGACCTGCTGCTGCTGTCCTGCCTTTTTAATTTCATCAGCAGCCTGTCCTTATTTATCCTTGTGCCATCCCTATTTTACTACTCGTTCCCTAAGGAAATGAGGCTCATGCCATTATGAAGTCCATTTCTGTCCTTCAGTCCTGACTTGTAAGAAGTTCAGATCCATTGCACTACTCCAATAAAGTGTTCAAGGCCAGGCTGGACAAGGCCTTGAGTGACCTGTACTAGTGGGAGGTGTCCCTGCCTATGGCAGGGGGTTGGAACTGGATGAGCTTTGAGGTCACTTCAACCTTACCATTCTATGATTCTATAAAAGAACAGCCAGCACTTGAAAGATAATTGTGCTTCTTTAAATGATGAGGAAAAAAAACAACCAAATCAGAGGGGAAAAAAATACAAACGAGAAGGCAAAATCTTCAGTCATGAGCTTTTTATTTGGGGAGCAGCTACCAACCTCTCCAAATAGGCATTCTTCCAGACAAGATACTCCACTGCTTTCCCCTGCCTACTGGGACTATTGTGACAGACAGATGGGATCAGGGAATAAGAGACATGTTGATGGGAAAGCAAGAGTCCTTCCTCCTGCTGCTCATTCTGTCATCTCACAAGAGGTTCTGCATTCTCTTGATTATCTTCATAGACTTCCCCTTCAGCACTTCCAGCCTGAATTCATCTGTGCTGAGTATGGATGACCAAGGCTGTGCAAAGTTCTCCACAGGACATCTCTCACATTTCTCGTGGCAATATCTCACTGGGTATGACCTAAGATTGTAATTCCTTGTTGACTCAGACACTGCACTGGTTTATCCTGGCTAGTTCATGATCTTTTAAAACACACAGGCTCTTCAGGTGTCATGTTCCTGATCAAGCTTCAATTACACTAAGACAAAAAAATCATTATTAGCAGCTTAAATGCATGTAATGAAATTTCATCTCATTGCTGCTTTTCAAGCCTGCAAGGTATTCCTGATGTTTTGCACATATCACTCTCCTTTTCTACACCAATAATGTCCCACAAAACCTTATTAGTAGATTACCTTTTGAAACCAAGGTCATTAAGAGAAACAGACAGGACTGGTTTCAAGGATAATCAGGACTGAAAAAGGTAAGAGTAATCCTCCTCCAGCCCAAGAGTTTTTCAGTATAATCCTGCAGTATCTTTCTCTGACTACTTTCCTTATCTGCCTTAGCTACCTTCTGCTAATCCCCTACCTTCTCAAGCTTCACCAGAGCTTTCCCATTAGTGTGGTAATCACCATTCTGCCAAAGGTTTGATAGATTAGAGCTGCCACATTTGGGGTTTTTTTTCTTGAAAAGGGGGTTATAAAAGAAAGATACCAAGTTAGCTGAGGCTCTGTGGCTCTTGGGATCTGTTATTTTTCATCTTTTTTCTTTTTAACTTTTACTTTCATTTTCAATTCACTTCTGATTTAAAAGCTACCCTAAAGCTTTGTATTGTATAGAAGCCTAAATTGTGGTCCTGTTTTAGCCACTTGCATGTGAAATGCACCAGCTTGCCTCTTTTCCAGTGGCATGGAACCAGTTCTTAGTGGAGACAGTCACTTGAGATGCTTCTCACCAGCAGCAGGATTTGACACATCAGCCTTTTTTTGAATTCTGAAACAGGCCTTCTGGTTGCACAAGGAGTTTTGTTTCCATCTGCAGTACTGCAGATTTCCTTTCTGCTCTCATTTCCTTGTCTTTGAGCCTTTGTTTCAAGATCCCTCATTGCAAACTGCTCCATAAGATGCAGCTTTCCGTGCTGATCATCCTTTTGCCATTTCCATCTAGGCACCATTTCTGAGGTGAGGTTGCACACAGCTAGGTTTTGAGGCTTTATGAAGAAGTCTTTTGCTTTGCAGGGTTTGAAAGCTCCAGAAATTCTGCCTTAAAGGAAATCCAAGTCTCCTCCACAGAGAAGTCCCCAAACAATTAACTCCTGCTGCCTTCCCTCGCTTCATTAAAAAATCTGATAGACAAACTTACCAACACCTCTATTTTTGTTTCTGCCTCCATTTTATTTAACTTAACCCAAGATGATGTGATCCAGTGCTATTTTTTACAATTAGCTGTCCTGTAACAACCTCAGTAGTTCCTGTAACTAAGTTTAGAAGGAAGCTTCTCTGCTTTCTGTCAGAAAATCTGTCAGCTGACACACTCCAGAATATCTGGACTAGCATTTGCCTTCAGTAGCACTTGTTCTGTGGTCTGGATCTGAGAAATGGGAGTCTGCCATGGGGAGGCAATTCTCTGCAGGCTCTCTCCCTGTAATAATGGCTTGAACATCTCTATCCATCTCCAAATTTAACTTTGAAATTCTACAGCAGGCTTTAATAGCTACCCACTATCTTTCCTCAAGGTAATTCTGTATACAAAGGGAATCTGTTTCATCAGGGATCCCTTTCTGGAACATCAGCCTGTCATTCCAGTCACACACACACACACACATCACTTTCACCATTATTTGTNAACCCTATAGCTCTCTTTGTAACCCTGTAGTGCTTTATGTCCTTCACCCATGGCTTTAACTCATGCATTTCCAGATGTCCTGTCCTTGTCCATTTAACCATCATTGATTGGACACTGGAATAGGCTGCCCAGAGGTACTTGAGTCACTGGCACTGGGTGTGTTTAAAGGTCTTCTAGATGTGGTGCTTGGGGATACAGGTTAGTGGTGAATTTTGGCTCAATGGTTGGACTTGATGATCCCAGGGGTCTTTTCCAACCTGAATCATTCTGTGATCTCTCTGTAGATGGGACACACTTGTAAATGTAGAAGGCAGCAATGCATGCGATGGGGCAGGTATTTGTCAGGGAGTTGGCAAAGCCATGATGGTCCCTTCCAACCCCTGCCATTCTGTTCTCTAATTTTATGATGTTGTTTCTGAGCACATCCATGACAAACCCAGTGTACAGGACCTCAGCCTCTGAAAGCCAACCAGGGGAGATATTAGTGAGCCTTTTTCTTCTTTGTGTTCAAGTGCATTAAACCATCTTTACTCCAGGCTAACAACCTCAACTCAACGTTGAGTTAATGTTTGGAACATGAGAGAGTTCTTTTCTTTTTTTTTTTTTTTTTTTTGTGGCTCCACTCAGCCTGCTGAGACCCCTCTGCAGGGCAGCCCTGCCCTCCAGCACATCAGCTGCTCCCTTCTGATGGGTCCAGACTTTCAGATCATGACGAGCCTGGAGGTATTGTGAAGAGAAATTCCTCACTGTTAGAGAGAATGGCAAAAACCCAACAACCTAAAATTACTTTCCAGTCATCTCCAGGTTTTTAAATTTAACAGTGGCTCCACAAAGCTGCTAATGTATACACAGTGGTAAAGACAGCCCAGACACAAGTTGCTGTGAGCGTGATGCGTTGCCTACACACTGAGTTCTATCTGTTGGGGAATGTCAGAAAGTTAGTGGCATATCCTTCTGCTCCCTTTTTGTTGTGCTAAAAGCACATTTGCCAGTGAACAAAGTCCTTGTTTCATTTTGGGTTACTGTGTTTTCTGTGGCTGGTACCTCCTCTGTTCAGGGGTGGGGAAGAAGTGATGCATGCTTGGCACAGTGAAAGCTTTCTTGTGTCTGATACGGCAGTGAGAAATTTCAGTCGTGATTGTGCCTCACTCAGAGACTGCACAGTACTGCAAAGAAGAGAATTTATGGGGATGCTCCTTCATGTAACAGCCCTTAAAGCTTCATCTTGGGGAGCCAAAGCAAAAGTTCAGATTTAGTCCAAATACATAACTGGCATTTTCTCAGCCATTTGCTGGCTTACTGCATGATGCATCCCTTCCTTTATTCTTCTTTTGGCCTATCTGCAAAAATACTTTTTTTTTTTTTTTTTTTGGCCAACATTTCCCAGAAAAAATAGTTCTTTCTGAGAATAATTTGGGATGGAAGTTGGAGGCCAGAGTAGGACTGTATGTTTTACAATGTGTCTTGTGTGATGTTCAGGTTTAGTTGTGTACAGGATGTGCTACAGATGGTGAAATCATCTACAGCAATCAGTATCTGTCAATTATTGTAAGAGTATCAGTGTTTTTCTCTTGTGCACACACAAGGGGAGTATCAAACTGCAACTATACACAAACCAATGCTTTCTTGCTTTGTGCTCTGAGTTTTGCAAGTATCAATAACTAGACAGTGCTTCAGCAGCACTTGACTGTCTGGCATAGGAGGGTCAGCCCTGTGGGCACCTTCTCACTGAAGTATGTGGAACCACTTTTCATGAGCAAAGACTATTCACTGGGCTGGGCTTTACAGATTCACAGATTGCATTGGGTTGGAAGGGACCCTCAAAGGTCATCTGTTCCAAACCCCTTGCAGTCAATAGGGACACCTCCAACTAGATCAGGCTGCTCAGGGCCACATCAAGTCTGATCTTGAATGTCTGTAGGGTCAGCTACATCCCTAAGCAACCTGTTAACAGTATTTTACCACTCTCATTGTATAGAATTTCCTCCTAATGTCCAACCTCAGTCTGTCCTGCTCCAGTTTCAAACCACTGCCCCTTGACCTATCACTAAAAGTCCTTTTAAACAGTCCATCCCCAGCCTTCCTGTAGGTCCCTTTCAGATGCTGAAGGGGAGCTATGAGGTGTCCACAAAACCTTCTCTTCTCCAGGCTGAATGACCCCAACTCTCCCAGCCTGTCCCCAGAGGAGAGGTCCTTCAGCCTCTTGATCATCTTTGTGGCCTGCTCCAGCAGTTCCATGTCCCTCTCATGCTTGGGGCTTCAAAACTGGACCAGCACTCTAGGTGAGGTCTCACCAGAGCAGGTGACAGGACCATTATAGGTCCATTGCCTTATACAAAGTTATTAATTAGCTTTCTCTCTGGTGTTAGGCTTAACATTCTACCTAACCTAACAGGACTACAACCCCATAAAATCTACTTTATTAGTTTGCAGATTCCTTAGCTAAATTATAATGAAAATAAATTTTACTTTTTTTCCCCTTCCTTTGGGTATTATTTCTCCTAGTGTGTCAGTTAATAAAGTGGTAAAGTATATTCTGTCCTCTGTATATAATGAATTCAAGTTAAAACCAAATCATTAATGGCTGCTGTGTTGCAGCTGGGATAGAATTCCCACTTGTAGTTTGGATTGGGGTGTTTGTCATTTGTGTGCATGGGTGCTCAGTGTGCTCCAGGGAGTTAAACAGCCTGGGCAGGACCAATGTCCTGTTCTGAGGCTACTGAATCATTATTGATCCCAGTCTGTTACATTCACCAGACACTGCTTCTGCATGTTCTTCCCCACCCTGTGGACATTCCAAGGTGCATTCTTCCACTCTCACACAATTGAGTCAATAGCATGAACTGAGTCCTCTGTCAGTGTGGCTTTCCTGTCACAGCCACAAATAGTCCTCCCTGTCACCCTCCAGCTGCCATCTGGGACTGTCACAGGGTTTAGCAGGAGCTCTGACAGCAGCACCCTCCAGCAGCACCCACCCAGTGTGACCAGGAGGACCCAGCAACCCCGTGGCAGGATCAGAGAGTGGCCGAGGGACTGATTGGGGACATCCTGCAGGTGCTGGGCTCTGGGGCCGTGGGGCTTTTGGGACTCACATGTAACAGAGAGCAGCAGCAGCAGCAAGCCCCTTCTGCCAGCTGCAGTATTGCTCTGAGCAAGGCTGCTGCCGTGTCCCCGGTGGTGGGGACATCCAAATGACTCACAGAAACCCTCCTGCTTCGCTGCAGTGTTCAAGCTGTGAAATTAAACAAACTAACTCCCGGTCCAGCCCACTGTTTTCAGCTGTGCTAAAAAAATGTGGTAGCTCAGGGGCTGCTTCGTGAGCCATGTTGTCGTCCCCATCACAGGGGTGTACCCCTCCTTCAGCCATCTGCTGCCACCCCTGCCTCAGAGCCCTCCCAAAGCTTATGCAACTTCAGGCTCTTTGCAGGTTTTGATGAGTGCCTTCAGTGCTTTCAGATTCTCTCCCTTGCTCTGTGGAAAAATGTATTGAGTGGTTCGTTATCTCTGGAAAGGTAGATGGATAGGAAAGAGATGTTCATGTACCATCTAGTTAAACTGGGTCTTTCTTGAGTCTCTTGTGCCACAGAAAGGCATTTAGAGCTCATCTGGAGCTCCTAGGTCAGTCACTTGTGGTAATGAAGCTTAATGAGTAAGATGCTCTCATCAGACCCCATCTAGAGTACTATGTACAGTTCTGGAGCCCCCAGCACAAGAAGGACATGGAACTGTTGGAGCAGATCCAGAGGAGGCCACCAAGATGCTCAGAGGGCTGCAGCAGCTCTGCTCTGAGGACAGGCTGNGATGATCTTGAACCTGACCCTAAGTGGCACAGCAGCATTTACTCTCTGAGTACTCGCAGCAGCTTGTTGTGTTTGTTACTTCTGTCCAGCACAAAGCAGGGCTGCTTTCCTGGGCAGCTGGGCTCTTTGCTGGGTTTGCTCAGCAGAAGGCAGAAAACATACAATGTGAGTCTGTTGCAATGCAACTGCAAATGGCTTCCTGTGTCTTTTCTTCAGACCCACCAAAGCCCTGGCAGATCTCACAGGCATGCTGTGAGGCCGAGACTCTCATCCAGAGGGTTTTAATCAGGTGTTTTCACCCACAAGCACAATAGAGACTGCAAAGTAAAAAGTGATTCTTCTAGGTGATAAATATTTTATATCTTTTTCTTGGCATTTTCTTTAGAGAGCAGGGGTTTGCTTGCCACTCCTCTGGAGTCAGTTTTGTTTTAAAGTGCTGTCTCAGAAACGCCTGAAAGTGTCTTGAGTGGCGATTGAGCAGGAAAGAGATGCAGTTACAATCATCTCCTCGAGAAAAATACCCAAAGGCGTTCCCTAGTTTTGATGGGGTTTGTTCAGACTTTCCATTTCACTTCCTTCATAATGAAGGTAGGAAAAAAAGCCCTGGGAAAACAAGTTAGAAAGAGTGCATGAGGGAGCCTCACACCTGACTGACTCACCCCCCACACCTGCTCTGGAGTGATTCACTTCCAGCTACTTCAATGCCATTCCTGGAGATGCAGAGCAGTACAAGCAAGGGCAGAATCAGTCCTTTGGCTTCACAGCAGCAGCACATCCTGTGGCAGCAGCCTTTGGAGCCAGATGGGTTTTCTGAGCAGAGCATAATGGATTGCAATTGAATTGGTATTTTAAGCTAACAAATGTTTAGATCAGAGATGCTCACAACACAGACACTTACAATACAGGGCTGATTGCAGCATGACAGAAGCGGCTAAATGCTGTAATAGGGAAGGTGGTGTCAGCATTTCACTTCTAAATTTCAAATCTCAATGACTTCAAGCAGCTGTAAAAATTCACTTTTAGCTGAGGCTTGAAGAAGGACATGGCCAAGACCCAGAGCAATTTAAAAAGGAGACCCAGGTTCATCACTGTACCAAAGGCATTGTAAGAGGGTACCGACATCTTCTGCCCCACAGATAGGATCTTGTGTTTGTTGCTGAAGCTGAGATGGCAGTGAGACAATGAAAATGAGCAGAGCTTAGAAAAAAGCTCTTAGAATCATAGAATTGTTTTGGCTGGAAAAGACCTTTAAGATCATAAAGTCCAACCATCAACCCAGCTCTACTGTGACTATTTATTTTGAACAGCTCCAGGGACAGTGACTCCACCACCTCCCTGGGCAGCCTGTCCCAGTGCCTGACCACTCATTTAGGAAAGGATTTCTTTTTCCTAACATCCAACTTAAATCAGCTGTATAAAATGTACACAACTGCAAGTGTATACAGCTAGGAGAGCACATCAGCCATGCTTCACCTGACATGAAGGCTAAAGGAATATTAAATTTAAGGGTGGCAAAGTCAAAACTACACGTTGAGAAAATGCTCTCTTGAAAACATTAGTTTGTATAAGGCATCACAGAATGGTAGGGGTTGGAAGAGACCTCTGAAGATCATCTAGTCCAACCTCTTTGTTGCAAAGTATGACTGAGAACAAGGAACCAGTAGGGGTGACCAAGGATTGAAGGACCTCCTCTTTATTCATAACCAGAATTCCAACAGCAAATGTTTCCAATCCTACCATTCTGGAGGTATTTACATGCTGTGTCTTTCAGAGGTCTGTTTCCTGAGGTAGAAAAAGCCCTTTCTTTTATGGCAGGATATTGCTGAACTGCTTATTGGGGGTTGGTTATCAGCCACACAACAGCTGTCCTGCAAGTCCAGTGCAGCTGACTTCTCTTATGTCCATCTCTGACAATGCTTGGGCAACTCTTCTGCACTGTGGACTTCTCTTCTCCTGCTTGAGGTTTCATCAATAGGGAACAGTCTTTCAGATTATACATTCAGAAGTGGCTCTGCAGAACAAATCTGGAAGATCAGACACTTAAAAATATCTCCTGTTTTGACAGTCTTGATATCTGTACACACTGTGAACTGGTTTCCAGATTTGATGCTAACTAGAGAGTTCTCTATGCAGCCTTAGCAGAGAAGCGACAGATCGCTGCATATACAGAAGTTAAGAGTAAAATTGAAAGGTGTTGTAGAAGATGGTTACACAAATCACTTAAACAGGAGTAATTTGTAGAACAAAGCCCTCAGCTAAGAGCCATTTCCAGTTAGGGACTTCTGCATGTTTTTCTACACATGAGCTCTAGCTGCCATGAAATAAAATAGCCCTGCTGACAAGGTGTGGAAAGATGGTTCTCAGGTACCACATTCCTCATCCCAAGAACTGTCTACAAAACTCTGCCAAATGTCTCTACTGCCAAATCTGGAAGGAGAGAAGGTAAAGATGTGTGGTCTGAGGGAAGTTGGAATATCATGAAGAGTACACCAGATCAAGTCTTTGGGATGCTATTTTGGTTTCTTCCTGTAACTTTGACAAACACCTTGAAAAGCGAGTATCTAAAGTTAGGTGTGCTGGTTTGAGGCTACTTGGAATGTTTTAATGAGAGAAATTAGATTATTGGCTGAGAAAGGAAAATGGTGGTGATGTCTGTGTTACCCATTTGTTCTGCTGGGACATATAAAAACAAGGACACAAACAAAGGTAACTCAGCCTCTGCCTGGCTGTCACCGTAGTAACTCTTCTGCCTGAACCTGCCTATTCCCAACTAATCATTCTGCTTCTAACACCTCTTGCTGACCTTTCCAGCTCACCCTGCATGTAAGGGAGATTCTGAGATAAGAGAGAGGGTGGAAAGAAGGTGGAAGGGTGGTTGGGAGCCCCTCCTGAGCAGTCTGGCTGCTGGGAGGGGTTTTGTATCTCTCTATTACTTTTTACTTGCATATTACTGTATATAGTTGTAACTAGATCTGTATATATTGTATGTATTTCACTTGTAAATTGTGCAAAGCTATAAATACAGCTTCCTTCCTTAACTTCCAGCCAGCTGAGTTTAGTCTGGGTGAATTCAGGGCAGGGGAGGTGGATAACAGCCAAACCACTGCATTAGGAAAAGGGACCCATAGTGAGGCACAGAAATAGGCCATCTGCTTTGCAGATGGAGAAGCAGCTGCAACTTTAAGTTTGCAGTTGTGTGTTTGGAAATACATCATGGCTACAGAGGAATCTTTTAAGTACCCATTGGCCCAAGTGGCAACTTGGCCCTTTAAAAAAATGAAATCATCTAAAGTCATTCAAATATTTCTTTTTTTATGATACCTTGTGAAATCATAGAATGAGTTGGAAGTGACCTTAAAGATCATCTAGTTCCAACCCTTCTGCCATGGGCAGGGACACCTCCTACTAAACCACATTGCTCAAAGTTCCATCCAACCTGGATAATCATTAATTACTCATTAATGGACTAGATGACCTTTAAAGGCCCTTTCCAACTGAAAGCATTCTGTGATTAATTAATACTGCTTAATGTCTTGTACTCTTGGGACAGATAATAACCCAGTCACAGGATATTTTGTGACTCGTAATATTTTCTTGACCCTAAAATCATTCCTGAATTTGGAATATCTCTTTAAAACAACAGGGTTGTCTGGAACACACTTAGGTTCTCCTTCATTTTTGCTCTTCCACTGCAATATCTCATGCTTATCAAACTGTGAACTTACTTGTAAGTGGGTCTCAATTTCAAGAGGAACAAAACCTTTCCTTAAGGCCAGTATTAATCAACTAATAGTTCGGTTTTGGTTGCTTCCCCCATATGGACACAAAAACATGGACACAAATTCATTAGCACCTCACTGGTGAGTGCTAAAATGTTGATTAGTTTTTCACAGTGACTGTTTGATGCTGGTTCCAGTTCAGCACCACTGCCCAAACATTCATTCTCTACCTTATTAATCCACAGTGACAAATCCTATTCCTCCTCCTTCCTGTCCTCCCTTCCATTCTCCCTCCTACATACAGTTTTCCCTCCTTGTCATTTGCAGAAGATGTTGGGTTTTAAAGACAGTGTTGTAAATCTTGAAGAACAGGGAGGTGACACTTTCAACCAGCATTTTGGTTGTCACAAACAGATGCTTTAGCTTCTGAGTGTCTTTATATACAGCCATAAAATTATGTCCAGCCCCCTAAAGCCATCTCAAAGTCTCTAACGGTACAAGTCACAGTGTGTTTTTGTCATGGCCTCTCCCAGCAGTTCAAGGAATGTCAGGTGTCAGATGTGAAGAGATGTATTTGGGTCACCAAACTCACTCTCCTGTGATGGAACACAAAGAAACTACTGAGAACAATGCTAAGCCACAGAATGTGAAACAATGATCAATAAAAAAATTAGCAGTGCATCATCCAACTGTGCCCAAAGTGAGGCAAGAATAGGCAAACTGCCCAGAGGGGTCATTGCCAAGGGCCAGCCTGACCACTAGATGAGTGACACACTTCAACTCCTCTGTCTTCCCAAAGGGGAAGAAAGAGGGAATAAGGGAGAGAGGCTGATGGACTGGAAAACTAAACCAGCTTTAATGAAAATAATAACAGCAATCTGAAATCTAAATAAATATATGCAAGCCCAGTATCCAAGCCAACCTCTCCCTGATGGCAATTCCATCACCACCACCACTGGGGAAGTCCCAGAATGGACTCAGCAGCAGACAGGAGTCAGATTCAGGATCTGGATTCTGGAACTGAATTCAAGAATACACAGATTGGGATCAAAGGCAGAATAGACAAAGTCCTCCTTCAACACTGGCCATTGAAGAAGAGGCTTGGTCCTGGTGAGCCTTCAGCTTTACCCTAAAGATGCCATCCATGGCAAACCCTTGTTGGGCACTTGAGGGACTGTCCTGTCTACTCCCCACAGGTGCCACCCCTGACTTCGTGCACCCCAAGATGGAGCACAATCTGTGGCAGTGCCCTTGGTCTGCACAGGAGCAAGTCTAACCCAGAGCCTTTCTGCAGCCCAGCCCTTGGCAGGAACTGTTCTCATCAGCTTCTCCTTGCTAGAAGCAGCCCCTGGCTGAGCAAACCTGCCCTGAACTGCAGAAGGTGAATCTCTGAGCAGAGACTGAGCTGAGAAGTGACAGCACTGAACAGAATCAGTTCTGGTCTAGCTTACACCAGGACATTCCTATCTTTGTGCTTGGAGGAACTCAGAGCTGAGGTTAGGGATTTCCAGGCAGACACCAAATCAAATCCATATTGCTCTCCAGCTGGGGCATGAGAAACATGCCCACCTCTCCTCACTCAGGACTGAGAATTCACCCTGCATATGGACCTCCTGAAAGCTGTATCTCTGCTAACATTTCCTTTCAACAGCTGCAAGGAAGAAGTTACAAAAGCAGTAGCTCTGTGCATGATCATAAATTGCTCTAGCCTGTGTATTTCCATGTTCCAGTAAGCTTCAGGGTTTCACCAGGGAATGCAAATTAAAACTGACTGCAACAGTTGGCTCTAGATTTTGTTGTCAGGGAGCAGTATTCATTTTCCTCAGTGCTTGATTTCTGTTGCCTTTCTGCTTAAGAGAAAAAGAACAAAAGGAGGTAAGGAGGCAGATCAAGGCAGCATGGCAGAAAAAAAACCTAAAATATGCTAAAATTATACCTTCTTGCTGCCAGGAAGTGCTATAACCCAAGGATACTGAAAAGCTAGGTCTAAAATAGGGGAAATGTGCTGCTCTGTTTGAGGAAGAAAGAGGCAGACAGATCAAGCTACTGGCCAGCAGAGTGTGAGCATTCTGACCTACCAAGCTTTAACTTAAGGGTTTAGTTCTCATCATTGCACAAGCTTTACTCAAAGCCCCTGTGAGATGTTGTGGGACTTGACAGTGCAGCACTGCACTGAAGAAAAAGCACATGACCCTTATCTCTTTTTCCAGAGAAGATCACTTTCTAGAACAATTGTAACAGCATAACCTTCACTCCTGCTTCACTCCTTGCCCATGGGGATCCCATCCACACAGGTCACCTCCAGCTAACCCCCCAGGTGTAACTCATGTAAGACCTGCAGGTATGTCAGGCAGTATCTCCTAACCACTCTGTCAGTGGCAAAGATCCTGTGAGACTTGCTGAGCAGGCCAAAAGGGTCTGTGTCCTCCTGGACACAGCTGCAGCCCCACCATGCTGGAGCTCTTTGAGCAAACCCTGGGGACCATGCCCCCAGCACAAGCATCTGACACTGGGGAGGGCACAAAGGGCAGTTTGAATTCAGCTTTGGCTCTTGATAAACAGTGATTTGCTCTGGCTTTGGCTCAGGTTTCTGTTCAGTTTGTCTCAGTGATTTTGAGTTCTGCTACTCAGGTATCTTCTGCTGTCACAGGGTTACCGTGAGTGATTCTTTTAGATGGATTCTGGTAGAATCTGCCAATGCTTTCAAACATCATTGATCATCTGGCTCAGGTTCTTCATCTGACTCGTGTATTAAATGAGCTGACATTTGTTTTGGCTTGTTTTGTTTTCTGCCAGAATTGAAGCTATCTCCAAAGAGCTTGTTTTAGCAATGTTCTCCTTTCTGTTGTCTGCTTGGATGGGGGCTTGGTTTTCCATTGGGTTCACTGGAATTTTGAACCCCACCTTCTTATAATGCTGCTCTGAATATTATAGAATCGTAGAATCAACCAGGTTGGAAGAGACCTCCAAGCTCAGCCAGCCCAACCTAGCACCCAGCCCTAGCCAATCAACCAGACCATGGCACTAAGTGCCCCATCCAGGCTTTGCTTCAACACCTCCAGGGATGGGCACTCCACCACCTCCCTGGGCAGCCCATTCCAATGCCAATCACTCTCTCTGGCAAGAACTTCCTCCTAACATCCAGCCTAGACCTCCCCTGGCACAACTTGAGACTGTGTCCCCTCCTTCTGTTGCTGGTTGCCTGGCAGAAGATCCCAACCCCAGCTGGCTACAACCTCCCTTCAGGTAGTTGTAGACATCAATGAGGTCACTCCTGAGCCCCCTGTAGAATGGTTTGTGTTGGAAGGGACCTTAAGGATCATCTAGCTCAAATCCCCCTGCCATGGGCAGGGACACCTCCCACTCCAGGCTCCAATTCTTCCTGTCATCAGTGTGAGTTTTATGCAAGAACATGTAGAGTTCAGTCAGCAAGAGAGAAAAACTTCCTTAAATTAGATAATCCTCAGCTAGTTGTGGAGGAAATGTTTGCTTGAAATCAACATTGCACCAAACAGAGAAATGCCAACTGTCTGCTTCATGCTCCCTAGATCCTCACGTGAAGAATTAGTGGAAGCTGCTCAAAAAACTAATTTTTTTTTTTTAAGTACTCATTTTAATTGTGAATATCAAATGTCAACACTGTCCTGCTTACACAATACTGATGCAATTTATGGCCCAGGATTGTAATCTCTACCATCAGCTGCCACTGGAGCTGCCTGAACGATGAGTCTTTATGATGTGTGGAGCATTTCATACCATCTGCCTTCCAGAACACTTAACAGAGTTAGATAAAACAGTCTCAGTAAATAACAGCAGAGAATAAATACATTTAAAATGTTTAGGCAAAGGAAAGTAGAAATAATTCAAACTCTTTATCGGGTGTGCAGCACAGAGCGTGGCAGTAACTGATGCCACAGCAATGAGCCCCTGTGGCCAAGTGGGATTCTGGGCTTCATTAAGCAGAGTGTGTCCAGCAGATCAAGGGAGGTTCTCCTCCCCCTCTACTCTGCCCTGGTAAGACCTCATCTTGAGGTCTACTGCCTTCAGTTTTGGGCTGCCCAGTTGAAGAGGGACAGGGATCTTGCTGGAGAAGGTCCATCGGAGGGCTACGAGGATGATGACGGGACTGGAGCACTGCCTGGTGAGGAGAGGCTGAGGGACCTGGGGCTGCTTAGGCTGGAGAAGAGAAGACTGAGAGGGGATTTAATCAATGTTTATAACTATCTGAGGACTGGGGGTCGAAGGGACAGGCTCTGCTCACTTGCTCCCTGGGATAGGACAAGGAGCAATGGATGGAAGCTGCAGCACAGAAGGTTGCCCCTTGTGTTGAGCTGGAACTTCTTGACTGGAAGGATCCCAGAGCACTGGCACAGGCTGCCCAGAGAGGCTGTGGAGTCTCCTTCTGTGGAGCCTTTCAAGGCCTGTCTGGATGTGTTCCTGTGTGCCCTGAGCTGGATTGTCTGGTGCTGCTCTGGCAGGGGGGTTGGACTGGATGAGCTCTTTGGGTCTCTTCCAACCCCTAACATCCTGTGAGCCTGTGATGCCATGTATTTCTTTGGAAAATATCAAGAAATTAGAACAGGTTTTTTGTTGGTTTTTCTTTTTTTCCTTTTGCCCTCTGAAATATTGAGGCTCCTGCTCAAGAAAGCTGAAGGGAATTAGTGTCATAAACAAGCAGCCTGGAGCCTAACAGGGGCAGCCAGGCAGAGCCTTAAGCGGTCCATTCAACAAACCATCAAGTCCTGGTTTAACAAGATACTTAAGCCAGTCCATGTGATTGGAGTTATTCAGCTGTGGAAAGCTTGGCCATGTGTTTAAATACCTTGCTGAATGGTGAAGATGATGCTAAGGAAGCTGCATGTTACGGGTGGAATTAATTTCATCAGCTGTAGTTCTGTTTCAAAGTTAGACGTCCTGCTTAAGGTGCTTTGTTACAGAGAGAGGCAGCTGAAGGACATTCTTCCTTGAGTGGCATCCAGTGTGGATGAAATGATTTGCCCTTCAGATATGCTCACTTTTCTAGAAATGCAGCCCAGATGATTTAGTTTCAGTGCCTGACCTCAAAGTGGCTAAAGTCAGGGGAGATGGTCACACATTCACCTGTTCTATACCTCCCACCATAGGATGGCTGCTTAAAAGATTTGTGCAGAGAGCTTTCACGTGGCTCTGTGCATGTGCCAGAGGTTGGCGTAAGTTTAGGATCTGACACAGTTTGAATTCCTCCACCAGGAAAAGTTTTCCTTTGTTATCATTCAGGACTAAGCTAAAAGTTAGACTGACTGGAAACAGGATGTTGCCTTATGTCTGAACTCCTGGCTGTCAGGTGTCAAAGCTGCAGCAACGAGAGACACTGCAAATGTTTGTGACTTAATACTGCTACAGGTCATGCAGTGAGTTACAGTGTCTGGGCTGCCTTCAGAATGACAGAATGCTGTTCACTGAGGAAGGAACAGCTTGTTCCACCTGCCACAGGAGCAGCCTTCCAGCCCTCTGCAGAAAATGCTTCCATATGATACCTTAGGAGTATCCTCATACAACTGGTTTGTCTAATTCATACTGGCAGGCACAATCTGAATTAAATGGATCAGAAAATATTTGAGATCTCATCAGCGAGATCATTTCAGTAGACCAACCACCGGCACCACGAGCATCCGGCAGCTGCTTCAGAGCACTGCTGGGGCAGAGATCAGGCTGCTGGAGTGGGTCCAGAGGAGGGCCACGAAGATTTTCAGAGGGCTGGAGCACCTCTCCCATGGGGACAGGCTGTGAGCAGTGGGGCTGTTCAGCCTGGAGAAAAGGCAGCTCCAGGCAGACCTTGGAATTTAGCCTTTCAGTACCTACCAGAAAGCTGGGGAGACACTTTTTACAAGAGCTTGTAGTGAGGCTGTCGGGGAAGGGGTAATTAGGTAATTACCATGACATTAAAAGGGGTAAGGGTAATTACCACGACATTGGCACTTTTTACAAGAGCTTGTAGTGATAGGAGAGGGAATGGATTGAAGCTTGAGGAGGGCAGATTTAGACTGGAGATTAGGAAGAAATTCTTTAAAATGAGAGTGGGGAGACACTGGAACAGGTTGCCCAGGGAGTTCTTGGGTGTCTTCTGCCTGGAGGTGTTCAATGCCATGTTNCCCATTCTGTGAATCTATGAAAGGAGAAAAGAGGTCAGCTAAAACCAGTCGATTGCAAGTGCCTGGATGCAGCCTGTCAGTGAGGCAGGCATAAGGAAACTGATTTTCTAGGGATGGAAGATGAAATATCTGACCCCTGCTCTAACTGGTTCTCACAGGCAGACATGATGGTGCACTTTGCATTGTTCTAGCAGCTCTAAGTGCCTCTCCTATAGTGAAGACTTATCCTCACTGTCTCAAAGATCTTAATAACATCTGAATAACAAAATGCAAACATTACACTTTGTCAGCACAAACAAAACCCACAATTATATCAGAGGTCCTGCAGGCATTGCTCGTTTGTACTAATAATTTGTGCTTTGCAATCAAGATGCCAAGCTAATTATTTTAAACACTTTTCACCACTTGGCACTTCTTTTGGACTGCAAGTGGGGATGTGAGGAGAGGAGCAAAGAGCAGGGAAATAGAATTTCCTTCAGCATCAAACAACTGAGGCATGTGACAGAGGAGGACTTGGGAGGAAAAAGCCCCGAGGAGCTTTTTTTGGAGGTTTCAGTAGTTTGTTTAATGGTGAACCATGAAATGCCTGAAAAGCTGGAGGCTGAACAGTGTGAGATTGACTGTGCACACAGAAACCTTGCAATGTTAACTGCTGGAAGAAGCATAAATTATGCATTTCTGATGTGTCTCTATAGGCCTTGTAACCTTTTTTTTTCACCCCTTAGGGTGCTCGTTATCTGCAGGAGCAATTAACAGATAGTATCTAGCAGCCAGCAGATTTCTTACCTTTAGAGTGATTTGCAATCAAATAAAAAGGAGGCTAATAGAGCCAAGGAGGCCTGAGCTGTGAAGTTGTTTCTGAAGTATATTGGATGGAAATAATCAGTGAATTGAAGGTGCATGGTGCCAGGGAGCCTGGATTATGTCTGGCTGGTTGTTGCTTGCTGTCTCTTTTATGTTTTGGGTAGATATTGTTGTTCCTGGGAGAGATTATGCAAGTGACAGAAATAATGGGAAAACCCTTCATTAAGTAATTCTTCCTTCGCTTCAGCAGCTTCAAGTTGACTAATCAAAACATCTGATCTTTCAGCTACCCAGAATAAATTAAAGACAAAGGAGGAGAAACAGATTTTAAAAGCTAGTGTTGGGAAAAAGAAGCTTCCCCAAACTGAGTGGAAAATTTTCAACACTTAAAACTCACGAATAGCTGAGGAAAAAAAAAAAAAAGCCTGATTGAGTGCAAACCCCAAAATTCAAAGATAAAATTTGTACAAAGCTGATTATTTTAAGTCTTGAAGAAAAAAAAAAAATCTAAATGAAATGTTTCTCATCTGAAAGAGGAGATTGTTGAATGTGAATCAGCCAGAGAATAAATCTTAGGAGTGACTGAAGGAGCTGGGGCTGTTTAGTTTGAAAAAGAGGAGGCTGAGGAGAGACCTCATGGCTGTCTGCAGCTACCTGAAAGGACCTTGTGGAGAGGCTGCCTCTGGGCTCTGCTCATAGGTAAATAGTGATAAGACAGGAAGGAATGGGCACAAGCTGTGGTTGGGTAGGTTTGGAGGTCCCTTGCAATCCAAACCATTCTGTGATTCTATCTGCACATGAGGATGTGTAAGTTCATAGAATCATAGAAAGGTTTAAGGTGGAAGGAACCTCAAAGCTCAGCCAACCCCCTGCCATGGGCACAGACACCTCCCACTAGAACAGGTCATTCAAGGACTTATCCATCCTGGCCTTGAACACCTCCCTGGGCAACCTGTGCCAGTGTCTCACCACCNTTATGTGCCTGGGATTGTGCCTACCCAGGTGCAGGACCTTACACTCGGCCTTGTTGAATTTCATTAGGTACTAAGTCCTAACATTTTAAGCGTTCTTGGGAGCAATGTATTATATTCCTTCAAAGAAAGACTCCTAATTAAGTGGAACACTGTCCAAAATTACCCTAATGGCAGTTAAATTTCCTGTGCATTATGGATTATAGACATCATTTCAGTCTTTGCCAAATAGGTCAATAGAAGTGACATCTTAGTCAGCCAGAATAAGATCCACCTCTACTACTGAACTGTTTACTCACCCTGCACACACAGAGTGCTTCTTAGTTACCACAACAAAGGCTTCTCCAGGTGTTTCATTAAGCTGAGGACTGCTTCTAGGCCAAGGAGCTCAGGTCACATTTGCAATTAATCCTGTGCATTTTTCTAGTGCTTCACCAGTGTATTAATTTATAATTCATCCAAGGGATTAATGCTACTTTCAGATCTCCAGGCTGAAAGCCTCCCCAGTGCAGCCTGTTTATTTCTTCACTTTTGAGCAGTGCAATGTGAAAAGGCTGCTGCTGCCTCTAGCACTGTTGTTTACTCAGCATCCCCATGCCCCATATTAGCCAAAGGTGATTCCTCTGCAATTAAAATGGAATTTCATCTATTTCCAGCCTGTCTTTCATGCAGCTTCTCTGACATGATCTGTAATGAGCAGTCTGTGTCCATCTGGCATAGCTGTGTGTGGAATCAAAAGATTCCAGGCTCTTCCCCTCACATCAGGGATGTTGCTGTTTGTCAGCTGCTGAATGGGGGTGTTCAGGCTGGGAGGGAAACTTCTGCAGAGGCTAGACAAGGTCTCTCTGACAGGTCAGCTTCATTTTCTGGAATTTTCAAGGAATGATGGAATGGTTTGGTTTGGAAGGGACCTTTAAAGGTCATCTAGTGCAACCCCCCTGCAGTAAGCAGGGACATCTTCAACTACAATGCTCAGAACCCCAACCAACCTAACTTGGAATGATTCCAGGGAAAGGGCATCTACCACCTCTCTGGGCAACCAGTGTCTCACCACCCTCAGTGTGAAAAAAATTCTTTTTTTAGGTCTAGCCTAAATCTTCCTCTTTTATGTAAACCCATCTCTCCCTGTCCTGTCCCAATAGCCCTCTCAAAAAAGACTCTCCCCATCTTGTTTTGAAAGGTGCAACAATTTGTGAGCACAAGGATCTGCTAAAACTCTTGGGTGTAGCTGTGCTGTAGGATTCAAAGTCCAGGCAAGTGAGTGGTGAAGCCTTCCTGTGCGAACTACCCTGGGTGGTCCTGCTTTGGCAGGGGGGGTGGACTCGTTTTGATGATCTCTGGAGGTCCTTTCCAACCTCTAAGGTTCTGTGGTTCTGTGATTTGCCACTGCTGCATACACAGAGGTTTTTACATGAGAGAATCACAGAATCACAGAATCAGCCAGGTTGGAAGAGACCTCCAAGCTCATCCAGCCCAACCTAGCACCCAGCCCTAGCCAACCAACCAGACCATGGCACTAAGTGCCCCATCCAGGCTTTGCTTCAATACCTCCAGGCAGGGCGACTCCACCACCTCCCTGGGCAGCCCATTCCAATGCCAATCACTCTCTCTAGCAACAACTTCCTCCTAACATCCAGCCTAGACCTCCCCTGGCACAACTTAAGACTGTGTCCCCTCCTTCTGTTGCTGGGTGCCTGGGAGAAGAGACTGACCCCACCTGACTACAACCTCCTTTCAAGTAGTCGCAGACAGCAATGAGGTCTGCCCTGAGCCTCTTCACCTGCAGGCTGCACACCCCCAGCTCCCTCAGCCTCTCCTCACAGGGCTGTGCTTCAGATCCCTCACCAGTCTTGGTGCCCTTCTCTGGACACCTTCCAGTACTTCAGCATCTCTCTTGCAAACAGCATCTCCACATGCCTGCTGCAGCAACCAGCCCGGAAAAGCCTTCTCGGTGCTTTACTCATAGTGGAGGGAGGGAGCAGGACTATTCAGCTGGCAGATCCTGTTTTCCCTTGGCTGTCAAAACGCACGGAAAGCCCTTCCCAGCCGCCTTAGCCTTCATTCATCCGGAGCTGAGCAGCAGCAGGCAGCGGTCTCGGCGCTGGGCAGCCTCGCAGCGCCACCTAGCGATGGTCCAGCTGGCAGCCAGCGGCGCTGGCGTCCTCACCGCGACCGCACTGTGTTATCCGTGACCAGGGCTGACCCTGCTCCGCTTGTGTGGCCTCAGCTCCGCCTTCCGCAGCTCTAAGCGTCCTGCACATGCGATTTTTAGGGAGTTTCCCTTAGAGGGAACAGTGTCTTGATTTAACATCCTGCGGGATGGCGGCCCAGGTCCTCGCTGAGAAGTTCTCCACTGGAATAATATAGCTGCTGAGTGCAGCTGAAGCTGTGTTTGAAGAGCATGAGAGTGAGTGATGGAACAGCTCTAGCAGTTCAATGCATAGACTTTGACGTTTTAGGCACCTCCTAGGGAATTTAGGCTTGTTCTTCCAGGAGAAACTTGGAAGTGTTCTGATGGCTCTCATCAGAACGGCTGGTGGTTGAATAGATGCTGCTGGGTGTATAATCCAGAGTTTATGAAGCTGGGGGAAAAAAATGGGAATTCAGTTCCAACTTTGTCCTTCATATCTCTGATAATAAATATGCTGCCAGAAACCCACATTGAGTAAACCACAAAATCCCAGAACAATGGGAGTTGGAGGGGAGATTGTCTAGTTCAATGCCCCTGCTAAAGCAGGCAAACCTAAATCAGGTTGCACAGGTTGACATTCAGGCAGGTGTGGAATCTCTCCAGAGAAGGAGACTCCACCAGCCCTGTGAGCAGCCTTCTCCAGGGCTCCAGCACCCTCCCAGCAAAGAAGTTTTTCCTTCTATCTGGTGTGCATGTAACACAGCTCCAAACTGCTGAAAGAGAGGTAGGCAAGGCAGATTTGTTATATTGCTTGGAAAATAAGCAACTCCACATGTAATAAATAGTCAGTGCATCAAAATGCAGGCCTGCTTTTTTAGGAGAAGATATGCACACTTTTATTGCCAGGTTTAAATACTTTATAATATCAAAGGTAGCTACAGCCAGTCCCAGAGGGACTCTCCTGCAGAAAAGGGGGAATATATTGCATCAGTATTTCATTACACAGTCCACTGATCACAAAACACATCCACTCGAGGTTTACCCCAGAGTCCTTGCACAACACACTGCTCACTCAGAAAAAATGCAAGCTCCAGAGTCTCAGGAAAGGGAGTTTAAACCACAGACTTCCATTGTAGCATCTTCTCCCCTGTAGATAATTAACACACTTCGCAAAGCTCTGATTCAAGTCATCTTTTTTGCTTTTTCTGTCAATCTTGCCCTATCATCTAATGGTCCAGATACTGCAAAACTGAAAATATGTTCCATGAGTTAATGTTTGTTGGGCTGAGATTCAGCATCTCCTGCATTTCCTGTCTTCCCTAATAATTACCTCAGGAACAAGCTGGTGTTTGCAGGTTTTGGAATACAGGAACCTCCAGCTTCCATATAGCAAGCTGAGAGTAAGTGGTATAGAAGTATGCTGGCAGGGTGTTCCCTCAGCCCCAGAGGTGTCATCTGGCTTACTTAAATTTACTTATATTCCCTTTCTGACATTAAGCAGAAAGTCGAGTGTCTTAACTTTTAGAATACCCATTTAGTGCATCAAGGCTTTGATTCCTGAAATGGGCATGAGGAAGAGAAAGGAAAAAAATCAACAAAGGGTTTGCGCTTCTAAATATGACAGATTGAGTAAGTTAAGAAGTCATGATGTCTGTGGTAATGGACAGCTGGAATGATGAGGAGAGAGGAGACCTTATAGCAGCCTTACAGGATCTGAAGGGGGCTACAGGAAGGCTGGGGAGGGACTATTGACAAGGTCTTGCAATGACAGGACAAGGGGCAATGGGTTTGAACTGGCAGAGGGGAGATTGAAACTGGATGTTAGGAAGAAGTTGTTTGCAGTGAGGGTGGTGAGACACTGGCACAGGTTGCCCAGGGAGGTTGTGGCTGCTCCCTCCCTGGAGGTGTTCAAGGCCAGGTTGGATGAGGCCTTGAGTGACCTGTACTAGTGGGAGGTGTCCCTGCCTATGGCAGGAGGTTGGAACTAGATAATCCTTGAGGTCCCTTCCAACCTTAGCATTCTATGTGCAAACTCTTTTCTCTGTGTCCTGGGCAAAGCAGGTATGGAATAGGATTAAAGCCATAAACCACTTTGAGAGGTATAAAGTAATGAGAAAACAAGTTTCCAGGGATGAAGAGAGCAATGGTGTGCAGGAACACTTCACTATCCAGCAACAAACTGGTTACAGTACAATGCAAATCATTCACTTTACAATTCAAGTTGCTTGCTCTTACTCATGGTTGCATAACAAACTCAAATACTGATTGCCTCCCAGACTCAAGCACTGTTCAGCTTAAAGATCACTATTGTTCAGACTTTCCCAGGAAATCTGGAGTGTATGCTATTAAATCAAAATTCTGGTTCCCTGGTTTCATTCAAACTGTGTGAATTCAGAGCAGAGCATTTGTGTCAGATAAGTTGATACATGAAAGCATCCTGTTTGCCTCTCACAAATGGTCTGCTACACTTACAATTTCAACAGTGTCTCTTTCATGATATCTTATCTTTTGAAGCTGAAATTCAAAGTGTGACTTGGAGAACATAAAGATGAGAAAACAGAATCAGAGGATGTACCATAGCAGTCCTTAGAGGAAAGGACCAGAAAGTTGAAGAGCATTTAAGCAAGCAGGGTTCTGTCAAGGGATATTCAAGAATACATAGAAATTATTGTAAGAATTTCTTTGTTTCTCTTTAATTAGTATTTTACTCTGAGGTAGTGTTGTCAAGCTTGCCAAATTGTGCTGTGTACCATCCCTACACATACTGAATGCACTAAGTCTTAGTGAGTTAAAACACATGGAGGGCAAAGTAGAAACATAAACCATGGAAGGGACAGATAAATAACCACTGAAAATAATGAACAGCTTCACAGGTTGTCAGCTGCCCTACCTGTTGCATGGAGATTTGAGGAAGAATGAAGGAGAGGATATTTTTATTCTGAATTCTGGTATTTTATTGAAGTTCTTGCTGTGAGACCAGAGAGACTACAAAAGAACACCAAGAAGAGGTGGGCTGATGGACAGTGAGGAGCTGTATTCTTGGGAAAGCAGAGGCAAGGAGAGGACTGGAAGGCAGTAGATGAGATAATTGTCATGACAGTTACAAGGAGGACAGCTCTTGGCCTCAACAAGGTGGCAGGTTTGTTGGGGCAGGGAGCAGAGTACTTTGGGTTTGCAGTCAGGGCAAGCAATAATGACACTGGCTCCAAGCCATATTGCTGTCTGCTCTGGTTTCTGGTGCCTAGAACTGGCTAGCACTGCAGACCCCTTGGCCACAGCTCCATAGGCTCTGGATAAAGGAACAAAAGTGAAGAGCCACTTAGAGACTCAATGCTGTGAGAGCTGAAGAGCTTGGTGCAAGGTGAAGTGCCCTGGAGTGCTTCCTTCTGTGACATGAGCACTGGCTCAAGGGCAGCTTTCCCAGATTTACATCTGTTTATCCAATCTCAGCAGCCTTGGATTCCCTTTCATCATACCTTGGGAACACAGACACTTACACTTTTGTGAGCAAAGCTTAAGATGTTATCCCCATCCAGGCAGCTGTGAGCCAGAAGCTGTTTGTTGCTACACTCCAGCTGGGTCACAAAGTGAAGGTAGTTCTGCTGAAGGTAGTTCAGCTGTATTCATCCAGCTGGCAGCATGGCTTTGCAGTGAGCATCCATCCTTCTCTCTTTGCACTTTTTCCATGCAGTTTTTCCTGAAATGAAACATGGATGATGGGTTCCTAAGCCACTACAGCTTGTTTAAGAAAAATAATAATCACAGCTCATCACTTTCTTACTTTGCAGTAATGGAGAAAGTTCATTTCATTTCCTGGAGGTGTTTTAGCTTTCCTAAGCCACCCTCTAGGATATGGTTTGCAGATGATGCCTGTTTGTCCTACCTCAGCATGGGCAGTCACTCCTGGGTTGAGGAAGCACTCCAGTCTGGTTCCACAAATCATTACTAGAACAGGACTTTAGAAGCTGAAAATAATATTACAACAATTGCTATAGATGAAAGACATAATTGAGCAAAAGTTGTAGTACATACGAACTTGATTTCACCAAGGTTATTAAAAGACAGTAAGAGCAAAAGCAGATTCTGTGATGGAGCCCTGGAAAGCTGATTATAAGTTTCTGCTGGGAGCAGTGACACTGAAGGGGACATTCGATCCCCAGGATAGGATAAAAGGGAGGGAGACAAAGACGCAGTGGTGCCAGAAGCCAGGAGAGGGAGTCTGAGCCCAGGAGAAGGAAAGGGAGCTGGGAAAAATCCTCCTCACCTGCTTTCTTGGTGATGGAACTGATGTGGCACATGGTAGGGGGACAGCAGAGCTGGAGTCAGGCAGGGCATTCTGCAGGGAAAGAACCTGCCTGGGTGTGACCTTGCTACCAGCCAGGGCAGCAGGCTTCTGCCTCTCAGCTAAAACCAGACAGCTTTGTCAGCTGGTTTTCAGTGAGACCCTCAGCCAGGCAGCAGCAGGAGCTGAGCTTTACACTCAGGTTGTCAATTGCTGTCACCAGTTTGTTCTGTGCCCATCAGGCACGTTGTGTTTGGGGGCATGCATGCAAAACTGTGTGTGCAGAGCTACTGAAATGCTCAAGATACACATAGTTTGTCTGCTTATTTATACATACCCCCCTGTGATTAATTGTACCTCTGACTACATACATCTATTTTTAGCCAATCTCACCAGGTATAAGCTTCCTGCTGGCATACACAGCTGCAAGCAAAAGTTTCATCCACTCTCTTCCCACCTTTATAAGGTGAAAATGGGGGGGTGTGTATATGTATAGGATGGAGATAGATATAGAGATAGGTATAGATATAGATAGGAATATAGATATGAATATATAGATAGATGTAGATATATATATAGAGGTAGTATAGATAGATGTAGATATCTATATCTATATATCTATATAAATATAATATAGATATAGATAGATATAGATGTAGATATAGATATAGATATAGATATAGATATAGATATAGATATAGATATAATGTGAAAAAGTCTGTGGCCATATAAAATTTTTTAACTTCATTTCTTTATCTCTGTGTATGAAATAATGCTTAAACACTGCCCAGATTGCAAATAATATACACAGTGTAGTAACTCTGGGAAAATCAGAGCCAGACTAACCAAATCAGGACCCAAGGTCCAGTGAATTGCTCTTTTGGTTTGTGTTTGCCTTAAGAACTGGCCTTGGTGGATGGATATTTTGAAGTGTTTAAAGTAAGTGGAGCCAGAGTCTGCTTTTGAAAATTCTGATTGTGTTTTCAAAATAAATAGTGTACTCTTGTCAGGTTTATTTCAAGCCTTGAAATGTCCATGGACTGATCTCTGAAACAACTTTCCCTTTGCCCATCCTACCATTCTCCTTCTTGAACCCTCATAGATAATATCCAGAATGTATCCTCTCTCTTTTTCCTGTTATCAACATGCAGCCCCTTTGAAACTATGAGCTGATTGAAAGTCACTTCTGCTGGTGCCTGGGTGAGGGTAGAAGAGAGTTAACCAAAGAGAAAACAGCCCTAGGACCAATATGAGAATTAACTGCAACTGGTGCTTAATCATCTTCATCTTGTCCTGCCACAAAGCTTTCAAAAAACAGACATCACCTGAGTGCCACCAGCACTTCTAAGCAACTGTGGTAACATCACCACCACCACAGCCATGACCTTGCTTCAGCCTCCCTTGTGCCAGTGCTGTGGGTTTGTTGTCAGCAGCTCTGGTCTGGCTGTGAGCAGGTGCTGGGAGGCAGCTTGGTGTGGGGCAGCTGCTGGAGCCTCTGCTGCCTCTTAGGCCAGCCCCTGCTGCTGGGCAGGCTGGAAGGAGCTGGGCTAAACCTAGCTGGGATGTTCTAGTAGCATGGTTAAAACATAAACTTAAAGTGCTTCGCTTCAGGGCACTAGGAAAAAAGATTATTTATTCCAACTGAGTGGCCCCAGTCAAAATCAGGTCTGTTCCCTGCAGATTGAGAAATCTGATGCCAAGGTATGGAGTGAAGGAACAATTGACTTTTCACACATGCTCACCCCCTTCTAAGCACAGAGAATAACTCTCAGTTGAAGAATGAGTTCACAAGAACAGGCTGGGTTTCCTCCTGGCCTTTGTAGTAGGCAGGTGAGGTCAGAGTGGGGCACAGAAGCAATCTGTGCCCAGCCACGTAGGGTAGCTTCTCTCATTTCTGCTGTGTACCTTAGGCTGAGGAGGAATGTATTACATCAAGCTGGATGTCAGCCTCACAGCAATGCCTTGCTGCTGGATTTCCCAGGGTTTCTATGCCTTTGGTTATTGGGCCTTTTTGCTCTTCAGGAATGAGAAGCTTTCCCTATCTCACTCCTTCCCCTCACACAGCAGGCACAGGGATCAGCTGGATGAAATTCCTACCCCCATTGCAGGCTGATGTTGGGTGACCTTTGAAAAGCAGTGACAGCAAAGTTTCTAGGACACTGATGCTCTTCAGATTCTTTTTCTTTTCTCTAACATCACTTTTGTTTAATCTCTGTTTCCTTGTCTACCATGCTTCTCTAGGGCAAAGCTCAAAGAAGCCCATTCAGCTGGGAATGCCCAGGAGGAGCATTCCCAGTTGAAAACACCTATTAAACTTTCTGAGACTGTGGCAGACAAGTGTGCACATAATGTGTCCATTATATTGTCCTCTTTAAATTAAAGCTTGATCAGAATCAATGTCAGTGTCCTTGCCCTTGCAAGAAGAAAGGCAATTCACCCTCTTGGTGCCTGTGAAAGCAGGCAGTGCTGCCAAATGGGCAAAGCTGGCAAAGGGCTGTGTACGTGAGAGATAACAAACACAGGGCAGAGGCAGGAAGTGCCCACCCCTTGTCTGAAGGTGAATAAAGGTGGGATTTTCACTCCTCTTACTCTACTGAAAGGATCTAAGAGGCTTTCATGGGAAGGCAGGCTGAACTGGCTTTGCTCTCCTAAAACGAGAGAGAATGAGCAAAGTCTATCTGCAGCAAAAAGAAAAGCCATAAAGAAAGAGATAATTACATGAAGTTATCTTTCTCCATTAAATTAAACTTTCACTTTTTTTTTTTTTTTCCCCCTTGATTGGCTAATCTCTGCACTTGCCCACATTTTGAGCTGGTCCTTTTTTAATGCCACAGCATAATGGTATCTGTATCTGTACTTCTCAATATGTCCATTTCAAAAACTGCTTCCAAGAAGGTTTGAATCTTATTCTGAAGCAAATATTTTGCTTCCAGCTGGATGCAGAATTATCTGTATGTGGTGCATTCAGTTGAAAGTATATTTTCTCTCTATAAAATATGCTGTCTTCTGACATTCCAGTCTTATATTCTCTAAATTCATTTGCTCAGGCTCAGAGATGATGCAGAAAAGTAAATCTCAGATTTCTTTCTTTCTTGTTGCTAATGTTCCAATTGTTCTGTTAAACTGGGGAGGAGAAATCAAGTTATAAACGTTTTAAATTCCCAGAGAGTGATGGCACCTTAGAAGGAAGCTCTGACAGTTTAAAATCATTAAATAAAACCAGTAATAGCTGTTCCTGTGGTGGTGCACATGGTAAAAGTTGATGTTATCTATTCTGGAAGGCAGTTCAAAGGTATTTTGCAAGAGCCTGGAAAAAAATGCATCGTAAAGCTGCTCCATGGTGCCCTTTCCATCCCATCATGCAATGCAGACTTCTGAATGCATGTTTTGATGGATTTGCTTCAGGAGATGCAGTGAACCATGCAAGGAACTTTCTGTGTGTTGTTACACCAAGCACAGGTTTGGCTGCAGAAAGGATGCCATAGACATCAGGCTGGGCTTTGCAGGGCCTGCTGTGACTCTCCCTGCTAACGTTCCAGGTCAAGTCAGATGGGGCTCTGAGCAACCTGATCTAGTTGAAGATATCTCTGCTCACTGCATTAGATGACCTTCAAAGGTCCCTTGCAACCCAAACCATTCTATGATTCTATGACTGTCAATATCAATCTTTGCTTTTAATATTTTATTTCTTTGAATACGACTTGGAAATGCAATCAGATGCCAGGTTCTATTACTCCTGTGTGACCTCTCCCCTCGTCTCTCCTCTTGCTATGCCTTCTTTTTCATTTCACTTCTCTGCTTTCCTTCTCATCTCTTTTTTGCAATATGTTACTTCTGCATTCTCTCTCTCCCCTCCCTTTTTATATTCTGTCCTCTTTCCACCTTCATATTTCTTCTCTTTCCATATTCCTTTCCATCTCTATTGTGCTTCATTGTCCTGCTGGATTCTCTGTGATGTTCCTTTGCTTTCCCTTCTCTCTCTGTTGTTCTCCCTTTCTCTCCCTCTTCTTTTTCTACATTACAAGGAGAGCAGCTCTTAGGGTGGATATCAGCATCTCTCAGGGTGGCACCATCCCAGCATAGATACTGCCTATGAGAGTGACCTCTGGTACCCACATCTGTCTACAGAGAGCATGTTAAGGTCTAGCAGTGGTGCTAAGGTGGATTGCCATTGGTTGTTCACAGGCAGATAAGAAAACAGCTTCTCTGACCCAGTAACCTTCTAATTTAGCAGTGAAAGATGATGAAAGATAAGCTTAGAAAGGCACAGGACAAGCTGCCCTCAATGTGTGGGCTTCCTTTGTGATTCCACCTCAGATTTAACAGGTGATCCTGGGCAAGCCATTCAGCCTCAGTGCATCTGTTTCTTCATCTGAAAAGGTGAGGATCACGTGTGCCTGCCTTACAAACTAATGTGAAAGGAATGTCTCAGGTGTCATGGGAGGATCCATTAGAATTGTGAAGTATTGATATTTATTTTTCTCCTCAATCCAGCTTTTTAGCCATCCCCTGAAGTACAACACACACCAGCACAGGAGGCCAATTATTTCCTGATATATCCAAGATAATCTTATGCTTGCTTACTGCAACCCCTTGGCACCAGTGTGGCTGTAGAGATCAGCTTTGTTGTCTGATTTCTGATAATCAGTGCTGCATAATCTCTACCTCTCCACACCCTTACAACCAGTTCTGCCCCCTCTAAGACCTTCCTAAAGATTTACCTCTCTGCACAGCTGAGACAGCTAAGAAATGTTTGCAAACCAGTAATAACCATTCAGTGCAGAGGCATTTTTGCTTGAGGTGAGCCTCTCAAGCAATGCATGCTCACAGACATAAATATAGATTATATAGAGACAGGGATAAGCACCAGCTCTGGTAGTGAAGTTCTTTGTGGTGTTTATGCAGTGGCTGTGAATGTGTGCAGTGTGATTCCACAGTATCCCTTGTTGATGTGTTTTTAAGGGGTGACAGCTTTGTGTTTTGTTTGGTGGCATAATGTATGTCCCACCTGCCTGATGCTGGGGATCAGGCACACTTTCATAGATGTTTGCCTCATAGCAGAACCAGTTCAAGCATTCCCTGACCTGTGTGAATCACAGCCACCAGGGTTGGAAGGGATCTCTGCTCGAGGTCCTTTGCCTGTTCAGTGCATGCAGTTACAGTAAACAGAGTAGGATTTGCATTTTCCTAGATTCGTGGAATGGGTTGGGTTGGAAGGGCCTTTGAAGATCACCCAGTTCCAACTCCCTGCCATGGGCAGGGACACTTTCCACTAGACCAAGTTGCTTAAAGCCTCATCCAGGCTGGCCTTGAACACCACCAGGGAGGAGACATCCATGACCTCATTGGGCAACCTGACTCTCTTCTTGGTCCATGTTGCACTTTCCTTTCATTTGGTGGGTTATAGTCTCTCTCCTGAAATGCAAATGGTGTGTAAACAGGCAGAGTTTGGAGGAGAAGGGTCTTGGGGCACAACTGTGAAAGCTGTACAAGTTTCCCATATCCTAGTTGCAGTGCCTTAATGATTACACTTCTTTTAGAGCTGTAAAAACATATGTTCTGCCATGTGCTACCTCAAGAAGAGCCAAACCAACCAAGCAAACAAACAAAACCCCACCACTGTTTGTTTTATAAACCAAATTAATATTTTAAAAGTTAAGGAATTTAAAAAAAAAATAATCAAAATATCTGGCACATTTACTTTGTGTTTTCACAGTTTACTTTGTGTTTATTGGAAGCAATGACTTAGAGGTGCATTTGGGCAGTTTTTAATTTGGCTAAACCTCTCAACTACTTTGTTGTGCATAATATTTACTTGGAGTTTCTTTTCTTGTGTGTGTGTTGAAAGTGCCAAGTGAATACTGCTAGTGTATGGGTTGGCAGAGTTGAGGAGGATCCCAATTCCAAGAATGGCATCCAGTCCTTTTTTTTTTTTTTTTTTTTTCCTCAGGAGATTGGAATTAATAATGCAACCATGGTTGGAATTAATACTGCAACCATGATGCTCTAAGGAGGGATGCTCAGGGATGTGATTGAGGGCCTGTTGTTCCTGGAGACATTCAGGATCAGACTGGATGTGGTTCTGGGCAGCCTGATCTAGTTGGAGGTGTCCCTGCTGCCTGCAAGGGGTCTGGACAAGATGAGTTTTGAGTCACTTTTCCAATCCATGAATCTGTGAATAAGTGAAGTCATTGTAACAAGAGGTATTGTTTCTCCCTACAGACTTATCCTAAAATAAGCTGTTCAATGCAGTAGCAGGGTTTGCAGCAAAAGCTAAAACTCCCAACTATAAAGAGGGTTGCATACAGAGGTTACAGAAGAAGACTGGACAAAAGGCAGTGCAGCACTTGATCTTCAAGCTGTAGAAGCAAAATCCCAGCGCCTCTCTATGCACCCAAAATGGATTGGGTGCGTTTAACTGGCAGTTGGAGTTCACTCTGCTAGCCTGTCTCAGCTCTGACTGAAGAAATCAGGAGTGTGCTCAGATCATCAGCTCAACACCAGCCCACTTTAATCCCTGATAAGGATTCTGAGTAAGTCGGTTGAAGCACTCTTCTTGTTACGTGATAGCTCTCTCTGGCATTGCCCAAGCCCTTCACGTGCTGTTAACAAGCCAGTCCATTGTCTGGTTTCAACAGCATTGACATCACCTCCAAGCTGCACTCCTACAGGTCTGAACCTGTTGTTTCTTTCAGCAATGCCTGGGTGCCTCCCAGAGTGGGGGTGGTTGCCATCACGCATCCCCACCTCCACCGTGCCACTTGCAGTTTCTTCTTCTTGCAGGCTTATGTAAGAGCAGAGGTGCAAAGGTGCTGGAGCAGTGGGAGACAGCAGTTTCCAGTTCAGTCACAGTGACACACTTGCCAACAAGTGCACATTTGGCACCTGCACTTTTTTGGTATGCTCTTTTCTGCTCCTGATCCCTGCACCATAACTCACTGGGTTGTGTTCATAAATTATGTTTCCCATGTGTTGTTTTATCCAGAAAATCAAATTCAACTTCCTGAATTCCATCATGTAAGGCATTTAGTGCTTTAAGCAACTTTTCCCACCTCCCTTTTTGTAGATCTCTTCTTTTGCTGTGCGTTTCTTTACATCAGTCATTGCTGAGCAGAAGTGTTGGGGGAAAAAAAGAAGCTAGAAATGACTCTGCAGTGATCTGTGTAGAAAAGTAGTGGAGGTTCTGTCACAGGAGCATCAGGCACTGCACTTGATGAAACTAAAGGTTCTGCTAGACCAGTGATTTCTTTCTGACAGTGGCCAGTAGGAGAGATGCTTAGGGAAAATCTGTAAGAAATATCACTGCCTCTCTGGGCAGGTTCTTCTCTGTGTTGAGCAACAGGAATATGAGAACCAATGACCATAAACTGAAACAGGAGATGTTCTGACTGTGTATGAGAGGGGAGGAAAAAATCAACAAGAGAGAATTTAAAATGCTGTGGCCAGCAGGAGCAGGGAGGTGATTGTGCCCTGGGACTTGGCTCCGGTGAGGCCACACCTGGAGTGTTGTGTTCAGTTTTGGGCACTGCAATAAAAGAGAGAGATGTGGAGGTGCTGGAGCAGGTCAAGAAGAGGGCAACAAAGCTGGGGAAGGGCCTGGAGAATAAATCTGATGAGGAGCAACTGAGAGAGCTGGGGATGGTTAGCGTGAGGAAGAGGAGGCTGAGGGCAGACCTCATTGCTGTCTACAGATACCTGAAGGGACACTGTGGAGAGGCTGCTGCTGGGCTCTGCTCACAGGTGGTTGGAGACAGAACAAGGGGGAATGGCCTCAAGCTGAGGCTGGGGAGGTTTAGATTGGACATTAGGAAAAAGTTTATCCCGGAGAGAGTGGTCAGGGACTGGCATGAGCTGCCCAGGGAGGTGGTGGAGTCACCCACCCTGGGTGTGTTTAAGGGTGGTTTGGATGTGGTGCTTGGGGCTATGGTTTAAGGTGAATGTTGTAGAGTAGGGTTCTAGGCTGGACTTGGTGCTCCTGAGGGGCTTTGCCAACCTGCATGTTCCTGTGATTTCTGTGATATGAAGCAGTTTGTCCAGAAAGGTTGTGAATTCTACCTCCTTGGAGATTTTCAAAAGCCTTGAGCAGCCTTGCTTGTGTTCAGTCCTGATCCTGCTTTGAGCAGGAGTTTGGCTAGGTGACCCAGGCCCCTCCAACCTCAGTGATTCAGTGATTCTAGAAACCATGCAGGAGTAATTGTCCTTTCTGCAATCAGAGCTATCACATCTCTGAGCAATTCTCACCCTGATTACTTGTGTCTAAATCTGTTCTTCATGAAATGAACAGCTGCAGTTTTGTCTGTTCTAAAGGCAGCAGTATTTAGATTATCATTTCAGAGAAGGTTATTCTGTCTGAAGCCATGATTATTTTTATTCAAACATTGACTTAAATGCCCCCCCTTAGATGCAGGGACTGGCAGCTGTAGCTATCAAAAAGAAATCAGTGGCATTTGCAGCACACCTTTTTCTGTAGAAATGAGTGTTCTTGATAAAAAAAAGTTTTCATCTGGCCCCATGGGGGAATTGTTTTGGATATATCTGGGATGTGTTTTATGAGGTGCAGCTGCTATAGGTGTCTGCCCAGCTTTCTCCAACAATAATGCAACATCCTTCTGTTGATGATATGAGCAGTAATTGCATCCTGTTTATCTCTTATCCACGTGTTCAGGGACTTTAGCAGTGATAAGAAGTACTTAAGTATTATTAAGGTCATTGCACATTCAAAGTAACCTACAAACAGTCTGATCTTTTTTTTTTTTTTCCCTTCTTTTTTGTTTTGGTGCTGTGATGCTTTGAATTTCTAGAGCAACCTAAAAGTTAACCCTGTAGATTGGTGTATTGGCAGTTCCAGTTGGGACCAGTCTGGGGAAAAAAAAAAAAACCAAAAATAGATGTTCCTCATCCAGTAATTCTGGCAAGGCTAAAGCAGAGCACAATTAATTAGCATGGAAGCAGGGGACCTTCTAAATCTCCATTCCAGTGGGGAGCACTTGAAAACAGTTTTGTGTTGTGAAGGGACTCGTTTAACAAAATATATTGATTTCAGTCCACTTCTCTGAGCCTGTGAGCAGAGAGATGCATTTTTGCCTATTGCTTCCAAAAACAATCTGTGAAGCTCAGGGCATACAGTGCCTGTCAGATCTCAAGGGATAAGAGCTCCCTGAAAACCCACCCATACATACAGAGCTGTTTTTGTGTAGACCTTGACTTGAGATAACTAAACAAAAAGATTTCCTGTCATGTGTGATGAACGGGATGCAAAAATCATTTGTCCTTTAAGATGTCCTAGGAGGCAAAGGAAAAAAAAAAAAAACAACCCAAAATTCAGGGCCTGTCCAACATGGCTGTGATGAGAAAGTAATTAAAGTGACTGACTGAGCTGTCCACGTGTTCAAGTCAGATAACAACGTAACTGACTGCAGTGGTCCCTGTGCTGAAGGACAGGAACCAGGAGAGAGATGTGACTGAAACCACATTGGCTAAGGGAAATTCTGTTGTCATTCCTAGCTAGTAGTAATAAGTAAAAATGTAAATTCCACCCTATGCAAGAGTTAATAAGCAATGCTGTGCTGCCTTGTGAGGAGAAAAAGAGAGAATAATTCAGTGTCTAGATGTTCTTCGTTCTTTTTCATGCTAATAACTTGCTATTCATAGTTTACAGTTACTATTATCTTCCCCTTTCTCTTGCAGTGTTTATCACATGTGCACCACACATGCACCTCAGCAGCTCCACCAACAAGTACTGCTGATGGGCTCAGCCTACATCACAGCCTCATCACAGCTTACAGGAGTTTTAGGAGCTCATCTCCCTCCCTCTCCAAGATGGTTAGAAACTAATTTTAACTACAGATAATTTTGTAATTTGCAGGCAAAGAAGTCAGTTTGACACATTCCTTTTAGCCTGATTGAATTAATTTTAAATGCTTTGGCAGCTTTTCTCCATGCTGCTGTTAAAAGAATTGCAGATAATGACACAACTCACAGCTGATCTCAATCCTTCTTCTAAAAGAAGGAAAAAAAGCAACCCCCTACAAAAATCACCTAATACTTTTTGGTCATCATGCAGCTTGAATTTCTTCTTTCCTCCCCCAAATCCTTTGTCAAGCTCACAGTGGTTATTTTGGAACGTGAGGTAACCAAGCTCACATATGCTGGTTTTGAAGCTGTTTTGGGTTTTCTGGGTGTGCTCAGAAGCAACTGACATTTCCCACTTCTTATGTCAATTTTTACACACTTTTGACACTCTAAGTTACATTCTGAAGTTCCTTCACTGTACTCCATAAATAGTCCCATTTGCTTCTGAAAAAAAAAAAATTAAATTCTTCCAGAGGATCCAGGGTGACACAGTTTTAAGTCTAGCTAAAAGCCATTAGTTTTGTTTCCCTTTGCCACAACCAACCAGTGGCCAAGCAGTTTAATCTATGCAAAGCTGAACACAGCATCTGAGCCATCTCCCAGCCCTTATCCAAATCACAGACTCACAGAATGTCAGGGGCTGGGAGGGACCTCCAAAGCTCATCCAGTCCAACCCCCCTGCCAGAGCAGGATCACCCAGAGCAGATCACACAGGAACACATCCAGGCAGGTTTTGAATATCTCCAGAGAAGGAGACTCCACAACCTCCCTGGGCAGCCTGTTCCAGGGTTCTGTCACCCTCACAGGGAAAAAATTCCTCTTCATGTTTAAATGAAGCTTCCTATGCCTCAGCTTCCACACATTGCCCCTTATGCTGTCAGTGGGCATCACCCAGCAGAGCCTGGCTCCAGCCTCCTGGCACTCACCTTTACATCTTTATAACCATTGCTGAGATCACCTCTCAGTCTCTTCCTCTCCCAGCAGCACAGCCCCAGCTCCCTCAGGCTCTCCTCATAACATAGCTGTTCCATTCCCTTAGTCATCTTTGTGGCTCTGTGCTGGACTCTCTGAAACAGGTCTATGACCCTCTTGAACTTGGGGGGCCCAAAACTGGACAGAGTACTCCAGATGTGGCCTCACCAGGGCATATTAGAAGGGCAGGAGAACCTCTTTCAACCTACTAACCACAGCCCTTCTAATACACCCCAGAATGGCCACAAGTGCACAAATGGTCCTTAAACCTCTAACAAACCTGCAAAGGATGCTGCTGTTTCAGCTTGTGCATCAGCTAAGTAATTGAGGGCTCTCTCCTCAGTCTGCAAGCACCTCCAAACAGTGGCTGGCACTGCTGGGGAAGGAAAGGCTGCTTCTGCCTAGTCTTCCCTCAAAACAGCTGGGGAAAGGTATCCAGTTTTACCCCTAAAACTCAGTGCACGTTGGAGAACGATGATTGTAGCTCTCCATCACTCAGCAATGTCTCAGCCTTAGGGAGGCTTTCGCCCATTCTTTAGTCAACAAAGCACCAGGAGACCTTTCCATGAGCAGGGATTTAGCCCTAACTTTCAGGTGCACAGCTGTCACAGTTGCTGAAGTAAGACACTGGTGTCACTTTGAAGAGTATGCTGAATTTTTATAACTGGCAGAGAAACCAGCACAGCTCTGAGTTGTGCATTGAGGGTATTTGATTTGAAAGAAGCAAATCCTGCCCCATGTTTTTCTTGCAGTAGTTTTCCTCCAGTAACTTTTTAGCAAAGAACCATGCTTCAGGCAGCATTTTAAAGGAACCCAGAGCCAGCCTTTAATTTGCATGTAAAATAATCATTTGCACACCTAAGCAGTAGAAAGGCTCCCACAACTTCTTACAGCTATTAAATGCTGCTGACAGCTTCTGGGCTCATAAACTGATCATTCCAAATCAACCTGTGATCACAAAATAGGTTGGACTGGATGATTCTGGAGGTCTCTTCCAGCCTGGTTGATTCTATTATTCTATGATAAATGTCAAAGCAAGCTGTTTATTCCTGTCTCCTCCTGAAGCTGACCACTCACACATAGAATCATAGAATGGTAAGGTTGGAAGGGACCTCAGGGATCATCTAGTTCCAACCCCCTGCCATAGGCAGGGACACCTCCCACTAGCACAGGTCACTCAAGGCCTCCTCCAACCTGGCCTTGAACACCTCCAGGGAGGGAGCAGCCACAACCTCCCTGGGCAACCTGTGCCAGTGTCTCACCACCCTCACTGCAAAGAACTTGTGTTGGTGCAGCTGCTTAGGGCATTACCTTCCAAACTGGATAGCTTCAATCATCCAACTTTTAAACTCTTGGTTTTCTCAAAAGCTTCCTTAATTATAGAAATGTTTCTGAAAGTGAGGTGAAGTTTAAGGCATATGGAGGAGAGGGGAGATAAGAAGATAAGAACTTTTAAGGTCAGTATTTCTACTGAGGAAAACCTTCAGCCATTAAGAACACAGGTTTGGGTACAGAGCAAAAAGAGGGAAAGTAAACCCCAAATTCCTGGGTCAGCAATGTTTGCAGTACCCATAATAGCTCTAATTTTAGTCCACTCAAATACCATGAGCTGGAGTCCCAGTGAAATGGAGGAAGAATTGAAAGTGGCCCAGAGTTGGACTGTTGTGTTACTGAAGTAGTCATGAGGAAAGGTGAGAGGAACCTTTAGATGAATTAAAGAGATGTGTGTTGAGAGATGCCTGAGCCATATAGTCCAGTACAACCCAGACCCAGATTTAGTGAGTCACTGAAGCCCTACTGAAATCCCTAGAGCTACAGAATTGGAGCTGCCTTATTTACAAGGCATCTTTAGAGGCAGCCTGTGATTTTCTTCCTTAGGCAGCTCTCTCCCCCTGCTTTAGTTTTACCACCAATGAAAATCCATGTTCAACAAGCTTGAAGTCCAGATTTGGAGTGTCTCTTTTCCTGTCCACTTTTCTTTTTCATCCTACCTTAAGTGTGAGCCTTCTCCTGGCTTTTGGGGATTCTCATTGTTTCTGTGAGAGGCTTTTGTACCCTTGAATACTTGGGAGTATTAATAAGCTCCTTGTTCACTCTTCAAGGTGGTATTTTTAAGGGGAGTGCAAGACAGGAAAGGGAAGACCTTTTTAACATCAGGAGGCCACCAGTCACCTTTCTGAAGCTGTAGCCTGACCACAGTCAGCATAAAATCAGAATTTCTCAGGCTGTGGAGAGTATCAGGAATCAACATTTGATACTTATTCAGGTGTGCACATGACTGTTACCCAATGTAAATGACATAGCTTTAGATGAGAAACTTGCTGGCACAAATGGATTCCTCACTTAAGCTTGTACCAGAAGCTCTTAATATCTGGGGTGACCCTTATGTGACTGCAGAGTGTTGAGTCTGTCTGTGAAGAGCCTGCTTAATCACAGTGTTATCAGCACTATCAAAGAAGCTCTTGGAAATGAGTCCAACATTCCTTTTAAAAATGCACTAGAGGGATTGAGTGATGTAACTTTTGTTTGGCAATTCCAAGCATCCCACGTGGTTGTATAAGCCCTCTTAGCAGCTGCAATGGCAGCAGTGAATCAATTCCTGACATGTTTATCACATCCACTCTCAGCAGACGCATTGGAACTGTTTCACATCCAGCCAGCACATAGGTAATGTGCTACCTAACTGTGTTTACATCAGCAAGGGGCTGAGAAAATCGAGGCAGCTTCTCCTCTTAGCTCTCCAGAGACAAGGAAAGGCTTTAACTGTGCAGTGCCATTGCGAACTCCTGGTGGGCAAAGGACAGAGGGCAGGGAGGAAATAACTGCTCAGTGTGCACAACACACACAGGCACGTGGCAAACTGTCTGATCTTACTCAAGTGCAGTACTCCTTTGTACCAATCAGTATCTGACATGACCTTGATACAAAGCCTTACAATTAAAGGTGCTCTCTGGTGCCGGACGAAGGCTCAGAGGCTTCCATCAGGCATTCAGTGTGCTGCCCCAGTACAGCAGTGGCCTGCAGGAAGCTGGGCAAGGATGTGAGCAAGATGAGAGAAGACAATGTTGTGCTACCCCCTGGTACTGGCAAGTGGAAAATGGTTAGCTGCCACAGTTGCTGATCAATTATCCATCACATTTATGAGCCAAAGTCATGCTGTGTGTCCACTGTACCCCTAACTACTTCCATAAATCCGTTGTGGTTATAGCTGGGCTTTGGAGGGGGAGCCTGGAGTCATTTGTTTGAAGTTACACTGAATAATATAACCACATAATGTTAGCAGAACCTTTTAATATGTATGGAGAAATACCATGCTTACATTTCAAATAATTTTTTTCTCCTAAACTTCCATAAGTTAGGAAAAGCCTTTTTGAAGTTTCTTGATAGATTCATGTATCAGTGTAATTGTAATACTTGGATAAAAGTGAGGCTGAAACTTTAGCATTGAGACATTCAAGTAGAGTATCTTATTTTTCAAAGTACCTTTAAACTGCTTCTAGATCTGACCTACTTCAGCCCTCCATAGCTTATAAAATCCTCAGAGGCAAGTAAGAGAAAGATCTCATCTCTAAGTAGGCTATGAATGAATCATTTCCAGTAAGGTTTCTTTATGGGGTCAGCTTACACTGGCAAACAGAAGTAGTATTCTTTATATTTATAGTCCTTGTTTAATTGGAAAATATAAGTACTCTTATATGTAGACCAGTGGCCCTGAAAGCCTTTGTAATAGAGATATAGCAGTTTCAGGTATTAATTAGTTTTGGTTAAGACCTGGATCAATGTTATGTTGTGTATCCCATGTCTGGTCAGACCTCACCTGCAGTACTGCATCCAGCTCTGCAGCACTCAGCATAGGAAGGACATGGACCTGATGACGTGGGTCCAGAGGAGGGCCATGAAAATGATTAGCCGGCCGTTAGGACAGGCTGAGGAAGCTGGGGTTGTTCAGCCTGGAGAACAGAAGGCTCCAAGGAGACCTAATAGCAGCCTTGAAATACCTCAAGGGGACAACAAGAAGGCTGCAGAGGGACTGCAGAGATAGGGCAAGAGGCAGTGGTTTGAAATTAAAAGAGGAGCAGATCTGGATTGGATGTTGGGAGCAAGTTCTTTACCATGAGGGTGGTGGAACACTGCAACAGCTTGTCCAGGGAGGTAGTTGGGGCCCCATCCCAGGAGGTACTCAAGGTCAGACTTGACAGGGCTCTGAGCAACCTGATCTAGCAAAGGATGTCCTTGCTGACTGCATGGGGGTTGGACTGGTTGACCTTTGGAGGTCCGTTCCAACCCAAGCCATTCTATATCAGGCAGTGTGTTGCAGGTCTTCTGCCTCCTATGCATTGTTTCTTACAGTGCTACTCAACAGATCTGCTTTTTTGTTTTGTTTTGTTTTGTTTTTTTAACCTCATGCTGTGGCATGTTAATTTTGTTAGCTGTTGAGGTGCCCAGTGTAATCTACTAGGTTTTGGCCAGCACAGATATCCTCGTGGGAGTATGAACAGACTTCAGCTATGCAAAGCTTCAGTGCTAGATGCTACATAAACCTTTACCATTAGAAAATGCACAGCTCACACTTAGTTCAGAAATTACACCCAACATAAACATAAAAACTGTTGGAGCGGGTCCAGANATGTAAATGTAAACAGGACCCCTGCACAAACCCAGCAGAGAGCCCTGGGGTGAATTGTTTTTTATTCTGCTCACTAAAAAGTGAAAATGAGTTTTCAGACTCTAGGGTCTCTCCCTGAATACAGCTGACCACAGAGACACCTGTCAACTCATAAAAAGGAGCTGTTAGTTTTAGCACACTTGTTCCAGACCTGTCTGATAGGTCAAACAGAGCTTTATGCCTTGGGCTGTGCCTGTGTAAACCTTACTGTTTAATTAAGCAACTGTACCAGAGAGCATCCACATCATAGAAGTGCTGCAATACTTCTTTTAAATCCTTTCCTGGTAGCTGAAGAACACTTGGGGGTTTGTCAATAACAGCAACACTGGAATTAGAAATGCAACAAGGAAGCTTAAAGCTACTGCATGCTTGATTACTCTTTGCATTTAACTCTTCTTAACTAAGGAGCAATTTGGCTGCTAAAAATTGCCAGGACTACAAGACTCTATTAGCCCAGAACAGAGAATCATAGCAACACAAGTTGTTACTATAGGGTTTGGGGGGGTTCTACTAATATATCTTTGATGCTTTAAGATGGGACAACCCTGGGATGAGTATCAGCTCCAATTTCCATTTAGTATTATGATCAGGTTACATTAGAATGCTTCTGCTGCCAAGCTCTATGTTGTATTTTGAGGTGACCAGGGGCAGATTTCCTCTGAGGTCTCACTTTTATTTTTCTAGTTAATTCAGAAAATCACAACATATAGAATTATAGAATGAATCACAGAATGGTTTAGGTTGGAAGAGACCTCAAAGATCATCCAGTTCCACCCCCTGCCACAGGCAACTTCACTGACCATGGAGCAGCACTGTAATGTTTATCTGGTTATCAAGGTCATATTCTTGGAGAATTATTATGATGGCAAATACAGTTTTCTGTCACTTGCCTCAGTAGCAGGCAGTGTGATGTTGTCTTGAACATTTCTACAACTCCTTACTGCCTTTTATTCTCCCTCAGCCTCGCAGGTGAACACTTACAAGAGAGTTCCCAAGCAAACTGCCTGAGGAGGCTGCTTTGAGTAGTCATTAGCTGAGGTTTCCTCATTGAGTCGTTTTGAAGATTAGACAGCTCAGGTCTGCACTGCCCCAAAAACAGTACCAGAAAGACACCAGTCCCTGAGTCAGCTTCTGAGTATATCCATGCATGTTCTGCTGTGCCTCTCACCTACCAGACTGTGAAGGCCATGGAGCCTGTAGGTTGCTGGAGAGTCTAAGTTCTCCTGAAATGAAGCAGATGAAGCTATTAGGCTTTGCAGAAAAACTCTTGACGTTTCGTGGTGAAAGTCTTGGCTGTTCTCTGAAGTGCTTTTCCTCTGCTTTTTTAATGGAGGTCTTTTGAGAGGAGTTGCCAGGGTAATTTTTGGCTTTTGGTTTTTGTCAGCTTCTCTGATTGGGATCAGAACGTGGGAAATAAGTTGTGGGAACCTGCTCACCCCTTCCTGGCAGCAGAAGGAAGGAGTTATAGACTCTAATTCTTCTAGACATGTGAGAAGCTGTGAACTGTTATTATGAAAGAGATGTTGCAGGCCCTAAGAGGGTGGGTATTATGGTCCTTACACTGTTGTGGTTTTGTCCTCTGGCAGGACCTAATGAGTAGCTGTGGGTAATTGCTCTCCTGTCTGTTTAATATGTGATGTGCTCCCAGGCGTGTGGTGTTCTGTAGGAGGGATGTATGAATCAATCCAGGCTGAAAGGTGATAAATGGAGAAATGCTGGCAGAGATAGCAAGGGATCATATGGATATTAGCCACCAAGGCTGGCATGATTTGTGTCACAGGGGTATATATATAGGCCTCCTTCTGCTCTGCCTACCTAGGAGCAAGTGCAATTTTGGTCACTTTCAAGTGGCCGCTTCAGTGCAACCTCTGCTGTCATTGCACAGAGTTCAGCCTCTCACCTTCTTGCACACACACAGCAGACACAGATACCAATATAACTCAAGAAACAAGACCTCCCCACCTTCTCCCCTTCAAGTAAAATGCCAGAACAGCAGCTGTTGTCACTTGTAAGCTGAGTAATTTGGTGCAACCCATTTCTTACTGCTACAGTTGGTATTGCTGAAGCACTGCAACTCCATTGATATGAGTAGGTGCATTGGGCCAAACACTCATCATAGAATCACAGAATCATAGAATGGTAAGGTTGGAAGGGACCTCAAAGATCATCCAGTTCCAACCCCCTGCCANCATCCAGCTTTCTTGTAGCCAGTGGGGAAATTCCCAGTACAAGCCATAGAAATGCATGTATGGAACTGCTACTGGAAAATAAAAATTGGTGATGTGGGCCCTAATGCTGATGTGCATCTCACCAACCCCTGCCACAGGCAGTTGTAACAGCTGGCTCACAATCTAATGCTGGAACAGCTCTAGGGCCAACACTCTTTTAAATTGCCTAATTACCAAAATGGGTTCTAGCACAATTGTCCAAGTAAGCAGCATCTAGAGACTTTGAGGGCAGCAGGTCCTGTGCACATTTTGTTGACTTCATGTCCTTCAGCCAATTCAACATAATCACTCCTCTCACATGCAGACTTTTCTCTGTCCTTCTTATTTTCTGGAGGGAGCAGGGATAGATAATCTAATCATAAAAGAAATTCAGGTCAGAAGGATTAATGGCTGCTTTCTGCCGTCTGTGCAAGCCTGTTACAAAGGTGTATGGTCACATTTTGTGTTTCTTTTCTACTGTTTTCTTAGCTACTTTGATTCTTCCTAAAAGTGACAGCAGCAGGGCTGATTCCTCAGACTTGATTGGTTCAAGAAGAGAGATACTGAGCAATCCTGAGCAGCTGGCATGTTGCAGGCTTCCATTTTATCATTTTATTTCTGGTGTCTCTAAGAACTCCAGGAGGGTCTATTGACTTAAATAGAACTGTTTCTCTTCCACTATCTTCCCTCATCCACAGGATGTGTTTGATGTATTGGTGTGTGCTGGGAGAACTCCACAGACTCAGAAGCTGAGAATAAAGCAAGAAGAATCTCAAAGCTTCTGCTGCTCCTTCCAGGAGCTTAGTTCAGATCGGTTGGAAGGTGACTTGCTGGCATTTGAGGTTGACAAAGTTCCTAATCCCTATAGTTATCAATTAGGAAAACTCCAGATCAAGAAAGTTTTGTGTGCCTGTGTTGGTGGAAAGCCTGAGTGGATGATGCTGAGCACTGTGAAATGCCAGTGTGTTAGTGGCAGTTATGGAACTGACAGCCCTCTGTCAACTATTTCACTGCTGATTACAGTGTATAGAAATGAAGGTTAGGGTTGGAAGTGAGCTCCAAAAGTCATCTGGTCCAACCCTCTCCAGTAAGCAGTGACTTCTTTAACTGGCTTAGGTTGCTCAGAGCCCCAGCCTGACTTCTGATGTCTCCAGGGATGGGGCCTCCGCCACCTCCCCAAGCAACCTGTTCCAGTGTTCCACCACCCTCATGGTGAAGAACCTGGATTATACATGCAGAAATGTTGGTTTATTCTCACCCTTAGGGGGTTTACTGAAAAGCTGTGTCATTTTCTCCCTCATCTTTCTGACTGGAGCAACCCACTGTGCAGCAATAAAAACCTAGCGTTGGCTTTTGTCCACCCTCCACCAGGGATGAGTCAATCCTACAGTGCCTGATTCAGCTCTGCAGTCTCTTCTTTGTCCTACTGGCAGCTCCCTTTCTCTTTCCTGGAGGCCAAAAGTAGATGTGTTGTTACACTGAAGACATAGGACACACATGGGCCATGTTCACAGGCTTTTGTGACAACTGAAATCTGAAATGATGCGTGTCAGCTGGGAACTTGTGAGTGCAGTGAGCAGTGCCCAGTGGTTTCTAGGGTTTTTCTGGTGCAAGGTCTGATGACTAAGAAGGAAAGTTAGCAGATGGTAGGTCCAGAAGGAATACAACAGATGTGGCTTTTCTTAGAGGGTACACTTAAAAGAGTGAAGCTTCTTGCTGTCTTAAGGGGGCCTACAAGAAAGCTGGGGAGGGACTTTTTAGGCTCTCAGGTAGTGATAAGACTGGGGGGAATGGAACAAAGCTGGAAATGGGGAGATTCAGACTGGATGGTAGAAAGAAGTTCTTCAGCTTGAGGGTAGTGAGAGCCTGGAAAGGGTTGTCCAGGGAGGTGGTGGAAGCCTCATGACTGGAGGTGTTTAAGGCCAGGCTGGATGAGGCTGTGGACAGCCTGCTCTAGTGTGAGGTGTCCCTGCCCATGGCAGGGGGGTTGGAACTGACTGATCCTTGTGGTCCTTTCCAACCCTGACTGATTCTATGATTCTATTTGCTGCTGCTTCAAATCATAAACTATTAAATGCCCAAAAGAGGGGCATCAGCACTACCACCATCCAGGTTAATGTGCTTTGTGGAAAGAAACAAAGCAAAACTAGAACTTCATTAGGTTCTGAATTTGCATTCCCTCTGCAGCCTCATCCCTGGAGGTGTTTAAGGCCAGGCTGCATGAGGCTCTGGACAGACTGATCTAGTGTGAGGTGTCCCTGCCCATGGCAGGGGCGTTGGAACTGTCTGATACTTGTGGTCCCTTCCAACCCTGCCCTGATTCTGTGATTCTATGATTGTATGATTTGGGTGATAAATGTTACACAAGTGCAAAGAGAAGGTGGGAGCAGTCATGGAAGAGAAAGAATTGAAGGTAGCTAAAACATAAATCCACACTTGGGGAGAGCATGGCTGTCCTGTTGGTGTGACTGCTCTGGGCCACTGCCAGATGCAAGGCTCTGTGCACCTTTGCCTGAGCCAGTGTGGCAGCTCCTATCTTCTTAACCTTTCTTCTTTGGCATTTATACACAAGAGAGGCTTTCCTTTTGCTTTGCTATTAATAAAAAAATAATGACTCATAATGAGTCATCACCACTGTTCTTTGGAGGTAATCAGGTACTTAAAAAAGACTCTAACACACTGAGGACTTATCACAAGATGGTGCCTGTGTCTGATGATTCAGACACCTGAATATTACAGCTTCCAATACTTACAACAACCAAATAAGCAAGCATCCACTCCTGCAGGACTCATCAGTGCTTATCACCACTCAGCAGCAAGACCTAGGTCTCCATTGCTCTAATTCTTCTGCCTAAAGGATGATCTGGACTCCTGCAGAGATTTCATCAGCCATATGAAGTTTATCCTAAGCTTAAGAGGTCCTGTCAGGACCATTATCTTTGAGGGTGCTCCCTCAACCATCATGGAGCCAGTCACACTCACATAAAGCCCAGTGAGCAGCACAGACTGCCAGAAGGATTAGGCAGGGGGTGGGGGGGGACATGGATGCACAAGGCAATGGTGCTGCAGAGCAGTCATGGTCTGCAACACAGGACCACACACTGTACTGGCTGGCCTGAAAAGAAGACACTAGAGATGAATTAGCTTCACTGGTAAGCCTGAATCTGCCTGTATGCACTTAGCTTGCTCTTCTGTTTTGGGCTGCACAAGGCAGAACATCTTTCTTTTGAATTTCCTTTCTGGTTTAGTAACCCTTAAGGGCAACATCTTCTTTCGAGGCTTCTTTTTGACTAGATTTTTTTTTTATTTTCAAACTGTTTACAAAAGCACTCTACAAGGAAAAAGAAGTTGTAGATGTGAACATGAGGGAAAGGTTTTTCCTTGGGTTCCTCTTTTTTTTTTTCTTCACCAGTGTCTTTAATAATCAGATACTGTTCCTATTACATTTATAGAATCATAGAATAATAGAATGGTAAGGTTGGAAAGGACCTCAAAGATCATCTAGTTCCAACCCCCTGCCATAGGCAGGGACACCTCCCACTAGTACAGGTCTATATAGAAATCTGGTTCTGCAGAGCTGACATCCCATGGACAGATTGTTTGCCCCTCTGAATGGTACTTTTGTGGCCACAGAATCATAGAATGGTTTGGAAAAGACCTTAAAGATCATCTAATACCAACCCTCCTGCCACCAGCCCAGGCTGCTCAAAACCCAATCCAATTTGGCCTTGAACACTTCCAGGGAGAGAAGTATCAGGGCACTGCATGCATTTCAAGAGTTATTGATGGGCTTAAGGGAAAAAGCTTTCTGTAAAGTATTCTTGATCCTGGAATTATCTCTTCTTCTTATCAAGAGAAAAGAGAACTTGAGACATGTTCTCATGTTGAGAAAATGCATTCTCCTTGCAGCTTTTCCCAGCAGCCACTCTGTTGGTTTTGGCAGTTGTACTTTCACACAAATGAAGGTCCTTGTCCATTAAATTTCACCCAGATATCTTAAACCAAGCATAAAGACTTGAGTCAGGTTGCTTTTGACTTCTAACAATGCCTAACCTGGCCACACAGAGACAATGGGATGAGCTGATGGTTCATCAGTGCCCAGAGAAACTGCTTAAATAATCCATGTTTCTTAAAGGAGCCTGTGTAAGTCTCCATTTCTACTTTATAAACTAGAAAGAGGCACATAATAATGATTCACAAGGGTGTCTGAGGTTCAACCATATCTACTGAGGAGACTTTAATTGAGAAGGTTGTTTGATAGTGTAGGCTTTGCTAGCTGGAAGAGGAGTACATCACAAACTGGATTTACTGACACTCAGCTCATATTTGCTCAGGAGATTGTCTCAGGACAGATGAATGTGAGCCATGTTTATTTTAAGTCTGCACCAAATCAGACCTTGAAAGTCTTCTGGAGAGTTTTTTGCCTGCTTGCCTAGGATGACTGTGCTTTTTAACTAATACTGTGTATCACACTGTATACATACCCACAGAAATAATTGATTGCTTGGAATAAATATTCATCATCCCAGACATAAAACTCACTCAGGATTCAGTCAGTTGTGAGCCCGTTCCCAGTCTTAACATCCATATCAGTGACCTTCCTGCAATACCCTGCAGATTTTCCACCCTGGTGTTTCAAGCTGCAAATTCCCATCCAAATCTGCAGCTGTCTCCTTTCCTGAGGTACCCTCAGCTCTTCCTCTCTGCTGCTGGCTGCAGCCAGTCGGCATCCACAGGATGTCAGAGTGCATCACAGCTGAGGAAGGTTAACCTTTCAGAGCTCTTTCCCTCCATATGTGACCAGCTTTTGCAGTACTGTGGCACAACCTCTAAGTATAGCCCTTAGATGTGTTTCTAGGAACACTGACTTATAAATAAATACAGTTGACAGAGTGCTGATCAAAAGCCTATATTTACCACAGAGAAGCTGACATGGTGTCGTATAGGATTTGGCAATTAACCTTGAAGGTTTCTGAATGATGTTGAATGGGAGTTTGATTTTTTTTTTTTCCTGAGTAAAACCCAATTATTTTGGGGAAAAAAGAAAAAGAGAAAGAAAAAGGGGGGGAAAAAGGAAAAAAAAGAAAAAGAAAAAGAGAAAAAATAAAAAGAGGAAAAAAAATAGAAAGAGGAAGAAAAAATAAAAGAGGAAAAAACAAAAAAGAGGAAGAAAAAGAAAAGTAGAAAAAAAGAAAACCAAAGAGACAGAAAAAGAGAAAGAGGAAGAAAAAGAAAAGTAGAAAAAAAGAAAACCAAAGAGACAGAAAAAGAGAAAGAGGAAGAAAAAGAAAAGTAGAAAAAAAGAAAACCAAAGAGACAGAAAAAGAGAAAGAGGAAGAAAAAGAAAAGTAGAAAAAAAGAAAACCAAAGAGACAGAAAAAGAGAAAGAGGAAGAAAAAGAAAAAGAGGAGAAAAGAAAATGAAAAAGAGGAAGAAAAAGAGGATAAAAGAAAAAGAAAAAAGAAAAAAAGAAAGAGGAAGAAAAAGAAAACGAGGAGAAAAGAAAAAGGAAAAAGAGAAAGAGGAAGAAAAATAAAAGGAAAAAAGAAAAAGAGGAAGAAAAAGAAAAATAGGAAAAAGGAAAAACAAAGAGAGAAAAAGAGGAAGAAAAAGAGGAGAAAAGAAAAAGAAAAAGAGGATAAAAGAAAAAGAAAAAAGAAAAAAGAAAAAAAGAAAGAGGAAGAAAAAGAAAACGAGGAGAAAAGAAAAAGGAAAAAGAGAAAGAGGAAGAAAAAGAAAACGAGGAGAAAAGAAAAAGGAAAAAGAGAAAGAGGAAGAAAAAGAAAAAGGAAAAAAGAAAAAGAAAAATAAAAAGGGGGGAAAAGAAAAAAATAGAAAAAGTAAAAGAGGAAAAAAGAAAGAGAAAGAAAATAGAGAAAATGAGAAAAAGGGGGGAAAAAAGAAGAAAAAGATAAAAAGAAGAAAAATAAAAGAAACTTCTGGCACATTATTCCTTTGTATTGGAGAGGATAATCACAGACAGCAAGGGGACAATAGTGACTTCATTCCTGTCAGAATCATGGGTAGGGGGTTTAGCTGTTTTCTGGGTTGGCTGCTTGGTGTTTGAGCCAGCTGCACACTTGTGAAGCAGTTTGTGTTGATGCTTCTTCTGTTCCCCTGTATTCAGTTACTTCAGAAGCAAAGTTGGCCATGTCTGCTTCTTTTTTTTCCTCCTATACCCTATGACTGCCAATAATTTATCTGGCCAGATGGGGGATTGTGCTGTGTTGTGGGGCAAAATGACCCTGGGAGGGTATGATCATAGAATCATAGAATGGTAAGGTTGGAAGGGACCTCAAGGATCATCCAGTTCCAACCCCCTGCCATAGGCAGGGACACCTCCCACTAGCACAGGTCNATGCTACCTGCTCTGTGCTTTGAGTACATGGTGAATGAGTTCCTCTTTGCATTGTCCTGGATTTCATGCTAGGGAGTTCCACCTCTCCACCTGTGGCTGGTTAGCATGCAGCAGTTGTGCACTTCATGGCAAAAAAGGGAAAAAAAAGGTTAAATTCTTTGTGACTGCTCAGGTCTTCAGTGGTTGGAAAGGGTCCTCCCACCCTTCCCTTCTCACTTTGCAGGGTTTGTGACAGCCATGGGCTGCTGCAAAGGCTTAGCAATTTGTCAAAGAACTTTTGCTCTATAAATATATTGACCTCTGAATGATGATGTGTTTTCCCTCCTGGGAGGTTGTTCTAATGGTGCTTTTACCTCGTCTTGGATGTTTTATTGATTTCTACTGTTGTTTAAGTAGGAGCTTTAGCACAGAGGAAAAAAGCAAGTTAATAGGTGCATGACTGACCCAAAGCAGAAAAAGATAGACAAGTTTCTTAGCTAGATAAAGCCTCTTTGTCTGCCCCTGGAAACAGCAGGGCAAGGCTGAAAATTAAAAAGTTAGCAGAAGAAAACTGCTATTGAAAACGTAGTTCAAGTCTTGGGGAAAGTGTAATTTTCCCAGGCAGGCAGTGAATGTGTCCTCAGCAAGGGACCAGGTCAGTGTGCCCTCAGGTTACATTTCCAAAGCTATGACTGAATGGGAACTGGCACTGGGGATTCAGTGCAATGAGGGCTTTTGAGCTGTACTAGAGATCTTACAGCAAACATTGTGTCAATGTTATTTTTAAATGTGAAGCTCAGTCCACAGGCTTTCATCTGAAGGGCTTTAATGTCTTATTCCCACTGCCATCAGGGGGCTTAAGCACCTGAATGCCACCAGACATCCAAGTTCAAGTTGCTTTTGAAAGGGGAACCAGAACTTTTCACAAATTTCTTCAACTACAATCTTTGTTATGATGGAATTAACATGACTCCAGCCCTGCTGTGCTACGTGTTGCCTTTGCACCTTGTTGTACTGCAAGCAGCAGTAAAAAGTGTTACCCCTGAGATGAAACACTGGCTAGTAGAGTCAGCAGCACACAAAAGTGAATTTTGTTAACAAACAGCTCTTTATCTTCCTTTCTTCATGTGTGCCTGTGCTGAAAGCACTTCTGGAGAGCCTTATGTTTCCCCTTGGCAAGGATCACAGGTGTTTGCTCGTCACAACCACCAAACCTTTGCTCCTCTTTCTTTCTCCCCTCCCTCTTTACCACCTTCTTTCTCAACCAGTTAGCCTAGGTGGTGTTCTGGGGCTTTGATGCTGTGCAGCTGAGGAAAGAGGCTTGAACTGCTTGGCAGGGTGACCTGTTTCACAAACACAGGCAATCACTCCTACCACCCAGCTTAATTCACAGCCAGGAGAGCTTTCCAGCTGTCCCTTGGTGCTCTAGAAGGTGAGTAGCTGCTCCCTCCTGTGCAAGGAGCTCCTCCAGAGCTCATCAGCTGAATCAATAGTCCTTTAAAACTATTAGCAGCAAAGGCAAATGACAGCCACCTTCAAGCTGCTTTAATTTAGACCAGCCTCATGTATTGGCAAAATCTGTCACTCCAGCTGCTTTGAGGGCTGAGGACCTGCATTTCCTGTGACAGATGTGTGATTATTTATGCATTTGTCTTCAAAGGTGCAAAGTGAGCTTCGACTGATTTCATCTCAAAAATAAATTTAAAAAAAAAAATACTGCCAGAAAACCCACAAAATAAACAATCTAATTATATCAATGATGAGTTGATACAGTTAGTTGGCATTTTAGCCAAGGTGTGCAGTGTTTGCCTTTCAGGATGCAAAGCATCCTCTGCTGTACTGTGGATGCCTGCTGCAGGCAGCCCACCTGGATGGGCATCTCGTTTTTTCCCTCAGTGCTTTTATCATGCATGCCTTCTAAAGTCATTTATTATACAAATTGGCTACTTCAATTCCTTTCCCTGGGTGGTGTTTGCATTTTTTTACTTTTTTTTTAACTGCAGTGTGGGGTACTGGCTTATTAATCAGTTTTCTTTCACTGTCACTCAAAGTGACTGCACGATTTGATTCCCTGCTCGGTGGGGGGGGGGAGAAAAAAAATGAACAGAGAAGCTGCCAATCAAGTTTACCAAACAGTCCAACAATAGGGAAACTGCAAGCCCCAGAATATTCTCCAGTTGCTGTAATTATACACTGTGCAGAGCAATAATTGTGTGATAGCCTGGCATTCATTATGTGAGCTTAAGTGCTCACATTATAGACTTCTATTTTGAGGACATTATTACCATGCAGCAATAATTCTGTTCAGGTTTGGTGATACCTTCTGGACCCCAGCTTTTATAGAGTTAGGGAAATTTGTTAATATCCTGCTTGCAAATCTGTCAATAAAAATTGCTGCCCCCTTCCTGCTCTAAATAGACAAAAAAAGGATTATTTTAAGATGAGTGGCAAATCTTTGCCTCCATTCATCTTGAACCTTTCAGAAAATATGGATGTAAGCCAATGTCCTTATTTAGGCAGTGCTGCTGTTCAGCTGCTATTTAAACAACAGAGTATATACACTGCAGCAAGTACAGGAGCACCAGATGTGACTGCTGGAATGTGCCATTGGCCAGGAATAATAAATGCAAGTCAAAGTGTTTGATGGGATAATTGTACTAAATACATCAGACATTTTTCAAATGTAAGGATGCAGTGAACCAAATCCTGCTAATGATCCATGGAGTTGATGCTCACAAATACTCAGTCTTCATTAGATAAGGAGAACTATTGAAATTTTACACTTCTGTAAAACTAATCTAAGAAGAATTCCTTCATCTAAGAGCTTCTGCTAGTGAATTTGCACAAATCCTACCAGGAGATTGCTTGCACAAATGTGAAGTCTTGAACAGATCTGTCACTGCTGTGGTAATCTTGTGAACAGCATTTAAGGTTGGGAGAACTCCAGGAAAATTCCTTTTGTCCTCAGCCAGATATGTGCCAGTGCTTGTGCCAGGTGGTGTCAGCATGCCTGGGAGACAGTGGTTGGGTGGTTAGGAGCTGCCTTGGGTGAGCACAGGCACAGAACTTCACCTGTAGCTGCAAGAAGGCAGATCAGGCACTTCTTGATCTAGGGTGCAGAAGCTGGCAGGTTGATAAGATGGTTTTATTTATATAGCTGGAGGGGAGGGGGCAAATAAGCTAATCATGATCATTCTGAAGTGCTGGTAAGGATGAAATCCCTGTCACTGCCCAGGACTGGTGAAGGTTGATTTGAAAACATTCTCTCCTTGTTTTGACTCACTGTCAAAGCCCAGTTACTCTTGTTAGCTTGAATGGAACTCAGCAGGCTTCCAAACTATGCAAGTTGTTTACCTTTTTGGTAACCTGATTGCTGAGCAAACAACTTTCCAAAGACCAAACCCTATAGAGCTAAGCTTTGGCAATGTGGGCACAGACTGTGATGCTGGCTGGGGGACGATGGTGCTCGAGTGCCCTGATAAGCACAGCACAAAGGCAGACAGCTAATTTGTTGTTTGAAAGCTTGGACAAGAAGGCTGCTGTGAAGTGGTACCGAGGTGCTGCTGAAGGCTTGTACCTTGTGGCTGGGGTAATAGACTCTGCTTTCAAACTCCAGGGTTCCTCTTCTTCCACAGGCTTTGTTACTGTAGTATTTCAGGCAAACTATTCAGCTCCTCCTTCCCTGCTTCATCCAGCAGGAAAGTGGATGTCATACTGACATCCTTCCTGAGCTATTTTAAGACTAATGGAACGACTAAAGAGAATACTAAAATATTTTAAGAAAAGGTGTTAGATCTGCAAAGCATTGTTAAAATATCCCATTCACAGGAACAGGCACCCTCGGGGAGCTAATACATTGCTCAGCTTGATTGGCTTAGAGGAGTACAATGGAGCTGTAAGGGGGAAATTTTGTCACCTTTTCAGCACAGGTAAAGGAGAGGGAATCTTAAACTGGGGGCAGAAATAATGTGGTTTACTAACTGAATATTGGCAGACACGTCTTAGGCATGAGCATCACTCATGCTTCCTGTAGGGCTCTGAGATAGGCAGCTTGTGAACTCTCCGTGCAGGTGCACTGCCGACAGGGTGTGTTGAGATCACAGCTATCCCTTTAGCCATTGGCATGCTAAATTGGGAATTTCTGGATCTGAACACCCTGTGAATAGCCTAAATTATTTTAATGCAGAGAGAAATACCATGTGACAGCAAACAATTATAACTATATTCTTGTGTTCTCCAGAACTTTACTGCTTGGCTGCTGTATTCAGGTTTTTTTTCTCAGCTCGTTATGAGAAAGAGAGGTAATAAAAATGAAGCGAGGCATAGGGCAGGGGTTGTTCTGATGACATAATTCAGCAAGGAGGAGAATTAATCAGAATAGAAGGAAGTGAATTGAAATGCCCTAGATAATGAGGGTTGCTTTGGATGCTTTGGTTGCAGTGAATACCCTTGCTCACTTGGTAGTTACTCCCACAAGCGGACTTTCATCCTCAGTGTGACATCTCGTTAAAATACAAGGCAGTTAATGAAACCAACACTTCCTTTGCAATTAACAAGAAGATTTGTTTCCTATGGAATTCAGTGCTGTGGGAGGATCTTTTAGAAAGCCCAACCACCACAGGATTTTGAAAGAATTGGCTGTTAAAAGAAATCAGAAGAGCTGACCTAGGGGAGAAAGTCTGAAGGATGACAGAGAACTGCAACCTGTACAGGCTGGATACCAGAGCAGTGAACTGCTACCAACCTGCTGCTGAGAGGAGTATGGGATGGTAGCTGTCTATTCATGGACCACGATGCCTTCCTGAACCAGATAGCTATGGTCCCAATGCCTCAGCCATCAAGGTGTTTTACCCAAAAGCAGAGGCCTGAGCACCTTGTCCTGCTGCTGGGACAGCCGCAAGACTGTGGAGACATCAGGTGAGGTGAATGTGGAAGAGAAGGAGACAGGGTTGGGGGTTCAGAGCAGCTTGAGAGGAAAGAAATATAGGAATTGGGAGACCTGTTGGAAAGCAAAATAATATTGAGGAGCACTGAGAAAAGAGTTGCTTGGAAACCTTGCAGGTGCAGTGGCAGAGAGAGGTGTCTTGAGGAGCACTTGGGAGGCAAGTGATGCTGAAGGCTTTAAGGGGCACAAACACTGGAAGGAAAAGCAAAATGAATGAGGTGCTGAAGCTATCACCTGTGGCACTTAGCTTGCAAGAGAAGAAGGAAGCATTGAGTATCTGAGAAAGCAGAAACTGGCTCGCATTCTTGCTCCTCAATAAACCTTACTTTTCAGGAACAGAGTAGGAAAAAAAAATGGTCCCAGGGGATATCAATCAACCATTTGGATGTAAGACTTCAAGGGACTGATCAGCCCAAAATACTGGGAAAAGGTTGCAGAAGTAATGTGATCATCTGCATAGGTATTTGTGCATGAAAAAATATGTTTGGTGGCAGGAGCCAGGGAAGCTTTTTCAATCTTCTAGACAAGCACTAAAAATTTAAATTAGATTAATTAAATCTTGCAATGAGGTGCAAAATTTTGGCACAAACGACATATAAATATTGAAAAAGGTTTTCAGAGGACATGTTGAGTCATTCTTTTTTCTTGGAGTCTTCAGACTGTGCCAGTTTATCTGTCTGTATGGAGTACATCAATCTAAATCATAGAATCATAGAACTGTCCAGGCTGGAAGGGACCTCCAAAGGTCATCTAGTCCAACCCCCTTGCAGTCAGCAGAGACATCCTCAACTAGACCAGGTTGCATACACAGTCTAGACAGCTCCATGAGATTTACCTGTGTTCATCATGTGGACATGTTCTAGATCTATCAAAGACAGGTAGAGATGTGGCCACAGAGCTTCCTTACTGATAATGAGTGGCTTGAGAACTAATATGGGAGCCAAAGAGATAAGCATGAAATCTAAAATAATCCAGAGGTGAGCAGAATTTATCTCCTGATTTCCAGGATATGCTGAGTGTTTTTTAGATTGGGTTGGTTGGGCTTTGCTTCCATTTGCATTATCTGCACAGCAGGTGAAAATATGGGTTTTCTTTTTGGGAGGGAGGAGAGGGAGGTCAGTGATAGCTCTTTCACAGACAGAGGGATAAGTCTGTTTAATGAATTGTTGTGAAAATGTGTTTGAAGCTTTTCAAAGTCACAGGAACACAAGGAAGAGTGAGAACCCTAATATTTCAGTTTGATCCAGAGGAAACTTAAATAGCATCATGTAGCAGACAAAGCTAACAGCTCCACTTTCCCCTCTGCTGAGAGGAATTGCACAAATGCTAAATCGATTTCCTTTCCAGAGTGATACTAATTGCCTTTTGTCCCCGGGCACCGTACCAGGCATTAGCCTCAGATCTCTTCAGAGCTGCGAAGCTTGGAGAAGCTTAAAAGGCAAACACAGAAAAAAATCTATGTAGACATATAAAATATTTCTTGGACAAATTGTGGCAAATAAGGTGCTAACTTCAGGATGACTTTAATGTGCAAGTGGGAAAAATATCAGTTGCTTAATGAGGCTGAAATTTATCCCCTTTCAGAAAGCCAATATGAGCCTATGAACCACTGATAGCTGAGCCTAAACTCATGGCTTAAGGAGATTTAAGGAGAGTCGTAGCTCTGTGCTCTCTTCCTGCATGAACTCAGTCTGTTGTTGCCGGCTCCTGTGCTATTGATTTGGAACAAGGTTTGATATGAGGTGTTTGGAATATTTGTCATGCCAAAACATGGCATGGCTTCTAATCTTCTCCTCGTTGGCCACTGCTAGTGCAATGGCTAAAAAAATTTTTAAAAAATAAATAAAATAAAATAAAACAAAATAAATAATAAAATAAAATAAAATGCAATAAAATAAAATAAATAATAAAATAAAATAAAAATAAAATAAAACAAAATAAAATAAAACACAAACCAAAATAAAATAAAACATAATAAAATAATAAAACAAAACAATAAAACAAAACAAAA
>WBNM01007899.1:146130-169790 GCA_013399055.1 Ramphastos sulfuratus
AAAATAAAACAAAACAAAATAAAATGAAATAGAGTGAAAAATAAAGTTAAATAATAAAATAATAAAGCAAAACAAAACAAAATAAAATAATTAAAATAAAGTAAAATAATAAAATAAAGTAATAAAATAAAATTATTAAGTAAAACAAAATTTAAAAAATTAATAATAAAATTAATAATAAATAAAAATAAAATAAAATCTCTGCTGTATTAATAATAGACTTAGTCCTTCCTCTTCCTGAACCCAATCCTCAACAGACATTTCTCGAGGTAGTGAGAATCTGTGATGTGTATTTTATGCTAATCAGTATCTCTTGGAAAAAGAAAAACCATTTTAGAGGAGAGAATTTGGATCCACCAAATACTATTTCTGGTATATTTCACCATGTTGCAGCCAGTGTGGTCATTGCAAGCTGGTCTCCTCATGGGATGCTGATGGAACAGACACCAGAAAGCTTGATTAGCAGTAATTACTTGCATATCCCTGAAGGAAAAATGTATTTGCTTTTCAAAATAGGAGAGCTACTGCGTCTTGTCTGGGGCTCTGAGCAACCTGCTCTAGTTGCAGATGTCCCTTGGACTAGAGGACCTTTAAAGGTCCCTTCCAGCTCAAACCATTCTATGACTGCTGTTGGCTTCAGGGGAGGTGTCCCTGTGTGCAGAGAGCAGTGCAGGTGGAGCCCTCTCCCGTAGATGGTGCCCTGCCTTTAGCTTAGCACCAGGTGCTGACGATGATGTTTCTCCTCAGAGGCAGTGGCAGGGTTTTTGTTCTGCTTGGGCTTGCTGCAGCCTCCAGATAATCCCTTGATTGCTATGAGCTACTTGCAGCAACCTCAAGACATCAAAAGCACTTTTTGCTCAAAAGAAATGTACGAATCATGGAAATGAGCCTGGAGTCAGTGGGTATGTTTGTGCTGCACATACTTCACTGGAATATAAAGATACTGAATTACCTAACAGGCAAGGAGTCTAGCTGTGAAAGTACAGAAGCCTAAGTTTAGCCTCCTAACAAGCAAAATGATCTCCTGCTGTCTTGCCAAGCCTGGCAGGATACAGACTGCATGACTACATGAGTACCTGATGGCTCTCACTACCTGTGAAGGACTGGACTTGATTAGTGGCTAATAAAGACTCCTGAGTTGTACCTTATAAACGTAACATGTCTTTAGGAGAACAAGAAGCTAACAAATGTTTGGAGAAGGTACTTGTGAGGGGGGGAGAAGAGATCTCCCAGGATGCTCACTCAGCTAGGAACTGGCCCCAGCTAACCTATTCTGTCTCTGTGGCTTCAATTCAAGTGTCTTAGGAAGTCAATTCTTTTTACAGACTGATGAGGATCTTGAAGTCTTTGGGTTGTACCCTAAAACGTTTCATCATTAGCTGCCTGTGAAGAGAGGTCTGAATTACTGACTGTGCTCTCTTGAAAGACAGAAGAGGTCCATCTTGCATGGTTCTTGTGGTCCCTGCAAGCTGGGGTTGCCCCTACCTGCAGCCATTCTGTTAGTGGTGTTTTCAAGATCAAGACTGTAAATACAGGACTGTGATACACAGTGCAGGACAAGAGGAAATACACAAGTGACAGGGGAAGAGGAAACAAGCTCGAGTTGTGCCAAGAGAGGTTCAGCTTGGATATCAGGAAAACTTTCTTTATAGAAAGGGTAATCAAGCATTGGCACAGGCTACTCAGGGAGGGGGTGGTGTCATCATCCCTGGAGGTATTTAAAGGACAGATGGATGTGATGATGGGGAAGGTGGTTTAGTGGTAGCAACTTAGCAGGAGCTCAGTAGGTTGTGAGCTCTAGATGAGCTGTTGGGCTTGATGATCTCAAAGTCTCTTCCAGTCTCAACAGTTCTGTGATTCTAAGACTGCCAGTGTGGAGGCTGGTTCTTGTTTTTCATGAAGAGTGGCTCCACAGGTCACAGCCCAGTCTTCTCTCTTTGATTCTGAGTGGCAAATGAGCCTTCCCACCTGAGGAAGCTGAACCACCTGCATGGTTATACATCATTTGTTTGCCATTAGGTCGATCTGACATCCTTTTCCCTGGTTCCATGTTAGTGCCTTTAAAGGTTTGTTTTGACAGTAGCAAAACATTTATTGTAGCTCCTCTTTAAAAATAGGGATAAAGAGGCTTATGTGAGCACATAGTCAGCAAATGTTCTAATAAATGAATTCTCCTGCTGCAATAATTCACTTTATCTCCAAGTGCTCCCACTGACTGACTTATATAGTGGCATTTATTAGCAAACTGCTATTTGCATCACTTTTACATTACTGTTCTCATTATTAATTACACTTCTAATAATTCCTTAGTGCTTGGTCTCATCAATAAAGAAAACTGAATGGTGCCCTTGAAGCATTTAGCCTTATCTTAATTCTGTATCCCTAACAGCACTGCCAATAGCACAAGGGTAAGATACATGATGCTTCAACTGGCAGTGCTTTCCTTTTGTACAGTCCCTTGTCTCCTTTTCTCCCCTGCATGCCAGTATCTCTGAATGTGTTCTGTAAAAGCAAAGGATGTTTCCCTGCTAACCACTATTTAAATAACAGAACTGCATTGCTATTGTACTTGCTTCTTTCTGCCCCTGACAATGACTATGAATTAATTAGCATCAGAACTCTGGAAATTCCTATGAATTTTAACATTTTATTTGGCACATTCTGTGTGCATTACTGAATGATTTTACACCTCCTAATGCAAAACTGATGATATCTCTACAAACCTCTGAGGGTCATTAGATTTGCAAAGCAAATGTGTGGATTTCTCTTTCACATTTGTCATTCCTTTGCTGATCATTCTATACTGGAGTCCCTGGTACAAGAGGGCTATGGAGGTGCTGGAAGGTGCCCAGAGAAGGGCCACGAGGATGATAAAAGGGCTGGAGCTGCTCTGCTATGAGGAGAGGCTGAGGGAGTTGGGGCTGTTCAGTCTGGAGGGAAGACTCCCAGGTGACCTTCTTGTGACCTTTCAGTATCTTAAGGGGGCTACAAGAAAGCTGGGGAGGGACTTTTTAGGCTGTCAGGTAGTGATAGGACTGGGGGGAATGAAGCAAATCTAGAAATGGGGAGATTCAGACTGGATGGTAGGAAGAAGTTCTTCAGCATGAGGGTGGTGAGAGCCTGGAAGGGATTGCCCAGGGAGGTGGTGGAAGCCTCATCCCTGAAGGTGTTTAAAACCAGGCTGGATGAGGCTATGGCCAGCCTGATCTAGTGTGAGGTGTCCCTGCTCATGGCAGGGGGGTTGGAACTGACTGATCCTTGTGGTCTCTTCCAACCCTGCCTGATTCAATGATTCTATGATTCTGTTTTCTGAGGTCTTGTTCAGAGTGGCTCATTCGTATTGAAAGATTCTCTTTTCCTTTATCCTATTCATCTACCTTCCCAAACCTTTCATTTCATAGGGGAAATTAANTAGATGGGCAGGATCACTTCCCTCTCCCTGCTGCCCACACTGCTCTTGCTGGAGCCCATTTTATGAATAACAATTTGCACCTCTCCTTCCTGTCTTGATCAGTGATAGTTTATTCTCCCCACGAAGGAGGACTCCAGAAGTAACGTTGGTGTTTTGGCATCCAGGCATCTGCGTGGGAAGAAACATGAGGAAGTTTTATTAAAAATCCTCCCTAGAGTCTGAAGTTTGTTCTGCTTCTGCTGATTGTTTGGTGTTATTTTATTATTATCATTCTTTTTAAAACAAAGGGGGATTAAATTTGTGGACTCAGGGGGGCTGGAAACATAATTAGTACCCTGCCAATGACTGAGGGAGGAGCACTGGCAGAACACAATCCCTCCTGAATCCAATTTATCCCTCTGTGCTACTTGCTGAGTGAATCTTTGGTGTGCTAAGCCAGCTTGGGTTGCTGAAATTGGTTATTTTCCTTCAGAATCGGGGTGGGGCTTTTGCCCCCCCCCCCCCCCCCATAATCTCCATTTTTCTGTACTGAAATAAACTTTCTTTTTTCAACAGTGAATAGCAAGATGCATTTAGGCTTCAAATTACCACTGCATGTTAGCAACATTTGCATCCCCTTTCTAACATTTAAGTAACATCTTTTTTTTGATGGTGGAGTTCTAAAGCAAGCTGTTGGAACAGGGAAGAAAAATACTGTCTGTGCATCCAGAACCAAAGGGTGGTGAAATGATTGAACAGCTTTTAACAGCAGACAGAAGGGATGTTTTCTTCATTCCAGTTTGATTTACTTCAAGAACAAATCCAAAGGTAAGGAGCAGCATAAGAAATGGAGCAGGCTGAAGCATCATTATCTTTAAATGTTCTGTGAATCATTCCTGAGTCTGGGATGCTGAGACTTCTGAATTCATTCATTAAGTGTATATAAAATTCACTCCGCTAATAAACTGGGTTTAAGTGTAAGATGTTTGATACCTTTTCCCTCCCTATACAACATATTTATTGGAATTCTATTTAAGTAATAAATACACCTTAAAGGCTGGGAGGTTTTCATTTTAATTGCATCCAAAGCAGCTTGATACAAGTCGTAAGTAAATATAAATTTATCTTCTAGTAAAGAAGAATTATTGGTCCTTTCTAGCTGTGTGTGTGCTAAGCATCTGAATAATTATGCTGAACTACACAACCTCTGAAATGGGAGTGCAAGGGGATTTTTCTGGAAATAACTGGATTGAAAAGTTAGACTCAGTTGCAAAGCAACTTGGGTTTGTTTTTTTTTTTGCTGTTTTCCTACCAACAACAATCAAACTGACTCAAGGGAAAAAGAATGACGCAGATTCAAAACAAGCATAGAAAGGTTTGGGTTTGTTTAATTTGCTGTACAGGTTTGTGTGTTTTCAACCTCATAGGAATTGTTTTCACCCAAATAATACTTGAGAGCCTCATGGGAATAAAATTGTAGAGCGAAATATATTTGGCATTCTGATTTTCCAAAGATGCCAAATATTTTTCCAGAGGTATTATAGTTCAGGGCAATTCTCTGGTCTATGAAAGATATCATATATAATGCTGTGGCTATATGAACATCAACTCCTAACTCCTAACACTAACTCCTAACTCCTAACATTAACTCCTAACTCCTAACATTAACTCCTAACATTAACCCCTAGCTCCTAACATTAACTCCTAGCTCCTAACATTAACCCCTAGCTCCTAACATTAACTCCTAACTCCTAACATTAACCCCTAGCTCCTAACACTAACTCCTAACATTAACTCCTAACTCCTAACATTAACTCCTAACATTAACCCCTAGCTCCTAACATTAACTCCTAACACCAACTCATAACTCCTAACACTAACTCCTAACTTCTAACATTAACTTCTAACTCCTAACATTAACTCCTAACTTAGGAGCATCTCTACTCAGAATTTGAATTCAGGAGAAAATTCCAGCGTGTCAAAAATCAATTTCATTTCCAACTGAAAGAAAGTAAAGTTTGGACATTTCCTACTTACTAAGAGTCTGTTTGAAAGTGGTGAGGAGACCTCAGTGGGCAACATTTTTTCTCCTGTCAAAAGCAAGACAGCTCAGTTTCAATTTTGAGGTAACGAGAGTTACATTAATTTAGTTTCAAGTGTAGATCTGTGCCCACATTGTTACTGATTTATTTTATATGTGTACAGTGCTGGAACTCTAATTCCAAAGGCTTGGTTGTGCCATATGAGGTTTGCTTAACGCCTTAACAATATCAGAAAATTCCTTTAAGACAAACCCCACAGCAGATCCTGTTAAATCACACAGCTGACAGAGACACCTATCCCCAGCCTGTTCAAGTTGTGAATGAATTCATTTGTTTCAGACATAAAATCACTAGAGAAGCCTTTCAGAACACAGTTTGATAAGGCACTCTGGCTTGCGCGTATCCGCCGTTGTCAGGGCAATGAGGTCTCAGCAGGTCCATTTCTCGCTGCTTGCTGAGCTAAAGAAGAAGGAAGAGATTTCCTTGTGGCGGTGGTGGAGCACACATTTAAAGCAGCAGGAATCTCACCCGTGTCAACTGAGTGCTGATGTGCTAATTATGCCTTAACTGCATCTCCTGTTTACTCCTAGGTCTAACCGCTGCTGCGTCTCTCGTATCCCTGGCTTGGGCTTTGGCTTCCTACCAAAAGGCCCTCCGTGACTCCCGCGATGACAAGAAGCCCATCAGTTACATGGCTGTTATCATCCAGTTCTGCTGGCATTTCTTCACCATCGCAGCCAGGGTCATTACTTTTGCTCTCTTTGCCTCGGTTTTCCAGCTGTACTTTGGGATCTTCATCGTGCTGCACTGGTGCATCATGACCTTCTGGATCGTCCACTGCGAGACGGAGTTTTGCATCACTAAGTGGGAGGAGATTGTCTTCGACATGGTGGTTGGGATAATCTACATCTTCAGCTGGTTCAACGTCAAGGAAGGAAGGACACGCTGCAGGCTTTTCATTTACTACTTTGTGATCCTTTTAGAGAACACTGCCTTGAGTGCTCTCTGGTACCTGTACAAGGCCCCCCCGATCTCCGATGCATTCGCCATACCAGCACTGTGTGTAGTGTTCAGCAGCTTTTTAACGGGCATTGTTTTTATGCTGATGTACTATGCCTTCTTTCACCCCAACGGACCAAGGTTTGGGCAGTCGCCAAGCTGTGCTTGTGAGGACCCTGCCACAGCCTTCAGCCTCCCCCAGGAAGGGGCCACAAACACTCTGCGCTCCATCTCCAACAACCGGAGCGTGACGAGCGAGAGGGATCAAAAGTTCGCCGAGAGGGATGGGTGTGTGCCTGTGTTTCAGGTGAGACCCACTGCACCCTCCACACCTTCATCCCGGCCACCAAGGATTGAGGAGTCTGTCATTAAAATCGATCTGTTCAGGAACAGGTACCCAGCGTGGGAGAGACACGTGTTGGACAGGAGCCTGAGAAAGGCCATCTTAGCCTTTGAATGTTCCCCTGCTCCTCCACGGCTACAGTATAAGGATGATGCCCTGATCCAGGAGCGCTTGGAGTATGAAACCACCTTGTAAACAAAACAAAACCACAGCTTGAAGAAGCTGCAGTGTTGCAGTCCGAGCTAAGGGTTGACAGGGGCTGTAGGAACAACTGAACTGCGTACTACCAGTAGAGCAGCAAGCTGTAGTGTTCTTAGTCTGGCTATCATCATGATTATCATTTGATCCACTGTGTGCAGTCTGTCTGCAGGACGCTGATACAGCAGCATCACCTGAAAGCCTCCAAAACCCCCCCAGACCCTTGCCCCACACATACAGATTCAGTTTTCTTCAGCTGGGGAAACTCACCCACGACTCCTTGCTGCTACAAAACTCCGACTGCACAGTACCCAAAATCAGAGCTGTAGTGAGGCTCTGAGCTTTCAACTTTAGCCAGTAGTGCATTTTACTTTAGAAATGAATGATTGATATTTCCATAACCAATGGCAAAAAAAAAGAAAAGCAAACAAACAAATTAAAACCAGGTTGGACGAGGCCTTGAGTAACCTGTACTAGTGGGAGGTGTCCCTGCCTATGGCAGGGGGTTGGAACTAGATGATCCTTGAGGTCCCTTCCAACCTTACCATTCTATGATTCTATAAAACAAACAAAAAAAAAAAGAAATCACCCTTTTCCAAAAGAACAAAAACCATAGCACGTGGTGTTGCTGTTAGGAAAACTGTTTTCTGAGGTCAAAAAAAAAAAAAAGGGAGCATTGTCATCTTCAACACCCCCATAAATCAACCAGTCAGACCAGAATTAGGTTTGCAAAATAGTTCTTAATGAAAACAACAACATATTATCACGTTTGTAAGGCTGTCAATGGAAAAGAAACTAAATTCTGATTAATTAGGTGATAAACATTAATGCTGCCAGAACTGTTTGGGTTTGTTTTGGGTTTTGGTTTTTTTTTTCCTGTGGAATTTTAAAGCCTTTTCAAATGCAATTTTAAGTCCTTTACTTGCGACAGAAATCCTATGCAGCTCACTTCTGGTTTTCAGGAGGAGTAAGGAGCTCTAGCACGTAGTGATGTAAATTAAATGATAATCATGATTCAGTGTTGAATTTGCAAAAAAAAAAAAAGAAAAATTAAAATAAAAATTTTTAAAAAATCAATATATATGTCAAAGAACAGGGAAGTAATAGTTTTGGTATTCTAAACTTTTTTTTTTTTTGGAGGACCCCAACTGCGAGGAGATGAACACACTGAAAATTCTCTGTTTCAGGACTGAGAATGCGTGGTTCAGTGTGTGAATGTATGCAGGGGTGACAAGAGACTGTGCCATGCCATACCCTTCTAGTGCCAAACGCTGTAGAACTGCAAGGTTGATGTTGCCTGAGGGACCAGTGGCACGAGCCCTGCCAGAACAAGAAGCAGGAAAGACCAATCGAGTTCTCAACGCCTACAGACAGCTCTGATCTGTTCCCAACCCGAGGTGTGAGCGATGTCTTTTAGAGGCTTCCAGCCACCTCTTAGTAAGTATATTCACCGAAGTATGATAGAAGCAAGCTCTGTGGAAGGTCCTCTTCTGCCTGTTCAAGACTTGTGTCCAGATATGTCTCCAAATGGTGTCAAATCTCTTGTAACAGAGTGCTTTTGCTGCGAGCTTTTTTTTTGGGTTTGAAATACCTCCCTCAATCGAGTCAATGGTATCCTCCTTTATGTTAAAAGTATCCCCTGATGGTGCTTTCAGATGCATTAAAGGTGCAAGTCAAAATTTGATAGTATTTTTTTTAAAGCTGGTGCAGAGTGAAAAACTCATGAATTATTTCAATATTTTTGTAAGGTAAAAAAAAAAAAAATAATAAATATGGTATATAAAAAAAAAAAAAGGTTACTTTTTATAAACCTCAAATCTTTTAATACATTTCATTCTCTTTATAGCTTAGATTTTAAGAATTGGTCCATGAATTTTATCAGCTGGGCTTCTGCAGGTTGGTAGAAACCTGGGTTTCACACATTATGGAGTTGTTTTGCAGTGTAATGCCATGTGAAAGCCTACATGGGTACTTTTAGAAACACTCTCTCAACCATGGATCCTGCTTCGGATGTCAGTGGCTTGTAAAGACACCGAGTGATGATTCCATCAGCAGCGATTTGATTCCACAAGCAGCGATTTGCCGTGACTCTTTCCGTCCGCTTTAGGAGAGCCAAGCAGAACTGAAGAGTTACTGCTGTTAAATGGCACTGTCAGGATGGAGAAGACCTGATGGTTGGTGGTGTAATCTTCACTGTCAGGTACCCCCAGTGTGGTCACTGCTGGGTGAATTTGAGTCTTTCCTTTCGTTGCTCTTTGTACTGTGGGGTGGCCGAGGTTGCACAGCCTGTGTTTGTTCGCACCTGCTCGATTCCATCTTTAAATGTCAACCTTTTGTTACCAGTGAGACCTTCTATGCCTGTTGTTCTTTGCTGGAGAGGGTTCCTCAAAGCAAAACGTCTGTGGAAGTGCAGGAGTCTGCAAGGCAGAGGGAGCTTTACAGCTCAAGGGTTTCAAGGGTTCCTGAAGCGAGTTTCCAGTTCAGCAGTGGCCAACTGCCTCTATAATCATGTTTTTAATAAAATAATTCTGTGATAGTTCAAACCTGGAGCTTTGTACAAAGTGATTGCCCTTCCCTCTGTGGAGATACAGCTGGTCAGTCCAAGAAGACCACTCATATTTGGTCAGAAATATATATACCACTGAAAAAAAGAGGTTGGGGGGGAGGGAATATTTTGGGAGCAAGTCCTTTGTCCTGTCCAATTGTGTAGAGCCTTCACTCCAGAATCAAACACCAGCTCACCCAAGGAAATTGCTGCTTCTTTCTCCAAGCAAGGCAGGTGGTAAGCTCTGTCCTCCAAGAGCTGAAGGTTCCTTTTGGAAGCAGTTTGTTGTATTTGCTGCTGATTGAGCAACTCCAAAGTTGTAGCAGGAGTGAGGCACAGCAGCTCTCAAGCTCTTGCTGTCTCTCAAGAGGGGCAGCACCACAGATACCAGCGAGGCTTAGCCTCCTCTGCTGTCCCTTTCATCCTGTCTTGATCTTCCTCAAACCTTTTGATTAGAAAAGGTCATGATTTGGACCATTGTGTCTGAAGAAGGTTTGGGGTGAGTTCCTTTGATTTGCTTCTGTTTGGTTTTGGAAGGAAGGGCACACAGGTGTTATGTATCCATGTGGATTTTAATGTCTAAGTCTTTCTTTACTCTCCCAGCATTTTTAGTTTGTTGGTTTTGTTTTGGTTTGTTTTTTTTTAATGATGCTTATAAATCTATCTTAAGCAAACTGCTGCAGGGTCAGAGTGCAGCACACCACACGTGGCAGGGCATCTTGTCTTCAGAATTCAGTCTGGCTGCTTGAGGATGGGGGGGAAGGAGTCATTTTTACACAGAGTCAAAGTTTGCTCTCTAAAATCTCGCTCTGTTACCTTCATCACATCAGTGAGACTTGCACTGAGAACAGGGTGATCATCTTAACCACTCAGATGACTACAGGGACAGTTTCTTGGTTTGCATTGCTGTGAATAGTCATCAAAAAAAGAAAAAAAAAAAGAAAAAAAAAGAAAAAAAACTGTTAAGATTTTTTATAGAAATTGCCAAGATTAAACATAGTCCATGTTGGAATTCCATGATGGCCTTATGGACAGTTAATAATCTATATGCACTATTCTTTATACCACAGACTGAGAATCAGTAACCTTCAGTGAAGACAGCAATAGCAAAAAAAAAAAATAATAATTATATAGAATTGTAAAAAATAACTCATTTCTGCTTTTGAAAGAATGACAAAATCAGGTCTTTTAAATTTCATTCCAGAATACAGGAAAATGGAAGGGTTCATAATTATATTCTGATAAGGAGAAGCAGTCTCATCTCTTTTTTAGGGGTAAGAATTGTGTAGGCATGGTTCTAATGAACCAACTTTGCCAGCAGATTTGTTGGTAACTTACCTGGTTGAAGCTTGATCCTTAAAATTTGGGAGTTTTGGGGTCTTGTGTTACAGAAAAGAGAATTTACCCAGCATTGGCCACCCCAGTTAGAGAAAGGAGAGGTAACAGGCACCCATCTCCATTCAGAAAACCAATGTAAGGTCAACCTTTTGTCTTGTTTTAAAAGTTACTTGTTCTCACAGAAGGATAATTGGGTTTGAAAACTGAATTATTTGAAAAACATCTGCAAGACCTTTTTCCTGCAGATTGAGTAATGAAGGCAAAAAAAAAAAAAAAAAAAAAAAAAAAAAAACCCAACCAAAAATCATTTCTACTTTTGTTTAGTCAATTTAAATACTCTCCTTGTGCTAGAACAGCATTCCTGTGCCTGGGTTATATGGGCTTGGTGGCACATAAACAATACCCTCATTGGCAAAACAGAAAGCTTTCTGTTTTCTATACCACTGGAGATAGTTTTCTTTCCCAGATTAAATGCTGTGCCTCAGCTGCCTGGGTTTTGTAGACTTTTAAGCAGAGGAAATAAATGAAAGTTGTCTTGGAGCTGCAGTTTTTAGGCTGTTGACCCCAAATCCCTTTCAAAGGTGTGACAGTCTAGCCAATGTATCCTCACCTCCCCACAACAGCACTTCATGAGTGGTTCTAAGAGTGTGAGAGCTGCTTCATTTGGAAAGGGACTCCCCATCACACAATATATTCATTTACTTTTTTACTGACCAGCAGATATTGGCTTGGTGCTTATTGGAGGACCCAAATTAAACTGTTTTGGTCAAACTGGGCCTTCAAAGTGGAAGTGCACTGAATTTTAGTTGGCTCTGCCATTACTTCAGCTCCCAAAGCCTCTGCCCTTTCTCTGCTCCACCTCTGAAGCTGTGCACTCCGGTGGGGCTGGGATGCTGTGATTTACTCTGCACCCCCTGCACTGCCTGCGCAATGCCAAGGAAAAGACTTCAGCAGCCTGCTGGGGTCTTACTGCTGCCTCTCCTGCTCCTGTGCAGGGTGGTAAGCAAAGTAAATTGCATCTGTGCATCCATCTAAACAAGCTCTTGAGGCTGAGTCCCAACTGGAGGTGTGTGGTGAAAATAATCATAGCACATGGCTGTGGATTTACAAGCCCAACACTGTAATTAGTAATTCTGTAGTGCAACAATGCAGAATGTGGGAAGATTTGTCTAAATCTACAGCAAGCCATTGAAGTTTGCTAATTGTAGCAATTAGACTAGCTGGTATGAAGGCCATGCTCTCAGCAGAAAGCCAAATGCAGTGAGTGGTGAAGAGCCATCACGGTGTGAAATCTTCCCTTGAGCGTCCAGGGAATGATGTCTCTTCATGACAGCATTGAATCCAACCCTCTTTATTCTGGTAAAACAGATCAAATGCAAAATGAGAACAGATTCTTTTAAATCTGGGAATTCAAAAAAGCTCATTAAGAGATTCCTGCAGTTCACCTGTAGGGATCTGTTGAAACAAATTCCATCACCATCCTCACCTGGCTGCAGATTGCTGAGCGATTTCTGACGTCTGGTATGAGCAGATTTCAGTAGACGAGAGATGGAGATGACCCTGCAAAGCCTTGCTCACCCCAGGTTAATGTCACTGAGCTACAGATCATTTAGAAAGCTTTTTTCATGTGTGAGGTATCCCCTGGGGCCATTTGTTTCACTATAGTGTCCTCACTGCAGGCATTTGGTGGCATTTCTTCCCAGTTGCACTGAGAAAATCACTCTCCTGGCTGCATGAATTCAGACCACAGCAGAAGTCTTCACCTCCTAGCTCTTGACTGAAGTCAGCTGGAGATCTGCTTCATACCAAAGAGCCTGAGTGTCACTTGGCTCAGCCAGAAATACCTGCTCTAAACTTAGTGCTAACCCAGCATGAATCAAAGCATCTCCTCTTCTTTCCTTTTTGGCTCAAACATTTCAGAACAAACCCATTTTGACAGAGCTGCCACTTTGTGATCCTCCTGAGGAGCCATTTCCAATCATCCTTACAAAAGCCAGTTGCTGACCCACACCTTCACTAAAAGGAACTTTTCTGACCATGTAAGCTTGGCTCCTGTGCTTACATTTTGTTCTGAATGCAAAGCATTTAATTCTTATGCAGAGGATCTTAGCTACCCATTAGTAAGCCATGTGCCAGCCCTGAATCCTGGAGCCAAGAGGACAGATATGCAAGATACAGGGGGGAAAGTCCTCTGCAGCACATTTATGAGGTGATTTGCACAAGCTAGAGAGGTAAGAGAGAAGCTTGTGTGTCCTTACAACAGAGTTACAGTGCTGCATTCACTGGTTTTACAAGGATAAGTGGCCAACTAATAAATCAAACCTAAACTGCTGCATGCAGGGCACTGTAAAAGAAAAACAGCCAAGAAACTGTAAAATGCAACCAAAAATCTCATTTCCAGCAATGCTTGGGATAAACTTCCAAAATATGTGATGGAACCTGTTGATGTAACTTGGTGATGCATCCATGGAAAGCAAGGCATGGCTGCTGTGGATGCAAACATTTTCTCTATCTAGATTTCAGCCTCCTAGTTCAGATATCTTTAGCAGCAGTTGCTGCTGGATCCTACTTCTGGGCATGTTGTAGCCCCAGACATGCTAGCAGCTTTTCTCCAGGAGATCTGCTCTGCTGTAGGAAAATCCACATCCTTTCAACAAAGCATGGTTTGGGGTTTGGGTTTGGTTTTTTTTTTTTTTGTTTTCACTGCACTAAACCTTGCAAAAGCATTTCTAGTGTGAAATAAATGTGTCCACTCAGGCACCTGGTGTGTAAGAGGTACTGCAAAACAGAATGTCATGGGTCAATGATTTCCTTAAGGTAGAAAAGCTGCCAGAGGAGTGTCTCAAAGAGCCTTCAGAGACATAACATAGTGCCAGGGCAAGGTGTAGGCTGTTTGAGTGCTACCAGTCTGCTCAGGGCAGAGCCTGGTCACAGTCCAGCACTGTCTCCCCTCCACCTCATGCACCAAAGAGCCCACAGAGAGGAGAACCACTTGCATGTGCTGGATGAAAGCCACACATGGGGACCAGCTGCCTGGCATGCTGCAGCACACAGGCAGATCAGGGGCCTCAGGCTAATACTGTGATCCTCCAAAATGCACCAGCCAGGAGCTCCTGAAATTCTCAGTCACCTAAAAGTTGGCTTCTGGACTTGGTCAGAAACATCTCAGTCCTCACAGCACAGAGTAGCTCAGCTCCTGTCTCCCACCTGAGCCTGCCAGGCTGTCCTGTTTCTGCTCATCTCACCTGAAGGACTTGGGTCCTCTGGTGTGCTATCAGGTGGAGCTTTGCACAGAAATGCTCATGATTGCTTTTCCAGCAGTAGATTTGTGGCAAGCAGAGACTGAGGGGAGAGCCAGGCTCAGTTTTCTCTTCAGCTAGCAATGATTCCTGTCTCCAGCTGCTGTCTCTCAGGGGAGGACCACAGGGCTGCACGCCACTGAGGAGAAGGACATGCTCCCTCCCTCTTACTTTGAGGCTGTTCTTCCTCTGGGTGGAAAACATGAAGGTTATCCTGTGCAACAAGACATACTTCAGTATTCTGCTGGATTTGGTCCCTGTAAGCATTGAGGACTCTGAAGCTGTGCAGGTGCAGTGCCACTGCCCACATCCAGCCACGGGAAAAACCTGGGGCAGATGCAAAATCCCTCTGCTCACCTTGCAGCCTGACCAAAAGCTGTCTGAACATGGCTAGCACTGTGACAAAGCCTGAATCTCTACACACTGCCTTGAATCAGGTCTACTAATGCACTGTGTGCCACTCTGGCCACCTCCACCTGGTTTCTTCTTGTAGCTCAGGCAAACTGTGGGTGCACCAGAGCTACACGGCGTAGCTTATCCCTAGTTCCCTGTGCCCGTGGTGCATTCTCTTTGCTATCCCAGCTTGGGCTCAAAGATCAGTTTGGGCTGAGCTAAGGGCAGACAGGCTCTGTGCTGTCTCAGGAAGCAGGTGAATCAGAAGTGGTTTTTCTGGGGAGTGCTTTTAAACCACAGTTGTGTGCAAGTTGCCCAGGTTCCAGCAAAAGACAGGAGTAATTTCAGTGCCCACAGTTTGGAGCATGCCAGGAAGAGTGCACTTTGTGAGAGGGTTTGGGTTTTCTCATGATGAAAATTGTAGGATCCTGTCTTATACTTGGGAGCAAATCTACAGTGCAAAATGCATTTTTATATGTATTTTATGTATATATATATGTGTGTGTGTGTGTGGACACATGACAGTGAGTCCTGAGGTTCTGTTAGGATTTAATCTCTTAGTTCATTCAAATCCTAAGACCTTTGAAGCTCATCTAGTCCAACCATCTGTAACTGGAGCAGGTTGCTCAGGGCCCCACCCAACCTCACCAGGAGTGTCAGGACACACAGAGTCATAGAGAACCATAGACCCATACCATAGGTTTGGGTTGGAAGAGACCTTCAAGATCACAGAAATCACAGAATCATCCAGGTTGGAAAAGACCCTCAGGGTCACCAAGTCCAACATATAACTCTACAAGATTCACCTTAAACCAGGTGGGGTTGGGCTCTTCTGCTAGGCAACCAGCAACAGAATGGGGGGACACAGTCTCAAGCTGTGCCAGGGGAGGTCTAGGCTGGATGTTAGGAGAAAGTTCTTGCCAGAGAGAGTGATTGGCATTGGAATGGGCTGCCCAGGGAGGTGGTGGAGTTGCCTTGCCTGAAGCTGTTGAAGCAAAGCCTGGCTGGGGCACTTAGTGCCATGGTCTGGTTGATTGGCTAGGGCTGGGTGCTAGGTTGGGCTGGATGAGCTTGGAGCTCTCTTCCAACCTGGCTGATTCTATGATTCTGTGATATCCTTAAGCATCACATCCAGGTCCAACACCCTGGGCAATGCCCTGGACACTTCCAGGGAGAAGGCATCCACAACCTCCCTGGGCAACCTGTGCCAGTGTTTCACCACCCTCACTGTAAGCAATTTCTTCCTAATCTCCAGCCTAAACGTGCCCTCTTCCAGCTCAAAGCCATTGCCCTCAGCCTAGCACTGCAAGCCCTTGTAAGAAGTGCTTTCTTGTTGGCCCCTAAGGTACCTGTAACCCTCCAGTGCTGCCACTGCAGGCATTCCCTCCTGCTGGAGGGGAAGACAGAGCAAGCAGCTCTTACCCAGCCCTCGTTCCCCCTGGGCTGTGAGCCTGACCCACAGCAGATGTTTTACCAGGAACACTGCAGCCATTGACAAGACTGCCACATGGATCTGGGCAGGATTTAGACAGCACTGCATGGACAGAGAAAGATCTTCTTTTGTCAGCAGGGAGGGCAGCTGCCACTAGTTGCTGTCACCAAGTGCCAGTGTCCTGTCGTGTATTGCGACCAGTATTGATTACCCCTTTTTATTTATTGGAGCAGCTTGGAACTTGTCAAGCTTTGCTGGGGTTGATTTGCAGCTAATTAATTCAGCAGACATTTTAAATCTTGCAAATTTGTGACTTGTAATACAGTAATCAAGCTCCCATGAGCAAACATTAATCAGCTGGGGGGGGGTGGGGGGAGAGGAAAGCTGTTGTTAGCTGTGTTCAGCATGGTGCCCACACTGGAAAGAGAGATCCAGAAGCAATGCAGCGTTAGTAAATTCATCCTAGCTAAGCTTTCTTCATTCAGCTTATAAATCATTCATCCATTTGATTTCTTATATAAATGCAAGGAGTTTTCTTTTAAAAGAGGGTTGAGACAGCTCTTGTTGCTGTCCCTGGGGACCTGACCAAGACTTCCTCCTGGTCACTTGGTTCCTTACCAACCAAAAAGTCATTCCAGCCAGCAGCAGTACAATTTCATTTCTGAGAGGACTGTGCTGGTTGTGGAAGAGTTTATCCTGGAGAAATGACTGCAACAAAGCACACCCCACCTTTAGCAACAGCACTGGGAATGGGGTGAGTGAGTGGAGGAAGTCTTTTGTTCCCTGCTTTTACCAGACAGGTGGATTTGAGCTACTTTGACATTGAAGCAGAAGGGACAATAATAAATTCCAATTTTTGCCTATGCCAAACCTGACCTCTGAATAAAGCAAGGCTTGTGCTCAGCAAAGCATTTATGTCCTGCCATGAGCAGGAAGGATGTGGATTAGTACACCTGCAGTTTATAAACATCAGCAGGAGCAAGGTTTAGTATTTAACCCCACTCTGGTAGTTGGAGGAGCACAGTGGCAGCGATGCAGGAGTCACCAAGAGCTCAAGACTTGGCTGTACCCCCTCCTGGTACAGAGTTTTGCAGCAGGTTGTTGTCACAGCCCCCTCCAGTCCATCTGCACGGGGTGCATGTGTGTGTACACCAGTGAGTAGTCTGTGCTCACATGTTATGTTGTGGAAACATCACTGTAACCTTAGCAGGGAGGCCAAAGATCAAAGAGCCATGAAAGCAAAGACGATTTTCCTCTGGTCAGGATTAGGAGGTGTTTGTGAAACACCGTGGAAAAGCTTTCCCTGTGGTTTCAGTGGATAAAAAAGGAGGAGCAGAGCCTTTTAACAGCAAAAAACCCCACCCCAAACCATCAGACCTTAATGCCAAACTACTGCTTAATGGTGCAATTACTCTCTCCTCTAGGAAAGATGTTGACTGAGTAAATTCTAAGTGTGATGCAAACTGGAACACAGTGAAAGATTCTTCTTAGACATAGCTGTGTTGCTATTGACAGGAGTTGCTTATTAGCAATAAGATTTAAAAGTGTCTCAAACTAAGGCCTGAGAGACAAAGGTTTTGTATGGCTGTAATGCCAGTGGTTGTTAAACTTAGTAATCATAGAACTTTATCATAGATTATAGATCAAATGATTTTTTTTTAATTGTTATTTTCTTTAGAGAGGATAAATCTCAGATGGCTTCCAGGGGAAAAAAAAAAAGATAAAATAAAGCAACAAACCATAAGGTTGAAAATAGGCTCAGAAGATGGAGTTGTCTCTGTATGATAATGGAGTTTTCTCTGTGGTGAATGTTATAGGTTTGGTGGTGCTCAAGTGCTTGTGCTTGCTCTGAGTTTCTCATGCAGTACATCCATAAGCAGAGTGGGTTTGCAGGTGCATGTTCCTTTAGTGCTAAAAGGCCTCACATCAACTTGTTCAGGCACAGCTGAGGAGCACATACAGGGGGACTTGTAAAGGGGCAGAGCAGATTAGAAAGCAGAGAGGATGGAGATCAGCAGGTGATGTAGTAGAAGCCTTATTATAATAAGGGCAGAGCTGTGAATCTCTAGAGTAGATGAGCCTGCATACTATTAGTTCCTACTCAGGTATTCTGTCACTCAGCTCATCATGGAAATCAGTGCTGAAGGACTTTCAATTGTATTAGAAGTCTCCATCAATTCTTGTTTAGGAGCAGGAACTCAGAAGTCACAATGGAGGCACCCACAGCCTCGTGCATGCTCTGTAAGTGTCACACCATGACAGGTCTGTTCTCTTCCAAGAGTCACTCAGATGGGTTTGTAAAGTTTACCAGATACTGCTCTGATCTTTCTCCTTGCTTCCATTTTCCTCCTGTGCTTATGAGTCTCACATGCAAACCCCACTGGTGAGAGGAGGCAGTGAGTGCCCAGGTTGTCTAACAAACTTGCTTTTCTCATGGTGTAGTACAGAGCTCAGCAGTTCCTTTGTGCAACAGCTGGTTAGTGAGATAACCTCTACAGTTAGAGAAGCAAAAGCAAGAGAAGGATGCAGACACTGGAGGAATTTTATCACTTTTAAAGCTAGCCATTCTCTTTTGCTGCTCAGCTATCTTACTTCATCATTCCAAAGCTCTGCTATGTGCCCACAGCAACCTAGAAGTAAATCCCTTTTGAGTCTGAGATCACTTTTGACTGACAGCACAGCCACTAGCTGGGGATCCTGTTGGATTAGCAAGGAAAAATCTGCCATCCATTGCACTTCTTCTTTAATAGGACTGCAGTTCCTTTAAATCAATTCTCATTGATTCTCAAGGGCAGAATCCATCCTCTACAGAATTTGCTCTACTCAAAGGGGCAGGTATTTTGTTGCCTGATCCTTCACTTGTGTGTTATTAACAAGCTAAGCTTTATTTACCAAATGAGCATCACCTGTGTGCCCCTGCAGGTGCCTATGTAAGGCTGTCTCAGCAGTGGAAGTTGGTTCTGTTCTGCCAGCTGGTTCTGCCTCTAGTCAAATGCAAACAACTCAGTGATTGTTATTTCTCATGCTGCAGAGCTCAGGCTGGCTTCTGGATTTGACCTGTGGCATTAGCAAGTTGGAGAGTCATCTTCTGTCTGTAAGCCAAGCCCATTGACCTACTGGGATGTAAACAAACAGTTCCTTACCATGCTGATTTGAGGGGTTTCCAGAGTACAGCTGTGCTTTAAAACTCAATGCATCTCTCTGTAATCCTCTTGTATTAAAAAAATAAATAATTAAATTAAATTATTTTTTTTTAAAAGGTAAGAAATACAGAAAAGCAAAGGAGAAAGAGAGAGAGAAGGAGGAAGGAAGGAAGGAGAGAGAAAGAAAGGAAAGAGAGAAAGAGAGGAATAGGGAAAGAAAGAAAAGAGAAAAGGGAAGGAAGGAAGAAAGAAAGAAGGAAAGGAAAGAAAGAAAGAAAAGAGAAAGGGGAAGGAAGGAAGGAAGAAGGAAAGGAAAGAAAGAAGAGAAAGAGAAAGAAAAGAAAGAGAGAAAGAAAAGCAAAGGAAAAAAAAAAGAAAGAAAAAAAGATAAACCCACACCAAGCTCAACTTTAACTGTTCTTCCTCAGCCCTCATTGTTCTCTTGACGCTGGTGATATGCAAGGAGCACATCTGCTCATTGACACTGGACAAGCCCAATGGATCCCTACAAAAGCTGTTAATAAAGTCAGCAGTAATTAAAAGGAGCATATTCTGCACTCAGCACAGCAACAAGTGCACTCAGCTAAAGCTGATTTGTTTGTGCTTCCACCCTTCATCTCTTAAGATGTAGAATTCAAGGCTAGTTTTCAGGTGGACTGGTGGATTTGGTTTGTTTTGGAGAAATAAGCGTGCAGAAGTCATTCCAGGCTAGGAGTAAAGTGGCTGAGCCTTCCAAAGCAATTTCATCTGAGGCTTAAGAACAGTTGTGCTTACAAAACCTTCTTGAATTATCTACATTAAAAAAAAAATAAATAAAAATAAACCAACCCCAAACCAAAAGACACTCTTAAAGGACTGACAGAGGAATTCTGCCTGGCAAACAGACCAATAAGTCACACTTACACCAGCACTTGGACAGGAATGTTTATTATACTGGGATTTGCTTTGATTACAGGCAGTTTATAATCATAAAGGGCTTCCCTGAAGGTCCACCCTAGCAAATGGATTGCTTGCTTTTGACTTTAATGGAGTCCAATAAGCCCCAGGAGTAAGCACATGGGCATTTTGCTTTTAAATTCCATAATGCCTCTCTAAGTGAAATTTATTTTCCAGCAATCTCTATAATAACTGTTTTATAGCTCACTTGAACTTTGCTATCAAGTGAAACTGCCATTGTGCACCCAATATTGATTAGGCAAAGTCAAAGGAAACCTCTGAGGAAGGGATATCAGGCTTTGTAGTAAAAACCAGCCCACTGGAAGTCATGCTGGAGCATTTCTAGGTCTTCCAAATCTCTCAGTCTCTGGATGAGGCCAACATTCCTGGCTGGATTCCAGAATAAATTAAAATACCTGGTTAGGTTTTCAGGCAGCTGATTAATTGTGTTTTGTTATTTTCTATGAAAAGGAGGGGGAAGGGGAGAGGGGGAAGTATCCTTTAAGCTATACATTTCAATCCACATCTCTCCATAAAGCCTAAGTCGCTGGGCTCCAGGGCAGCAGCCACACAATTGGACAAGTTGGGGAGGTAGAATTTTATCCTAAGCTCAAGCAAGAGTCCTTCTGCTTTCCCCACCAGCTGCCAGCCCAGCCCTCCATGAAATTCACCTCTCCCTCAAAATCAATCCTGACAGACCTCATCTCAGTCCTTACTGCTGGGTCATGCAGGATGGGATGGAGGCACCTGGGAGGCATGAGGGTAGGACCAGGCAGGTGCAGGTAGAGCTTCTGTTCTTCTCTGGTGGCTACCACCAACAGCTGAACTGGTGATGGGGAGAAGGACTGCTGCTGCTTGGGGCAGGTGTTGTCTGTGAGTACAGGGCCTTAAGGGTATCTGTAGCATGCCTCTGGAAAGCAAAGGTGGTGAATAAAAGCTAGGAAAGGTGGGGAATAAAAGCTGTGAGGCAGTGAGGAGGATGCACATCAGGTACCCACCATGAAACATAGAGCTGGAGGCTTCCTCTGTAGAGGTCAGTGCTAAGAAGACAAAGAAGTTCATTAGCTGGTGCAGTGCAGGTTGTAGTTTTCTGTCCTTTACAAACTGATACACATGGGAAAAGGTGATGGATTGCCTCTGCTGTTGTTTCACAGGCAGAAAAAGCTTTTTCCATACATGTCATAGGTGTGCCTTTAGCATCTTTGTGGTTTATGACATCAAGCCTGGGAAGTACTTCTTTCCCTTTCAAAAATCAGAAAATCTTTTCCTGCTGAGGTTTACAGAAAGCTCCAAAGCCTTGATTGTGCTGAGATTCTCACAGCCCAACTCCCTCTTCCCCTCAAAACAAAACCAAAACCCAGTACGAGCAACAGACTCATTGCAGACACACTTTGGGGACAGCTGCAGTTCCACAAGAAATCTCACACTACAGTTTTCTACTTTCCAACTTAGTTTTGTGGCAGGAGCAGGAAAAATGAAAAGCCAGGATGTGCAGGATGTGCCAGTGTTAATTGGCAATTGCCAGTGGCTCTGCCACCCTACTAGGTAGGTTCAGCTCACTGAGAGCATCAGGGAGCTCCTTTGGGACTGCTCAGGGTGAAACTGGCCCTAATCACAGCATGCCTGAAAATCATAATGAAAACACAGGGAGCTTAGAAAGGTAAAGTTCTGGCAATTAGGTAGGTAGGTAGATAGGTAGGTAGGTAGGTAGATAGATAAATAGATAGATAGATAGATAGATAGATAGATAGATAGATAGATAAAGTTTCAGGGTTTCCTTGCTTAACTGAAGGCAAAAATGAAAGAAGGCACAAATGCATTTTTCTCTTTCAGTGCAACCCATCTGCTCGCACTCCAGAAGTACAAACCCTACATTTCCACAGGCCAATCAACAAAAATAAACCCAACCCAGCAAAACTATTCCGGGCTGTGATGCTCCCTGCTGTGATGCCTTGGAGCCAGGTGCCTAGTGCTGAATGTGTGATGCAGAACTGAGTGTAGCCCCCTCCTGACCATCAGCAGCAGGGTCCGGCAGCAGGACTGGGAAGAGCCTGTGCACAGTCAGGAACGGGATGCATTAGGTTGGTGCTGCTGCAGACAGGAGCACACCTCCAGATTTCTGTCTCCTAGAAGTAGGCTTTTGTTTGTTTGTTTCTTTCTTTCTTTCTTTAGGGTTTTTGGATTTGGAGGGGAAGGGTTGATGAAATTCATTTGCAGAGCCTGAAGTCTTTTCTTGCACCTGCACACTCAGGTGTGCACTTTGGTGGAGAAAGCTGCCTGCTCCTCTTCCTAGGCAGGAAAGCAAAGCTGGGGCTGTGCCAGCCAGCTCTGGGAGCATGCTATGAGCCCAAATTCCTGCTCAAGTGGACTCGAGCCACAGTTTGTTGCAGACTGTCCTGTCTGCAGGAACATCAGTCCTCAGTCCAGGTGAGGGCTGAAATGCAGTGGTGCTGGGCATGGACAGGAAGGTGTAAGAGTTGTAGCTCTGTGGTCCAAGCTGGAGGTTGATCCTCTCTTTGCTGACTGCTTGGTGTGCAGTCTGGGCTGGGTGTGTAAACATCAGGTGAGGGATTCCCCTCACAGGGACAGGGGGTACATGCCAGGACATCTGTCTGACCAGCCCCAGGAGACACAGGCACAGGATGTGACTCTCAGGAGGGCTTGGTGGAGGGTGGGTGTGTAGAAGTTCACTCGAGCTGAGCTGGTGGTGGCTCTGGGCACACATGGTGGCACATCTTCAGGCACTGGAGCTGCAGTCCTAGGGACAGACCAGCTCTCCTGTGATGCCTGATAAAAAAAGCAAATGACTTCCTAATCCTATAGAAATGCACATGCAAATAGACTCAGATACTTGAAATTCAAATCCTAGCAGTATATTCTGTCTTCATTTCATCATTTAAACCATTTTTTTTCCTTTTGAACCACAAAGTTCCATGCTCTGAGTTGTTGCATGCTGTAACAATTAATTGCAGATGACTCCATTTCTGCCATCTATGTCCTGGCTTGTAGGTTTTTTCAGGTTGTTTGGTTGTTTGGTTTTTTNATGTTGATCAGTTTGCAGAGGAGACCAATTGAACAGGACACCAGTTGCAGAACACATATTATTAATTGGTTTGAATTGATTTGATTTTTGGTTCTGTTGGGGTTACAGCTCAAGAAAAAAATAAAACAAACCACCATAAGCTGCTTATTAATTTGCCTTAAAAACGATGAAGTGTGTGCTCTTTCCTCTTCGTGTCGTTAAACTCTCCTCTCGTACACAAGCAATCGTCACACAGGCGGTGGGGGCAGGCAAACAGCAAACTGAACAGAAGTGGCCCAAGGGTTTCTCAGTTCTCTGTTGTAAACTGTCGCATTCCACACTGATTGTGCTCAAATCATCGTTACTGTGCTTCTACTCCTTAGTCACCACCGCGGAAATATAAAGTGATGGAAGGTCACAGTTGTGTTTATGGGACGGTGTAGATATTCTCTCTCCCCCTTCCCTCCCTCCCTCTCTTCTCCCAGTACAAGCACAGTGACTCGAGGTGAATGATAATCATTGCAGAACTTGTGCTTTGACTTGTAAACATTGTAAAAAAATTAAAATAAAATAAAAAAA
>WBNM01007899.1:170485-249371 GCA_013399055.1 Ramphastos sulfuratus
GTTGTTTGGTTGTTTGGTTTTTTTTTCCCATGAATACATTTTACATCTAACTACCTCAGCTGCCTTTTGTTTTGGTTTGGCACATATGAAGTCATGCACTTTCTATATCTGGGGATTTGGGGAGGGTTGGGGGTGGGNGCCTTAAAAACGATGAAGTGTGTGCTCTTTCCTCTTCGTGTCGTTAAACTCTCCTCTCGTACACAAGCAATCGTCACACAGGCGGTGGGGGCAGGCAAACAGCAAACTGAACAGAAGTGGCCCAAGGGTTTCTCAGTTCTCTGTTGTAAACTGTCGCATTCCACACTGATTGTGCTCAAATCATCGTTACTGTGCTTCTACTCCTTAGTCACCACCGCGGAAATATAAAGTGATGGAAGGTCACAGTTGTGTTTATGGGACGGTGTAGATATTCTCTCTCCCCCTTCCCTCCCTCCCTCTCTTCTCCCAGTACAAGCACAGTGACTCGAGGTGAATGATAATCATTGCAGAACTTGTGCTTTGACTTGTAAACATTGTAAAAAAATTAAAATAAAATAAAAAAAGGGGGGGGGGAAGGGGGGGGGAAGAAAGAAAAAAATAAGAAAAAAGGGGGAAAAAAAGAAAGAAAAAATAAAATGTATTTGGTATTTTATTTGAAACAGAGAAGCAAAATAGTTATTAAAAAAATAAAAAAGGGGGAAAAAAAAAAGAAAAATCAAAAAAAATTAAAAAAAAATAAAATCTTCCTGTAAATAGATATATTCTGAATCCATGTATACAAACATTCCTTTAGAGTTCAGATTGTGAAGAGTGTCTTTATTGGCTAGAGACCCCTGCCAGCTGGGGCAGGGGTTACATGTGCTATAGTAAAGAACACAGTGTGTGAAGTATTTGATGTACTGCAGTACCATAGTTCTTTTGGTCTGTTCAAAGTAAAGTTGCAATTTGTGATGAAATGAAGTTGAAAGTAGTGCTTCATACTGACAAATTTCCTTGGTTACAACTTGATTTTTTGGGGGGCAATGGGATTAAACTGGCAGAGGGGAGATTTAGACTGCATGTTAGGAGGAAGTTGTTTGCAGTGAGGGTGGTGAGACACTGGCACAGGTTGCCCAGGGAGGTTGTGGCTGCTCCCTCCCTGGAGGTGTNGTAAAACTTCAAAGGAAAACTTGAAAATTTTATATATTTGGATTTTGTAGATTTTTTTTATTTTATTGCAACACAAGGTACCAAAATCATTAAATAAAGTACACTGTGGTCATTTTAGCCTGGCTCTAGAGTCTTGCTTTAAAACTCTTTTAGCCTGATGGATTGGCAAAGGCTGCTAATGGCTGAGCTCCTGAAATTCATCACAGAACGGCTCAGGTTGGAAAGGACCTCAGAGATCATCTGCTACAACCTCCCCACCATGGGCCAGGGCACCTCTCAAGTAGGCTCAGCTGCTCAAGGCTTCATCCAGCCTGGCCTTGAACACCCTCAGGGAGGAGGCATCCACAGCCTCCCTGGGCAGCCTGTTCCAGAGTCTCACCACCCTCCTGCCGAAGGACTTTCTCCTAAGATCCAGTCTCAGTCTGCCCTCTCTCAAACCTCAAATCGTTCCCCTTTGTCCTCTCTCCAGATACCCTTATGAAAAGTCCCTCTGCAGCCCTCCTGTAGGATCCCTCCAGGTATTGGAGGTGAGAGTTTAATATACAGGGTGAGAAACAAGGAGCCCAAAGGATCATTTCTGCTCTTGCCTGATCCCATTGCTTAGCTTCTCACCTGTGGCTTCTGCCCATTTACGAGGTCCTTGCTGCTTGGTCTGGACTCATCTCACCTGCTCTGCAGTCCTAGGGAAAGGCACAGGGGGAGGCTGCCTGGCAGGACTTTGCAGCTCTCCCCAGTGCTTGCCTTGGTTAAGTGGCAGTATGGGCTAATGGTCCCGTGTGGTACATCCCCTCCCTGAGTGCTGGCTGAGAGCTCCCTGCTGTGAGTTTCCACCCGGGTCTGCCATTCTCCTGGCAGTGCATGCAAGCAGGAGATGGGAAACCCCCAATTTAAATTTGACTCCTTTCAACATTGTTTTGAGTACAGATCTCATAAATCTTTTTCTTTAATTAACTTTTCTTGCACAGATAATTCATTTTCACCAGCCGCCGATACCACAGGATGCTCCTGACTGTGCACAGAGCTACTNGGGAAACCCCCAATTTAAATTTGACTCCTTTCAACATTGTTTTGAGTACAGATCTCATAAATCTTTTTCTTTAATTAACTTTTCTTGCACAGATAATTCATTTTCACCAGCCGCCGATACCACAGGATGCTCCTGACTGTGCACAGAGCTACTTGACTCTCTCTCTCTCTCTCTCTCTCTCTCTCTCTCTGTTTCTGCCTGAAGCAGAATTAAAATAGAAAGGGAAGTGTTTGGTTGCACTTTTATCCTTTGGAGTACTTTTGCTTATGTGCACCATCTTTTGAGATCATAGCTCTCATATTTCCTAGAGGAAGAGGAGGGAAAAAACAGGACAGCCTCAGAGAAGTGAAAAAAAACACCTCTTGGAAGAACATAAAAGTCTTGTGCTCATTGCAGTTTGCCTTGAAGAATTTCTCTGGCATTTCTCTGAAGCCTGAGCTATCAGAAGCAATAATTTGCTCTGCATTCTCTACTGCCTCAGTTCAAAAGGAGCACCAGAGAGGTGCCATTGGATGCACGCAGCAAGGCAGATCTCGGGGGAGATGCTCTGCCGCTTATGAAGGCAGCTGCTGCAGGGGCAAGAAAGCAGAGAAGCTCCTGGGCTGAGGAAGTCTCTCATTTATCTAGCATCTGCCTGGGACAAATATATAAAGACTCTGTACCTCGGTGTCCAGGTGTGGGTGTGCAGATCAGAGCATGCTGCAGGAGCAGGCAGAGCCAGCAAGGAGATCGAGCCAGTCAGGCGTGGTGGGGAGGGGGTAATGGAGCCTGCTGCCTTGCCAGGCCTGGGCTTTCATGTATGCAGGGCAGTGCTCCTTATCTGGGCACTTCCCAGGTCCCACAGGTCTGTTCTTTTGAGCAGAGGCTGCAAAGAGGACTTTTTCATGCTGGCTTTCTCAGAGCATGTCAGGCTGCAGGAGTAACTCACTCCCTAGGTGCCAGTTTGTGTTGTCACTGTCCTAGGTGGTGCCCAAGCTCTTCCCGCAGCTGTCAGGACAGGGATGCAGCAGCTGCTGTGTGTGCTCAGCCGAAGGGTTCAGAGGAACAAGCTCTGTGTCAGCACGGAGGGTTCCCACTCGTGCCAGTGGTTTGAAATTCACTGTGCACAGAACCCTCACTGCCGACTCCAGCCAATGTGCCTGCAGGAAAAACTGGGGGCCAAAATGTTAGCAAATCTTCCCTCTTCCAACTGTGAACTTCCCCAAGCACAGATCCTCCCTGCACCTGCCCTCGCGTGCCAGCAGAGACCATGCAGTGTTTGGGGGTTTCCATGCTTTGTGTTGCAGCATCTGCAAAGTGTTCCACCAGCAGCCCAAGCTCCAAGAGCTGGCATAAAGAGCAGGTCCTTGGGGATCAGGCAGAGCCAACAGGTTGTGGACATTCCTTCTCTGGAGGCTTACAAAATCTGCTTGGACACAACCCTTTGCAACCTGTTGTGGGTGTCCCTGCTTTAGCAGTGAGGTTGGGTGAAATGACCATGTCCTGGGCTGCAGCAAGAGCAGTGTGGGCAGCAGGGCAAGGGAGGGGATTCTGCCCCTTGGCTCTGCTCTCCTCAGACCCCATCTGGAGTCCTGTGTGCAGTTTTGGAGCCCCCAGCACACGAAGGACATGGAGCTGTTGGAGCCAGGCCAGAGGAGGCCACCAAGATGCTGAGAGGGCTGCAGCAGCTCTGCCATGAGGACAGGCTGAGAGAGTTGGGGCTCTGCAGCCTGAAAAGGCTTCCAGGAGACCTTGGAGTGGCCTTCCAGGATCTGAAGGGGGCTACAGGAGGGCTGGGGAGGGATTATTGACAAGGGGTTGTAATGACAGGAGGAGGAGGAATGGGTTCAAACTGGCAGAGGGGAGATTTAGACTGGATGTTAGGAGGAAGTTGTTTGCAGTGAGGGTGGTGAGACACTGGCACAGGTTGCCCAGGGAGGTTGTGGAGCACAGAAGCACTAAATCTGATCTTCGATCACGTTGGGTGATTCTGTGCTCCACAACCTCCCTGGAGGTGTTCAAGCCCAGTTTGGATGAGGCCTTGAGTGACCTGTACTAGTGGGAGGCGTCCCTGCCTATGGCAGGGGTTGGAACTGGATGAGCTTTGAGGTCCCCTCCAATCTAAACCATTCTTTGATTCTATGATTTTATCTCCAGATGTCCCTTCCAACTGCCAGCATGCTGGGATTCTGTGGGTGGGGGGAAAAAAAAAGATTTCCTTTCATCTTGAAAAGGTAACTGCACTGCCTGAGCCCCACTGAACCCTCCCTGCATTTTGACAGCTTTTCCAGCTGAAGACAACCTGCCCTGCCAAATATTAACCCATCTCTGTGCTGGCAGCAGTAAAACTGGTGATTTTTTTTATTCAGATGGTTATATAAGGTCAGCACTGCTCTCTAAACAAAGAGCAAAATGTATGTAGTAAAAAGGAGGGAGGGAAGCCCTGTGCAGGATCAAACATTTCCATTCCAGGTGGGCTAAAAAATAAAAAGAGAATTCTTGAGAGAAATAAACCCTTCAGCTTTTCTGCTGATCTGCAAGGTAAATCCAGCACATGCAGGAGTGCCAGGAAGGGAAACCTGGGTCATGGGCATATGAATTACCTACAGCCAGTCATGTTTCCCTCATGCATTTTGTTCATGCAGCTGCCAGCACTTGCTACACCTCTTAAAATTGTCTCTGCCCCACCCCAGCAGTGGCACATTTACACTGCGTTGAATCACCACCACCTTCTCCCTACACAGCCTGCCTGAGCCCAGCCAAATGTCTTCTCCTCTCCCCAGTTGCAAAATAGTAGCTGTTAGCAGCAGCTGAGTATTTAACCTGACTAAACGTGATGGAAGCAGGTCCTCACTCTGCCCCTAAGGAGCCAGCAGTCCAGGCTCAGCTGCGCTCCTTCCGCTGCCTGGCTCCTCGGTGGTCTCTCACCTGGCATACAGCCTGGAAAGCAAGCAAGCNGCCTGAAGCAGAATTAAAATAGAAAGGGAAGTGTTTGGTTGCACTTTTATCCTTTGGAGTACTTTTGCTTATGTGCACCATCTTTTGAGATCATAGCTCTCATATTTCCTAGAGGAAGAGGAGGGAAAAAACAGGGCAGCCTCAGAGAAGGGAAAAAAAACACCTCTTGGAAGAACATAAAAGTCTTGTGCTCATTGCAGTTTGCCTTGAAGAATTTCTCTGGCATTTCTCTGAAGCCTGAACTATCAGAAGCAATAATTTGCTCTGCATTCTCTACTGCCTCAGTTCAAAAGGAGCACCAGAGAGGTGCCATTGGATGCACGCAGCAAGGCAGATCTCGGGGGAGATGCTCTGCCGCTTATGAAGGCAGCTGCTGCAGGGGCAAGAAAGCAGAGAAGCTCCTGGGCTGAGGATGTCTCTCATTTATCTAGCATCTGCCTGGGACAAATATATAAAGACTCTGTACCTCGGTGTCCAGGTGTGGGTGTGCAGATCAGAGCATGCTGCAGGAGCAGGCAGAGCCAGCAAGGAGATCGAGCCAGTCAGGCGTGGTGGGGAGGGGGTAATGGAGCCTGCTGCCTTGCCAGGCCTGGGCTTTCATGTATGCAGGGCAGTGCTCCTTATCTGGGCACTTCCCAGGTCCCACAGGTCTGTTCTTTTAAGCAGAGGCTGCAAAGAGGACTTCTTCATGCTGGCTTTCTCAGAGCATGTCAGGCTGCAGGAGTAACTCACTCCCTAGGTGCCAGTTTGTGTTGTCACTGTCCTAGGTGGTGCCCAAGCTCTTCCCGCAGCTGTCAGGACAGGGATGCAGCAGCTGCTGTGTGTGCTCAGCCGAAGGGTTCAGAGGAACAAGCTCTGTGTCAGCACGGAGGGTTCCCACTCGTGCCAGTGGTTTGAAATTCACTGTGCACAGAACCCTCACTGCCAACTCCAGCCAATGTGCCTGCAGGAAAAACTGGGGGCCAAAATGTTAGCAAATCTTCCCTCTTCCAACTGTGAACTTCCCCAAGCACAGATCCTCCCTGCACCTGCCCTCGCGTGCCAGCAGAGACCATGCAGTGTTTGGGGGTTTCCATGCTTTGTGTTGCAGCATCTGCAAAGTGTTCCACCAGCAGCCCAAGCTCCAAGAGCTGGCATAAAGAGCAGGTCCTTGGGGATCAGGCAGAGCCAACAGGTTGTGGACATTCCTTCTCTGGAGGCTTACAAAATCTGCTTGGACACAACCCTTTGCAACCTGTTGTGGGTGTCCCTGCTTTAGCAGTGAGGTTGGGTGAAATGACCATGTCCTGGGCTGCAGCAAGAGCAGTGTGGGCAGCAGGGCAAGGGAGGGGATTCTGCCCCTTGGCTCTGCTCTCCTCAGACCCCATCTGGAGTCCTGTGTGCAGTTTTGGAGCCCCCAGCACACGAAGGACATGGAGCTGTTGGAGCCAGGCCAGAGGAGGCCACCAAGATGCTGAGAGGGCTGCAGCAGCTCTGCCATGAGGACAGGCTGAGAGAGTTGGGGCTCTGCAGCCTGAAAAGGCTTCCAGGAGACCTTGGAGTGGCCTTCCAGGATCTGAAGGGGGCTACAGGAGGGCTGGGGAGGGATTATTGACAAGGGGTTGTAATGACAGGAGGAGGAGGAATGGGTTCAAACTGGCAGAGGGGAGATTTAGACTGGATGTTAGGAGGAAGTTGTTTGCAGTGAGGGTGGTGAGACACTGGCACAGGTTGCCCAGGGAGGTTGTGGNATCTGCAAGGTAAATCCAGCACATGCAGGAGTGCCAGGAAGGGAAACCTGGGTCATGGGCATATGAATTACCTACAGCCAGTCATGTTTCCCTCATGCATTTTGTTCATGCAGCTGCCAGCACTTGCTACACCTCTTAAAATTGTCTCTGCCCCACCCCAGCAGTGGCACATTTACACTGCGTTGAATCACCACCACCTTCTCCCTACACAGCCTGCCTGAGCCCAGCCAAATGTCTTCTCCTCTCCCCAGTTGCAAAATAGTAGCTGTTAGCAGCAGCTGAGTATTAAACCTGACTAAACGTGATGGAAGCAGGTCCTCACTCTGCCCCTAAGGAGCCAGCAGTCCAGGCTCAGCTGCGCTCCTTCCGCTGCCTGGCTCCTCGGTGGTCTCTCACCTGGCATACAGCCTGGAAAGCAAGCAAGCAAGCAAGCTCCTTCTGAAGGACAGCCTCAGCACCTTTATGTCTGAGTCTATCAGCTTCCCTCCTTGTCAAACCTGCTAGTCCCCCACGCTCTCCTCTGGAGCTCAGGAATATCAGTGCTGCAACTGCAGTCTGGAACCGGAGTGCTTCTGGATTTGTTTGCCCCAGTGTGAGCTTGCTGCTAACACAGATGCTGCCTCCTGTTTTAGACATTGGAGATGGGGCCCAAATCCTCAGAGGTGGGCAGATTCTGGATTTGATTTCTGGAGCCTCCTGATTTTAATAAAGATTTCTGTAAGTGTAGGCATTAAGTCTGTAGGAACACTTTCATCCGTTGCATAGAATCACAGAATTTGATGATTCTCTAATTCTATGACTCAATGATTCTATGATTTTATGATTCTCTAATTCTATGAATCTATGACTTTATAGTTCTATTATAGCCTTATTCTGTGAATCTACGACTCTACAAGATTCCCTAATTCTATGAATCTATGACTCTATAATTCTATGATTCCCTTATTCTAATTCCCTAATTCCCTGATTCTGATTCCCTAATTCTGTGAATCTATGACTATGATTCTCTAATTCTGTGAATCTATGACTCTATGATTCTGATTCCCTAATTCTATGAATCTGTGATTCTGATTCCCTATTTCTATGAATCTATGACTGAATGATTCTCTAATTCTATGAATCTATGACTCTCTGATTCTTTGATTCCCTTATTCTGTGATTCCCTTATTCTGTGAATCTATGACTCTATAATTCTATGATTACCTTATTCTAATTCCCTGATTCTGATTCCCTAATTCTATGAATCCATGACTCTATGATTCTCTAATTCTATGAATCCATGACTCTATGATTCTCTATGAATCTATGACTCTCTACTTCTGTGAACCNTTCCATGATTCCCTTATTCTATGAATCTATGACTCTATAATTCCATGATTCCCTTATTCTATGAATCTATGACTCTATAATTCCATGATTCCCTTATTCTATGAATCTATGACTCTATAATTCCATGATTCCCTTATTCTATGAATCTATGACTCTATAATTCCATGGTTCCCTTATTCTATGAATCTGTGATTCTGATTCCCTATTTCTATGAATCTATGTCTCTATGTTTCTCTATGAATCTATGACTCTCTGATTCTTTGATTCCCTTATTCTGTGATTCCCTTATTCTGTGAATCTATGACTCTATAATTCTATGATTACCTTATTCTAATTCCCTGATTCTGATTCTCTAATTCTATGAATCCATGACTCTATGATTCTCTATGAATCTATGACTCTCTACTTCTGTGAACCTATCACTCTGTAATTCTGACTTCCTAATCCTCTAATTTTGTTAAATTCCCCATTGGTGAAAATGTTCCTATAGGCTTAGTTCCTACACTTAGAGAAATCTGCATTAAAATCAGGAGCCTGTGCTCCAGAAATCATTATTTACCTGCTCTCCATGTTTTGCTGCATGGTTTGAAGAGACAATCCCATAGCAATCTACAGAACCTGCTTGGTTCACCAGCTAATAAAATATGATTGAGCAGAATAATGACAAAGGAAACATGAATGATATCATCTTGGAATTAGCAAAGCTCAGGTGGATTGGGTGATGATGGTGTCTGCTCTTTGCCTTGCAACAGCAGCTGAAGTAGGTTCCCTGCTCCTGTTTATACCAGAGAAAGAGGGCACCAGGCACATACAGGCCTGTGCTGCTATGTGAATGATGAAGTCAGCCTGTGCCTGCTCCTGTAGCCACTAATGGTCAGAAGATGTTAAGAAGACACTAAACAAAGGCAGATTCCTGTATTCTGCTGGCTGAGATTTTCTAGCTGCCTTCTCAGGTTAGCTCTCTACTCCCATTGCTCCCTGAAGTGTGTTCTTTGGACACTGGTGGGTGCTTAGCTGCCCATGGGCCATGGTTTCCTGGCTCACCTTGCTGGAGGCAGCAACAAAAGGCATCCTCTAGTTCAAAATGGTTGTCAAATGGTAAATCCACTGACTCACGAGGGGAGCTTTGCCATGAGGCATGGACTAAGCAAAGCAACTTCAAAGTGGTGTGTTCAGCACCACTGCAGCTCCATGTACAGCCCTGCTGCTGCACCAGAAAGTGGAATAAATTGCACAGTCCAAGAGCATCAGTTGGTCCATTTCTTACAGCTGCTATGCAGACAGCTTCTTGCCTCTCAGAAACAGTCTGTGCACACTGCATGCATGAGAGAACAGCAGAGTCCTCTGTGAAGCTTTCTCACCTCTTAGAAGTCTTCCCTTACAAGGTTTGCTCTCTATGGGGATTTTAAAGGTAGTGGTGGGATGTGCACAAAGACCAGAATTTAACCAGGTAGGCTCCTCAGCTCTAATTTCTAGTGCCTGGCCACACCTAAGCCAGCCCTGGGCTGGGGAAGACATTTCAGTGGACAGGAGGCACTGAAATCAGGGTGGTTGGACCAGCTTGGCTGCTGCCCCTTCCCCTACTGCTCTGCAGAGGACAAGACCTTCTGCAAGGGCAACAGCAGCATGGTGTCTGCAGCTGCTGGAGCTTGCTTTGCTCCCTTGCAGAGGCAAAGCTGTAGAGTGAGTCAAACCTTGTCCTGGATGATTCGCAAGTATCATCATGGGCAGCCCAGGAGAAAGCAGCCAGGGAAGAATGTAGCCCAAGACTAGTGCTAAGGAGAGGAACTGGGCAGCAAGCAGGACTGCTGGCTTGCTTTTGAGGGAAAAGAGCAACCCTTGGTGTGCTGCTGCCTGGGGAGCGAGCCTAACACAGGCTCGACTGCTAAATACCTTCCACTAGTCCACTGGCTTACAGCTCACTCCAGACAAGCCCTGAGGGCTGCTGAAGCCTACTCCTGTTTTGATTAAAGAAGTGTCCTGCTCAATTGAGATGGCAACTTTGGTCCTGAAAAAACCATCAGAGCTGCTCCTGCACTAGTGCCAGGTTTTGTGAGGAGGAAAGGGAGCCTGGATTCGTTTCTACAACTCAAAAGTGTCCAGAATTAGGATTCCAAAACTATTCTGGGGTCTGGGTGTGTTTGCTTCAGTTGTGGAACTTGGCTCCTATTTTCATTAATGTCTTTAGGGACTGAGCCAAGCTGCAGTCAGACTTTTCTCCCAAGCTCATTCTCACAAAGCAAGACCAAAATACCAAAAATTCTGTCTGGAATGTGAAAATCTACAGCAAAAACATTAACCAAGCAAAGCCTGCAACTGCTCTGCCTGCTAGTTAAAAAAATTAACCCACTGCCTGGTGAGCAAAAGAAAAACTTCTCCATTTCTGAACAGACAGGAGGCTTCAAAAGCTTTGGTGGATGTCAGGAGAGTGGGTTTTAGATGGTAAGGAGTTTTGATTAAAGAAGTGTCTGCAGAGCTGTCTCTGCAACAGCTCCATGGTGGGGATAAAAAATAAACACTGGGTCAGCCTTGTGTAGGCAACCTGATGTTAATTCCAAAGGGCATCTTAACTTCCTGTGATGCACACACACTCCAAAGTGTGCAGGCAAACACTTCTGCTTTAAAAGTTTATTACACTTCTGTGACCAATTTTCTGACATGAAGAGATCATCCTAACAACTTAGAAGCATCTCAGGAAGCAACATATGGTGTGCACTCAGTCTGTGCTGTGACAGAAGCCAAGGCAGGAAGTGGTAAATTTGCNAGTGGTAAAATTGACAATGTCTTTAGAAAAAAAAAATTATCCAAAATAAAGAAAAAGAAAAAAAAAAAAAAAAAGAAAAAAAAAAGGCAAACAAGAAGATACTGCAAATAACCCAGGATGAGACATTTGTGTGGAGACTGCTGCCTTGGTTTGGCTGGTTCTGAATTTAAAGTGTAGCTATCCCAAAACAGGCATTAACATCATTGATGTATTGCAGAAATACATTCTGGAGAGTGGCAGGAGGATAGGGCCAGACTCTCCTCAGTGGTGTCCAGTGACAGGACAAGGGGCAAAGGGCACAAACTGGAGCACAGGAGGTTACACATAAACATAAGGAAAAATCACTGTGAGGGTGGCAGAGCACTGAACAGGCTGCTGAGAGAGGTTGTGGAGTCTTCTTCTCTGGAGATATTCAAAACCCACCTGGACATGCCCTGGGTCATTCATTTCAGGTCTTGCTGATCTCATAGGGGTTGGACTGGATGATCTTCAGAAGTCCCTTCCAATCCACACCACTCTGTGATTATCTTTGCTGCTGGCAAGGACCTTCACAGACATGAAGTGACACAAACTAAGCCAGTGAGTGACATCAGATTGCCTCATGAAGTTTCAGCAGGTATGTTTTGGATCTTACTTAACACCAAGTTCTGCACTACCACACGGATGGAGCAATGCCAGGCACTTCCATGTTTACTTTTTGGTCCTGTTAACTTTCAGGTGCAGAAATAACAACAGGAAAGCAGCCTAGCATCTCTGATGGGCTTAACAGGGATTAAGCACTGTGGAGCTAACACACCAAAGTGTCCCCACAGCTGTATCCTTCTCCAGAGTAATCGGATGAAGCAATGTAATGGTACAGCAAACCCAGCACCGGATGAGCCACACCATTGTGTTGACAATGCTGATTAACTGCTCTGCCTTGCACTTGCAGTGATTAATTTCATATGAAAGCATCCTAATAATAGCTGTTCAAACTCAGCTCTGCTATTACACAACAGGACAGTAAATTGGTCAGCAGGAGATCTGGGTCTTGCTGGGAGATAAGGACAGAGAGCTGTCGGTACAGCAGTCAGTCTGCTTCTACTTCCAAACAACTTGAAAAGGTGTCTCCTGGGTCTGCTGCTCACATGGAGACACCTGGAATGTCTTTAGTTCTCCAGAGGTTAACCAGGTCTAGCCTAATGCAGCTAAAACTTCCATTCAATTCCTCCTGCCCAACAGGCAGTACAAGGAAGCCTGGTTTATAACCTTGTCTCTCTCCAGGTCTGCCCCATTTTTCCATCAGCTCATTCACACCCCAAGTGTGTACATACAAGCCTTACCAGTCAGTGCTTGTGACACTTTCTGTTGTGGAATCTCAGAAGTCACTGAAGTGGTACTGCAGTGCCTGCTGCAGAGGCCTGCTTCCAACTGCTGAAACCCAGGTCTCACTGTTTATGTGACTTCTGTCCTTTGTTCCACTGTTGTCTGACTTTTTGTTCCTTCAACTCATTCCTTCTGAGGCTTTGATCCTTCCATCCCTTTACAACCACGAGGCAAGAAGAACCTGGGTCACAGGATCTTCTTTACCATGAGGGTGATGGAACACTGCAACAGGTTGCCCAGGGAGGCAGATGAGGTCCCATCCCTGGAGATATTCAAGGTGAGGCTCAAAAAGGCTCTCAGCAACCTGATTTAGTTGATCCTGCTGACTGCAGAGGGGGTTGGACTGGATGACCTTTGGAGGTCCCTTCCAACCCAGACCATTCTATGATTCATAGAATCACAGAATCATAGAATGGTAAGGTTGGAAGGGACCTCAAGGATCATCTAGTTCCAACCCCCTACCATGGGCAGGGACACCTCCCACTAGCACAGGTCACTCAAGGCCTCCTCCTGGTCTTGAACACCTCCAGGGAGGGAGCAGCCACAACCTCTCTGGGCAGCCTGTTCCAGTGCCTCAGCACCCTCACTGTAAAGACCTTCCTCCTAACTTCCTCCTAATATCCAGTCTAAACCTCCCCTCTGCCAGCTTAAACCCATTCTCCACATCACACCTGTCAAGGGTATGCTCAAAAGCACTGAGGGTTCAGCAGGGCAGGCCATGGATCACCTCATGTGGTTCAACCCCAACACAAAACCTCAGAAGCTAGTTCCAGTTGTTGATTTTATTCGAAAGGTGTCTTCTTTACATCTTGCAATATATATAGAAATAAATATGAAAGGCCTATACAAATATGAACACTTGAAGAGTACCAATACTGCCCTTCAGTTTCTAGAATCATCATTCAATACTGAAAGGGACAAAACTGCATCAAACAGCCCATACAGCTAGTAAAATAAATTCTACAAAATCTCAGATCCCAAATGTCTGCTTCACAGAACCTCAGAGTTGGACTTTTTTTTTTTACCTATATGGAGTATGTGCAGCTGCCTTTGAGGATTTCACACTAGAGGCTGATGTGCATTTTCCTCAGGATGGAAAACAAAGTCATATTGAAGTTCTGCTCTGATGTAGGAATGTAGGAATTAGGCATTATCACTTTTAATGTCACACTTTGTTAACATAATAGCTCTTTAAAACATCCTGATCAATTAGAAGAACACAACTTGGCCTTCAAATTACCTTCAAGCCATTTAAATAACTTCAGAAATGGGCTTTTATGTAACATGATTCTTCTCCAGCCTTCAAGAAATTTAATTCAATGCCACACAAAATGCCTCTGACAGAAAATAACATCACAGAAGTAAGCTTGGTCCTGTTGTAAACTATCACTTATAAACTCTTGCCCAGAAAGTGAGGTTTGCTAACAGAGGGCATCACCCACATGCACTTTTATCATCACTAATTTACACATTTTAAAGGGTATAAAGCAATTATACCCTTAAATGGGGAGAGGGATGGATGCTAAATGGAATACAAAGCTGGGTTGCTGAGTTTTTTATCTGGTTGGGTATTTTTAAGGTCAAACCTCAACAACATTGAAAGAAGACCATGCAGTAGAGCAAAACCCTCTTCTGTCTTTCCTGAAGGAATTTGTTCTCATCCCAAAACTAAAGAGTTCCCAGATGTTAATTTATGAACTGCAAATCAAACTTGCTGGCAATCACAAGAAATATTTCAGGTATTTCCTATTTGGGTTTTTTTTAAAAAGTATGGACTTTGGTTCAGAAAAAAAAACAGAATAATATCATTTACTGTGAGTGCACAAAAGCCCAATCCTGCAGCTCTCCCTTGCTCATTCCTTTCTTTTCACTTAAACCAGGGGTGAGAGGGAAATCCTTTATGCTTAATAACTTAGCTAAACTATGGTTTGAAGGCTATGGGCACTGAACAGCTCATAGACAGTTCCAGGCTACTTGGGAATGGCTCTCCATGTTTTCAAAAGAACTACTGCTCTTAAAAGGAGTGTTGGACTAATTTGGGTCTTTCCTCCACAACAAAGCTTTATGACTCACGTTACTAAGCAGTGCTCTCCTTTCCACTACTCCAAGTTTAAATGCTTGGCTCACTGCCTGAAAGGAGAATTTGTAGACTGCCTGAGAAGAACACAGGACAGCTCTCTGCTGAAGGGCAGATGTCCAGCATGGGTCAGCTTGGAACAGCAGCTCTGCTGTTGGGTTCTCATTCGCAGCACCGAGGCTGTTTCCATAACAAATTTCCTGGGTTCACAGCAGTTCTCGGATCAATTTTCACTCCTCCAAGCTCCTTCTGTGCTCCCCCAGTAAAACTGAACACTGTAACTAGGTTTTGCTGGTGTATCTAGAGGTTCTGCAGGCCACAGAATCAGTTTCCCAGCAGCTCAAAAGTAGCAACCTGAAGGTTTTTATAAATGCTGGACAGCATTGGTGTGGTCTGCAAAACCTGGGGACAGTGACGCTGATCACGACAGTAAGATTCTAGCTCTACAGCAGGCCTGACACTCAGGTTAAAGAGCAACCACACGTGGGGCAAACAAAATCAAAAGACAAGAGATCATGTAGAAAAAGACTTGCAGTGTCACTTGTGAAATAAACACCCTTCCAAGGTAGGAATGCACTGATCAAAAACTAAACTCTCGAATGATCTGAAGTTTGGGTTCCTGAGCTTGATATTGAACAGGGGGAAGGGCAAGGGCAAGTGTTTTAGATCTTCAGTTATACAGCTGTATCATGAAGACAGGATTTCAAACCTACCATTAGAAGAATGAATAAGTTACAAATATGACTTTAAGAACATTATAGCTAAACAGCAGTTTGCTCAGACGACCTTAATCATCTTTCTTTTGTCTTTGAAATCGTTCCATCAAAGCCCTAAATATATTTCCTGGTATTTTCTGATGCTTTTCTATTAGAGCTTGGAGTGCTGCTTTTGTCTGTAGGGAAAGAGAAAAGTTTGGGGTCAGATGAAGTCATCTTTGTACTGCTCACAGCTTAAGACAATTTCTGCACATGCAGCTTACCTTTGCAGTTAGTTCCTCAGCAGTTACATTTGGATCATATGGGATGGGCTCTCCAATAAATGTCCGAAGCTTGACTGGAAAGCCACCATACAGAGGAACTATGGGCAGTCTGATGCGTTCATACAGTGTCCTGAGGATTTCTGATGACCAAAAAAAAAAAAGTTAGGGGGAAAGGCAGACAAAGAAAGAGGGAGACAGACAAAAAACCCCAAACAAACAAACAAAAAAAAAAATTGAGATTATTCCATAAAGCTTTTTCTCCGTATGTCTTAACAGTGAAACTGACTTGTCAAGCAATGCAGCCCCCAACACAGGTTCTGACACAACTTCTCCAGTGCTGTTCTACCCTTGGCTTTCATTTCCTGAAAGCTGTGTTAATCAAAGATGCATAGAAAGGGCTGGGTTGGAAGGACCTTAAAGATCATCTAGTTCCAAGCCCCTTGCCATGGGCAGGAACACCTTCCACTAGAACAGGTTGCTCAAGGCCTCATCCAACCTGGCCTTGAATACCTTCAGGGAGGGAGCAGCCACAACCTCCCTGGGCAACCTGTGCCAGTGTCTCACCCCCCTCACTGTAAAGAATTTCTTCCTCATCTCCAATCTAAATCTTTCCTCTTCCAGCTTTAACCCATTCCCTCTCACCTTATCACTACAAAAAGCCCTTTCCTGTCTTTCTTGCAGGTCCCGCTAAAGCTAACTCCAGACTTGTTTCCACCCTAACTTGGTGTGAAATATCTCCTCCAAACAATAGATGCAAAAGAAGGATAGGAGAAAAACCCAGTAGCTGCCTCTCTGGAGAGGAAGGCAAAGCTATGCAGTACAGGTTACAGCTCAGTTGATTTTACAGGTTGGCATAAGAAACTAGGCTGGAAGAGTGCTCTGTTCAGTCCCCCACTGAGGGGGATCAGAAATAGCCTTGATATTACAATGAAATTCTTTATAGTGAGGGTAGTGAGACACTGGAACAGGTTGTGGATGTCTCCTCCCTGCAGGTGTTCAAAGCCAGGTTGGATGAGGCCTTGAGCAACCTGGGCTAGTGGAAGGTGGCAAGACGTGGCATGGAGGAGACTGTTCTGGCCCTTTCTGCTAGTTAGTAAGCTGGGGAACACAAAACCAGGGGTTTAACAGTAGCAGATCAGCAGAGATATGGGCATCTAATCACCCCAGAGTTGGACCCTTCAGACACACACTTATGTGTTGGAAGTCCCAGAGTTAGACCCTTCAGAGGTCCCTTGCAACCTTACCATTCTATGATTCTATGACATACATCCATCTACTCATGTGTTGGAAGTCCCAGAGCTGAACCCTTCAGACATACACCCATCTACTCAGGTGTTGGAAGTCCCAGAGTTGGACCCTTCAGACATACACCCATGTATTTGTGTGCTGGAAGTCCCAGAGTTGGACCCTTCAGACACACACCCATCTATTTCTGTGCTGGAAGTCCCAGAGATGGACCCTTCAGACACACACCCATCTACTCGTGTGTTGGAAGTCCCAAAGAGTTGAGGAAAGAGGGCAGGCAAATGCAAGGCTCTGTGAGGAACCACAGGTTTACTGCTGAATAGTAAACCAAGCACAGATTAAATACATTTCAAACCATTTAACATTTAAATGCAGATAGAGGTGCAAGCACAGAGCTTTGGGAGGACATTTAAAGAGATTACATGTCAGCTGCAAACTCCTGCTCGCCTCTTAGCAGGGTAGAAAACCTAAAGCTGGCTGAGCAGATAGAGGCAGAGAACAAAAATGCTCTAAACCTATTTGCCTCTTTTTCTGGCTCCTCCTACAGCTTCTGTGAAGGCACACTGCTATGTGGAGAACAGCTGAGATCAGCTAACGCCACATCTAATGCTGATGTTAAATCCTAATAACATCTCTGAATGCTACCAGAGAGCAAACCTCCAGAAACAAGGCTGTGTCAAATCTCAAATTACTGTGGGGATTACTTCTACAGAGATAAGCTAAACCTATAGGGAAAGATAACAAATAAAATAGACAATACAGAAAACAAATAAAATAGACAATATCTTACTTATTCCTCCTAACGTCCTAATGCCTTCTCGGACATTTTGTGTAAACATAGGAATGATGGGCTAGGAGGGAAAAAAAAATGATTAAGAATTTAACAGAGAGCACTAAAAAGTTCTATCTCACTTAAAGCCAACAAGCAAATTCATTTCAGAAGTGTTTCTCAGACAAGGCCATCTAGACAGCCACATGTTCTTAAGTTCTTCCGCAGGGTTCCGCTGTGAGGTTTCAGGCTGGAGAAGATGATGAGATTTCAGTGAGTTCCTGTTTCAGCAAATCCAGAATCCCAAGGCAGTCCAGGATTTTAGAACCTATGGAGCATTTAGGTCTCCTCTTGCCTAACAGCAGTTTGCAGAGTTGTGATTTAAGTAGTTAAACTCTCACCTGATTTGTAGTTATTCTATGATTCTACGCTCAAAGGACAGTCTCAAGCTGTGCCAGGGCAGGTTTATGCTGGATGTTAGGAAGAAGTCTCCACAGAAAGAGTGATTGGCCACTGGAATGGGCTGCCCAGGGAGGTGGGGGAGTCATCCTCCCTGGAAGTGTGTAAAAAAAGACTGCATGTGGCACTTGGTGCCACGGTTTAGTTAATTAGGTGGTGTTAGGTAATAGGTTGGACTTGATGATCTCAAAAGGTCTTTTCCAACCTAGTTCGTTCTGTGTGATTCTGTGATCTGACCCCAAACCTGTCTGATGCATCTCTGCTACACTGACTCTGTTGCATCACACAGGATGTGTGACAGCCAACACATATGCCACCATTCACTTCTGCTGATGAATATATGGAGTGGTGCTGAACAGTTCAAGTTTCTATGGCTGGTTTTGAAGTTGCAAACAGCTGTCAAGACTTAAAAGAATCAGGAGGGGGGAAACTATCAGCGGAAGATTTTTAGTGTCATGTACACACTGCATTTCAGAAACACAGAATTCTTTGTGGGGTCTTCAAACACTTGGATTCCTTCCAACTTTTTAAAGCATGGAGATGTGCCAGTAAATGAAACTTTTCAGACAGGTATGAAGTTTGGGTTTGGAGGGAGGTGAGTGGGGAGCCTGTAAATAATGCAATGCAACCACAGAGAATAAAATTGCAGTTGCCTGAAGTGGATGGTAACAAAGTTCTTTGTTCTTAGACCTATCTTAGATCATCTCAATTTTGACACTAAGGAAGGAGGTCTTCTATGTACTGAGCTGGTTTGTATGACAAAAATTTTGGCAAACTGCTGAAATGAGGCAACTTCAAGAAGTTGAAGGTCCCAGTTTTAGATATATTTTTCTGATGCTCTAGACCCATTTCTCTTTCTGTGAGGAGTTGTGCTCAGGATTAAAGGTGAGTTGAAGTTAATCTTTAAACTAAATATTGTCCCCACTTGCAGCCTGCCTTTGACACTGTTCCTATTCTACTGCATCTCTCAGGGGATTTTCAGGGGCAGGTAAAGCTGTAAGGCCTCTGTGAGTGCATCAAGGGAACTGAAAAGACATTGAAACAAATAAACATGACTAGTACAACCCCAGTTGAATCTCAGCCATGGCCTTTTCATGTGCTACTAAAAGACATAAGTAAAACCTAAATCTGTTTAAAAGCTTCCTGCTTTAAACAAGTCTTATTTTCCTCCTGAGAAAAGTGACACACACTTAAAATTGGGTCTTACAACTCTTCTATTTCTGGATAAAATTCAGAGATGTACCTACTCTTTGACAGTACTTAAATGGAAAACTCTTGGTGTGAGACTTACTTTCCAATTAGGTACATGTAGGTCTATGGATACATGCACACATCTTTCTAGTACAAATACAGAAGGAGGAGGACCCTGACATGGTTATTAAAACAGTTTCAATTTAAATATATCAGGCACTTCTGTGCCTTCCATGGTTGGTCCCATATGAATAATTAGCTGCCTGCTGACCAAGCACAGTGTTACAGATTGGAACTGAAGAGACACCTGACACTAGTGAACAGCATCTCCTGCTGTTATTAAACAAGACAACACTCAGCACCACACAATGCCAAGACGTGGTGCCAGTGAGTCTGTGCTTGCTGGGTCGCTGTACTTCAGCAGTAAGGGAAGCAGAAATGTTGATGTCTGGTTGCAACCATTCTAGCCAGGGTTTGAGCCAGCACATTCCTCACCATGTGTAAAACAGCACAAGATTCCAATGTATCACAGAATGGCTTAGGCTGGAAGGGATCTCAAGAGATCATCTACTCCAACCCCCCTGCCGTGGGGCAAAGATGCCTCTCAGTTAGGCTTGGTTGTCCAAAGCCTCATCCAATCTGGCCTTAAACACCTCCACTGAGGGTTTGAAGGGTGTAAAATGGAAGAGCTCCTCTTAGAATGAAGCAAAGCTGAAGCAATACAAAACAGGAAGGACCTTATCAGGCTTTCAAGCACTGCCTCTGAGTCCTGTTTTACCTTTCATTCTTTTAAACTCTGCCTCTCCTGATCACATTATCCTGAGCTGACTTCAAAACCACCTCGCTGTAAGCAACAATAAGAGTCTTGAGAAGCAGCTGTGAAAGCAAGCAGACCACACTCCTGCCATTCAGCAATGTAACACCAAATGTATGATAAACAAAACAGCTTTCTCTGGGAGACACTGCTGCTAAGGCAGTGCTCTTTGCTTGTTGATCACTTACCACTTTTGCATCGATGGCCACCTGGGCAAAGCCCTTCCGATTGCCCCAGATAATTGTGTACATCTTGTCACTGAAGAGTGCTTCCCGAACTCCTCCTGGGGCAATGGCCAACAGGGAGCCCTTCTTCAGGGCACTGACACACTCCTCTTTTGGTCCATGCATAACTCCATGTGCATCAAGCAATATTTTAAAACCTGGAGGGTTAAGACAATGAATAAAGAGAGGTTAATTCATAGTACCACTGAGTGCTGGTTCCCATCTCGGAGCACAACAAACCTACTTGGTAGGTAGGGTGCTGAGGTGTTGGAGTGTGTTCAGAGAAGGGCAGCAAAGCTGGGAAAGGTTTTATGAGGAGTGACTGAGGCAACTGGGGTTGTTTAGTCTGGAGAAGAGGAGGCTGAGAGGAGACCTCACTGCTCCCTACAACTCCCTGAAAGGAGGTTGGAGTGAGGTGGGGGTTGGTCTCTTCTTTCTTCTATCATGTGATAGAACAAGAGGAAATGGCCTGAAATTGTGCCAGGAGAGGTTTAGGTTGGAGATTAGGAAGGACACTTACTCAATCAACTTAGACAAGTAGTCTAAGGTGAAAGAAGGGAACTGGCAGAAAGCTGTGCACAGGAAATCAATTCTCTTCACTCAATAAATTCTAAATGTGCTGCGTACCAAAATGGGAACTTTGGATGACTGAGCAGTGTGGCAAAGATGACTCTGGGCAGCCTGATCTAGTTGAGGATGTGCCTGCTTACTGCAGAGAGGGTTGGACTAGATGACCTTTGGAGGTCCCTTCCAACCCAGACCATTCTATGGCTTCTCTTTCTAGAAGATTTTCACTGAAGCAATCAACCTTATCAGCCACAGAAGTGATCTAGCTCAGTTTGCCCCTCCATAACAGACCTTCATTTTTTTTAGCCACAGGTTAACCAATTAACATTTTGTTAACCCAATGTTTGTCACACACACATATCCACTGAAGAAAAATCCAAACTAAAGCTAAAAAAAAGATAGAAATCTGTCTTCTCTTACAGCCTGCATAAACTAAGGGCTTGGGAAAGACAGCATGAGGCAATATATCATGGGTTTGTTCTTAACTAAACTCTGATCTCTAACTAGTCTTCGTAGCTGGTGTGGGTATGATTACTCCTGATTTACATCTATACAAAATTAAGGTCTGTCCATAAACATGAGGGCAGAGCACAAGCTGCATTACACCTGTCTCATACTCTGTCAGCCACCTGGTGATGGCAAGGATGTCATCAGTTTTCTCTGGTGGGCCTTCAAGACTACAGAGAGGAATCACTTAGGGCACTGAATCCGACCTTCCACAACCGTAGGTAACCACACACGGTTCTGCAGAACACCAACTGCAACACCTTGTGTATGTAATGGACAAAAATCACAGAATGGTAGGGTTGGAAGGGACCTCAAAGATCGTCCAGTTCCAACCCCCCACCATAGGCAGGGACACCTCCCACTAGAACAGATTGCTGAAGGCCTCATCCAACCTGGCCCTGAACAAGAAGCCACAGCTCCTCTCCTCTGGGAAACTGCAGGGGAAGGATTGGCAGGTAACCTTCTAAAGAGGCCTCCCAGATGGCCCTAGGAAGCAGACAGGGCCCATACACAAGTGTAGTCTCAGTTCTCATTGCACTCTTTGGGAGAAGAGATTCTCTTAATTCAGCCTCAAAGAATTCCATGTATCCCTGAGCAGTACACAGCTACAGGAGAACTAGAAACCACTGGAATGTGGAGTTTCTTTCTGTGACCAAACTCCAGTATCTAAAAGAAAACAGGAACACAAGCCACAGGAGCATATCTTATATCCCTGTCCCAAAATCCAAGCAACAGAAGCATGATAAAGCAGAAATTGAGAGAAGAAATCATTTGCTTTGTGTGGACACAAAAGGAAGACCATGCTCAGCAGGAATCTCCAGGTTTCAACAGGTCTCCTTTTAGGTTAGATTCCCCTCCATATGTTCTCAAGCTGTATCTTCCAAGACTAAGCACTGGAGAGAGGATGTTTGGTCCCTTGCAGGTTCACCTTCCCATGACTCCTGCACTCAGCATAACAACTGTAACATCTTCTGGAAGGACATCCAGTCTAATCTGAAGACTTGATCAAGACCAGGCAGCCTTAGTTCTAGGGCAAATTTAAGGCAGTCTTGCTGGTCTGATCACAAGAGCAGCAGCGACCCAAATCACAGAGACCCAAGCCTGAGTTGCCAGTCATGGATTATCCCTCAGATAATCTGGGCTCTTTGGGTTTGTCTTCCCTGAACAGACTAAATTCATCCACAGAATCAGAGAATTATGTAGGTTGGAAGGGACTTCTGAAGGTCACCTAGTCCAACCTTCCACTCAAAGCGGGTCCAACTAGATCAGGCTGCTCAGGGCCTCACCCAGCAGAGTTTTGAAAGTCTCCAGTGATGGAGATTCCCCAACTTGTCTAGCCAATCTGCTCAGGTGTCTGATCACCCTCATCCTAAAAGGTCTTTCCACACATCTAATAAAAGTTGCCCATGTTGCAACTTGTCTCTGATGCTTCTCATTCTATTGCTGTGCACCTGAGAAAAGAGCCTCTCTCTCCTCTTCTCCATCCCACCAGGTGGCCAAAGACAGCAGTGACATCTTTCCCCACCCTTATCTGGTGCACACCACACAAATGCAGTCTCTCAGCCTCTCATCCATTGTGTGCTCCAGCCCTCCATCATCCACTGAACACACCCTGGTCTGTCAATGTCTGTCTTGTTCTGGGGAGTCCAAAACTGTGAGATGTGCTTGCACAGGTGCCAAGCCAAAGGGGAAAAAAAAACAAACAAACTTCTGCACTCAGCCTGCTGGCTACACTCATGTTAAAAAAAGCTCAACCTGCAGATCAGCTTCTCTGATGCAAGGGCCAGCTGCTGACTCACATTCAACTTGTTGTTCTAGGCTGTCACAGTCCTTTCCTGCAAAGCTACCTTCTACCCAGGGTACTGTCACTTGGGATTGTTCCATCCCAGATGCACAACTTCACACTTGCTTTTGCTGAACTTTGGGACACCTGTGCCAGTTCATTTCTGTGAAGTCACTCTGAATCCCAGCTCTAACCCTCACCATATCAACTGCTCTCCCGGGCTGGTACCATCAGTGAATTTCCCCTCACCCAGGTGTGCAATGCAAACATTGAGTAGCTCCAGTCCCAGCAGCAAGCCCTGCAGAATGCCTATAGAAATCAGCTGTTAGTCAAACACTGCACTGCTGGAACCTAATTCTTCTAGACAAGCCTTTCAGCCAGATGCCTTTGCAAGGCTACTAAACAATATTTGGGGGACTCCTAAGTATATACTCACACCTGGAACTTTATTTTCAAGTAGAAATAGAGAAAACCAAAATAACCTCCTATTTGATAAACAACTGTGCACAAGGATTAACAGCTACAATGTGGAGCCAAATCTAAGTAATGAAATAGGCTCTGTTAGTCACCTGTATGCACAAGATTTGATAATCAACTGACAAACCCTGGTCTGCTGGCAAAAGCAGCTGTAGAGGCAACACCATGCTGTTATCAGTCTGAAAAAGTTCAGTTTTCAGAGATAAGGCTGCAATAAAAAAACCAGAGTGGCAAAAGGCCAGGTTTCTGATAAGATTGTTCCCACTAAAAGCATCAGCACACTACAGAAGACTCCTGTAAACTCATGAAATTAATTACAAGGCTTTTAGTCACAAACTGAACTAGGGAAAAGAACTGGGTACTACTGTATCTCACCCAATCAAAACCCAAACCCCTCACATAATTAATTACCCCAATCAGCAGTGTTCTTCACTGGGCTGCCCAGATAAAAATTCTCACAGTTCAGTTTTTACACAAACTTGGGGCACTTTTACAGCTTTCCTCCAAAAAGGATTCTACTTGAAACAGCCTTCTTGGGGACAGGTTCCACTGCCCATCACACTCAGCTGGGTGGGATACAAAAATGCATTGTCTCTCCAGGCTAATACTGTCAGCTTCAAGGGCACTGCTTGTAAAAAAACGTATTTCTCTACCAGTTAACATCACTAACTCTCCTTGTTTTAATAAAAAAAGAAACATCTCGCAGTACCATTCCTCCAGTACCTAAAGGGGGCCTACAAGAAAGCTGGGCAGGGACCTTCTACAAGACTTGTAGTGATAAGACAATGGTTTTAAGCTGGAAGAGGGTAGATTTAGACTGGGTGTTAGGAAGAAAGTCTTTACAGGGAGGATGGGGAGACACTAGAACAGATTGCCCAGGGAGGCTGTGGATGCCCTTGCCCTGGAGATCTTCAAGACCAGCTTGGATGAGGCCTTGAGCAAGCTGGGCTAGTGGAAAGTGTCTCTGCCCATGGCAGGGGGGGAGGAACTGGATGATCTTTAAGGTCCCCTCCAAGCCAAACCATTCTGTGATTCTATGATCTTACTGAAGTCTTTGCTACCAATCAATACAGAGACATCTGTTTCTCCTGTGATCTTCTCTTTGCTTCCACACAAGGGAAGTGTTGCTCAGCCAGAAGCATGACCCACCCTTGCTTGGTCCACTCTGTAAACTCCCTCTTATTTGGGGAGAACAAGTTAGAAACAGCTGTACTCCAGCACTTCCACTATATCTGGCTGAATTTCTGCTCTGAGAGCCGTGTTTCCGTGGCACAGCTTTCATTAATTGCACTGTAAAAATAAGTAAGTAGAGCTCCCAAACTGACTGTTGGTAATGAAGTAGGTTACCTGGTAATCTAAAGACGAAATGATCAGCTACTGCATAGCAGGATCTCTTCTTCTCTATCAGAAGTCTAGCCATGAAATAGATATAGTCAACAGGAGTAGCTCCATGGTAGAACACAATCAGCCCTGGTCCTTCAGGAATATTTTCGGTCCCATGAAGCTCATAACCTGGTAGGAGTTAAAGGCACAAAGGATGTCAAGTTTGGTACGGTTCTATCTCACAGAAACTAAACCAGGGCAAGCTGGCAGAGTGACAATGACAGCAACTGGTAGCAAGAGCAAAGCCACCACTAAAAAGCCAAGAGGTGACTTGTGGCATCTACTGAGTTGCTTTCACAGAGAATCCAAGTTTTTATTTAAATCAAAAGAGTCACATTTAAAGAAAGAATTTTAAAAAACCCTGAGAACAAAGCAATGTCACAGTATCACATTATCACCAAGGTTGGAAGAGACCTCAAAGATCATCAAGTCCAACCCATTACCACAGAGCTCGAGACTAGACCGTGGCACATGTCTCACTGCCTTAAACTGTACCATTTCTCCTGAAGTTCCCTATCTTCAAGGCTGCAGAGCCCTCTGGATCAATCACTCCAGAGAAATCAAAGTGAGGATTGCAGTGGTGAAACACAACATTTCAAGCTAGTATTTACTGGAAGTTCATTGCCACCAGTAACTGGTAAAGAAGATCTGATGTGCCAATGTCCATCTAAGGGGCTCCTTCTACTCAGGGGTGTGAAGCTTACCTTTGTTCTTTCTCTCAGTTACCCCTGCTCCATTTTTTCCAGCACAAAGTACTAAAAGCTATTTGGGGTTTTACATATTTAATTACAACACACAAAAAAAAAAATCCACACACAAGTTTCTCACTGAATTTACATTTCTAATGAGGATAACAGCGCAGAGTATCTTCAGTTAACACAAAACAGCCAAATACATCAGTAGAAAATGTATTCAGTTAATACTGAGCAGTATTCTTGTTTGTGGGGCTTTTAAACAAGAAAAACAAAACAACAACAAAAATCCAATTCCCAAAGCCTGCCACTTCTTCCAAAGTTAATCGGGTCTGCAATTCCCATTCCATTGTCACTTTTTTTAATTATGAAGTCCTTCTCCCTCTTGAGGAGGGCAGACTTAGACTGGATATCAGGAAGAAATTGTTTACAGTGAAGGTGGTGAGACACTGGAATAGGTGGCCCAGAGAGGCTGCTGATGCACTCTCCCTTGTTCAAGGCCAAGTTGGATGAGGGCTTGAGCAACCCCTAGGTGTCCCTGCCTAGGGGTTGGAACTAGATTATCTTTAAGGCCCCTTCCAACCCAAACCATTCTAGGAATCTATTTTATTTTCTATACCCATGGTGCTACAATATATTGCAAACATATAATCTGTACCATCCCAGGTGACCACTAATGGTGCTCCAAAACCAGAATGATACCTACATCTAGCACCTGTATGTAAACTCAAAGGTATCACACAACAGTTTGGGGATGAGTGTGAGGTTATATTTGGTTTGGTTTATTTTTTCCAATGCTGTGAAATTCAGGATAAAAAGTTCTTATGATATACTGATTAACAAAACAGGGGAAAAAAAAAATCATGAAACATTTCATCCTTTAGGAAGAGAACTGTATACAGAACCTGGAAGCAGCTGGCAGGGCAGAAGAAAGTCACAACTGTCAATGAGAGACTGGGTAAGAATTTTTTCTGTGCAAATAAAAAGTTAGACCTTACAAAAAGTTACTAAGAATGAAAAGAGCCAAGGACTTAAAAAAATCATTTTCTTATGAAATAAAAAAAAAGCTTTTTCTTGTGAAGTGAGCATTTTAAGCTCTTTGATGTAGCTGTTGATTTTGGTCTAGTGTACTTTGCTGGATTTGAAAGTTACATCTTAGTCTTACAAAGCCTATCTGATACAGCCCCTGCACCATCTGGTTATCAATGCCTTGAAAACCCTCTTCCCTTTGACTACAGAACAAACAGAGATGATTTTCAAGAAGGATTTGTTCTTTATGTAAATTGCTCTTAAACATCTCCTTCGCCTTTAGCTGCATCTAGACTGAATGGCTCTGAAAGAGGCTTATGATTTCCTTAGAAAGGAGAAGCCAAATCACTTATTAACTCTGCCTTATATAAAGAAATAATAGCAGAAGGACGAGGAACAGAGCCCTCAGTTTTGAAAGCAGTTGTCAAAAATACATAGAAAGAAAAGAAAAAAGTAGGGATCTGTAACAGTTCTGGACTCTAAGTAGCAAGTAGTGCATGAACTGAGTGCTCCTTTTAGCCATCACTTGGAATTGTATGTAGAAGACTCCTTAAATGCAATTAAATGATGCTGACATGCTGTCTACCAGGGAACTGGCAATATCTGAACCAGTGTTCATATACCGACTCTGAAATAAGGGATCCAATTTTTAACAGAGCAAACATTCCAGGTTGGAATGAGGGAATCTAGGAGCAGTGGTAAAAAGGGAAAAAAAAAATAATTCAGCAATTAAAAAATGCATAAATATGCAATTGGATGAAAGACCTCATCTTGTAGCAGCAAAGGAAGAAATGCCTCAGACAAAACATTTTACATCCTCTGCTGGGTTTGGCTGGGGTAAAAGTAATTTTCACTTCACAGTGGCTGATATGAGGTTAGGGTTTGGGCTTGTGCTGGGAACAGTGTTGATAGCACAGGGATGTTTTAGCTGTTGCTGAGCAGCGCTTCAACAGTCAAGGCCTTTGCTGTTCCTCACACCACCAGTGAGTAGGCTGGGGGTGCACGAGGAGTTAGGAAGAGGGGTGTATGAGAAGTTAGGAGGGAACAGAGCTAGGAGAGCTGATGCCAATTGACCAAAGGGATATTCCAGACCATATGACGTACTCAGCATATCAGGCTGAGGAGAAGATGAAGGAAAGGGGGGGAACATTACAAGTGATGGCACTTGTCTTCCCACCTATCTGCTCTGTGTGATGGAGCTCTGCTTTCCTGGAGCTGGCTGAACTGCCTGCTGATGTGAAGTGGTGAATGAATTCCTTGGTTTGCTCTCCTGCAGTGTATGGCTTTTGCTTTATCTATTCAACTATCTTTCTCTCAATCCACAAGACTTCTCCCTTTCTAGTTTTTTCTCCCATCCCACCAGGAGGGAGTGAGTGAGCAGCTGTAGGGGGCTGAGCTGGCAAGCTGGGGTTAAACCTCAACACATCCAAAAAAAAAAAGGTGTCTCAGTGGTCTTTTTCCTCCCAAGCACCACTGGCAGTCTTTGAGGAAAGGAAAGGAAAAGAATTGGCCTGGATTTTCAATTTCAGCATCAATAATCAGGCAGACATTGTTAACCCTAAAAGGTAAACCAGGAATAGGAGCTTCAGAAGGTTTTAATGTCAGATCTTGCTTACCATGCCATATTCTTCCATGTCCATCCCATAGCGTAGCCAACATTTGTTTTCCACCAGCCCAAAAATCATGGGAATAAGCTTCCTTTAGTTCATTCTTCCTTTTATAAATATGAAGGAGGAGAATAGAAGTATAAAAGAGGATGATGATACTTCCTGGAAGTACAAAAACTACTGCCAGTGGCAAAAGCACCCATAAAAGGTAGACTGCATAACTCAGGTAATCTTCAATATGCTCCACGCCAGTCCATTCTCCCAGGATGTAAGTCAGGCAGGTCAAGTAGGACATAGGCATTGGTCCTGCAGTACAGGATTCATTTCCACCTATCATCTCCTGGTTAATCAAAAACAAAAGCCAGCAGATTAATAAATCCTCAAAACAGACAGACCTGCCTGAACTCTTCAGTCATAGAAAACTCCTCTCTGATGCATCTTATTCTCATCCCCTTCACCCCACACCCCAGCAGCACTTATTAGAATAGTTCATACAGCAAAACTTTTACTTCATTTTCTTCAGTCCTCTTCTTTTGTGCAATGCACATGCTGACAATTCTAATTGAGAAAAGGAATGCAATTGCTTCATCTCAGGCTAAGATTTTATCTCAAGCTGCTCAATTTATGCAGATCCAGAAGATGTCTGATGTCACCAACACCTATTTCCACTGCATTTTCTATTTTCAGAGGGCTGTATTGATTAGGTTCATCTGTTGGTTCACACAGCACGTTCCAAACCTTCTCCCAAGCACTTATTACAATCTCAAATCCAGTGCTATAAAATATCTACTGGACACTTTCACTATCCACAAGCATAGGATGACTCAGGAGGTCTTAAATAAGCAAACCTCACTCCTGTAGAGACCTTTAAGTGGACCTGGAAATTTACAGAAAGTGAAACACCAAGAGCACAACACAGAGAGGCAGCAGAAAGAGCAAGGAAAAAGATCACAGAAAATCCTCCGTAAGTTTCAACAGTTCTGACTTTACCTTATCTGTGTTTAAGAATATTTCTTCTCCAACACCAGCTCCTAAGAAGCCTCAGGGCTAGAACTCTCTGAGCTGCTATTTCACAGACCTATAGAACAGATTCATAGCATAGGTTGGGTTGGAAAGGACCTTAAAGATCATTTAGTTCCAGCCCCACCATGGGCAGGGACAGCTTCTACTAGCCCAGGTTGCTCAAGGCCTCATTCAATCTGGCCTCGAACAGCTCCAGGGAGGAGGCATCGATAACCTCCCTGGGCAACCTGTGCCAGTGTCTCACCACCCTCACTGTAAACAATTTCTTCCTAATCTCCAATCTAGATTAGCCCTCCTGAGACTTTCTGCAGCCCTGAAGCAACACTTTTTTCTTAGCTTTGTATGATTTAGGGGGAAATCTGCTGTTCCCTTCACCTTCCAAACATGACACAACCTGTACACATGGCTATCTCCAAAGTAAATAATGTTTGAGGGGGAAACAAAGTTTTCCTAGACTAGAAAAAAGTAATTCTAGTCTAGAATAAACTTTTGGTCAAGATTTGAAGTAACTCTTAGCTGGGACCAGGAAGAAAAACATGTTCCAACTACAATAGTGTAGGCTTGTAGAGAAAAATAGATTAAGAACTGTAATTTCTGGAAGAACCCAAGCCTGGGGTTGTTAAGAGTTTGGGTTTTGATTAAAACTTGATTTACAGCACTAAAAATTGCAGAGTCTACTCCTTCTTTACTCTTGCCCTGTTCTTGTGGGCAACCAAGTGACTGAAATTCAGATCATTTTGCTGACACTATCAGAACCCCAATGACAACAAAAACTAAGAAGGAGACTAGTTTTACTCCACATCTGCTATCAGATATTGAAGCATGCACTCATTCATTTCACCATTTTCCCTCTCATTCTGACAGAGCAAGGATGTTTCTTTTCCTTCTGTTTGAAATTTGCCTCTACCCACACTGCTCAAGGTAACCCCTATTAAAAGAAGAAAGCTGATGCTGTGACAAGGACTTTGCTCACACAATCCATGCCTGTTCCACTAATTCAGGCTTGCAACATTTTGCTCCTCAGGATGTTCTTGGGGACAGTGTGAGGAGCAGCTGATTACCTTCAGTGCTCTCCAAGCACGCAGCATTAGTGACGTGCACTTCCCTGATTTCATTTGGGAGTGTGAATTAGTGGGGGGTAAGGACAGGAGAGAGAGACCTGTGGGAGAGCAAGAGGAAGCTCTTTCTCATTCCAGTTGCCAGAGCCGAACTCCAGAACCTGTCAGGCAGCAAACACCCACAGCAAGGACAAGAAAGACAGCTTGTGAGACCAAGCAGGATTTAGGATAGCATTCAATGCTACAGTATTTATCAGATTATTATAGCTGGACTTCTCCAGTGGTTCCACGTACTAGCTGGAGAACAATATGGAGCAGGGGTTATGGCACAGAAATATTTTTCAAAACTCAGAGGTGATTATATGGCTTTAAAGATTACTTAAAATTATACTCTCCTGCCCACTGCCTTTTAAATTGTTTATGGCTTACTCCAAACACAAAATCCTCATCAAGTAAATTTAAAGTCCTGTCCACACATGTCAGCCCTTGCAAAATATTACTTGCCCTTTGCCTGCAGTGGTAAGTGCAATACCTCAAATGCAATAGTCAGTTTTATAACTTTACTTGCACATCTATGCACTAACCTGAAATAGGAACTAAAATCTGACATCTTCTTTGCTGCCAAACACAGAGGAAACAGCTAAAGTCCTGAACTCTGAGGGACAGTCAACCCTACTTTGACCAACACAGCTTCCTTAGCTGGAAAAGAATCACAGAATAACATATATTGGAAGGACTCACTGCACAGCACTTGTCCAACCTCTTGCAAACTAAGGAGCCAGATCAGGTTGCTCATGAACAGGGCCAGTCTAGTTTGTAGTATCACCACAGATGAAGATCCCACTGCTTCTCTGGGGTCTTAATCCAGTGCCTGATCACCCTCATGGGGAAAATGCTTTTCACAGATTCATAGAGCAACCACTATACCAGGTTGCTCAAGGCCTTGAATATCATCCAAACTGGTCTTGAACATCTCCAAACTGAATAAAGGTCCACCATAATTCTTACATGCTACTAAAAGACAACATCTTTTTGGTCTGTTCCAACTTTACAGCTGTCTGACTGCCAGAGCAGTTAAAATTCCAAGCAGTCTTCTAGAAACACCAGCAATGTCACTGTCATGAGGACCTCATCCAAGCAAAGCCAGGCTGTCCTCCCATCCTTGTCAGAGGTTTTCTGCCATCTGCCACCATCCAAATCTAAACACTACAATGAGGGGCAGCACCACCCCTTAGCCAGCTTACAGGCAGAACCCCTCTGTATAACCTTAAAGGACTTACTTTAACAGCCATCACTCACACATTTCCTGTTGTGCAGTTCCAATGAGATATTTTTACTTTAAGATCAACTTCCTAGCAGAGCAGCTTGTATTTATTTTCCTTAGATGAAAAGGATGGAACTTCTCATTTGACTAATTACAGCACATGCTGGCTTAGGCTGAGGGCTCTACTCTGCCGGTAGAGCTCCAACAAAGCTATCAGACATCTCCGTTCACTGACTTCTAGCAGGTGACTCAGAAAAATCCTGAGCCAAACTACAGCAGTGGTCTCCAGCTGCAGCCAGCAGACCCTGGGGTAGCTGAGCACGTCAGAAGCACCAGCTATGGAAAGCAACATCTAATGCTTCAAACCAGGCAATTTCAGCGTAAGAAACGCCTACGTGGAACCTCTGGAGAACGTTTTGGTACCTCCAAACTACAGAAGTACTGCAAAGCACCAGAATTAGCAACACCACCAACGACCCCCCCCCACCTAAAACCAGCAGACCCTGCTAATGGCATCTGCAGCTGGAGCGATCCTCGAAGGCAGGAGGTGGTTGTGCCCTCGTTTCGAAGCCAGCCGCGGCCTGCTCCTTGCCTCCGGGACAGCAAGACTGTGTCTCCTTTTTGCAGTAGGCTGGAGAGGGGTCGAGTTTCTCCCGACAAGACGGACACGACCCCCACCCGGCTGCCCCGGTTAAGCCCCCGCCAGCCCCCCGCTGTTCTCCCGCACCGCGCCCCGGCCGCAGTCGCTCTCGTCCCGACGGCGTAACTAAACCCGGGCCCCAAGCACGGCGGAGGCCAAGGCGAAGCCACCTCCCGCTCGGAGGCCGGACACGGACCCTCTTCACCCGGCCCGACAGCGCCCGCTCACCTTCCCGTGGCGGTCGCTGCTCTGGCTCCAGCCCCGCGTCCCTGACGGGGCCTGGTTTTACTTCTCCGCCCGCCGCCCCCGCGGAGGCCGGGTGCCCGCGGGGCGGCCAGGCTAGGGCGGCTCCCCGCAGCGGGGCGGAGGCGGGAGAGTACCGTGCCGCCGGCAGGCAGGCACGGAGAAGGCGGAAGGCGACGCGGGGGACGCGGAAAGACCGAGGGCGGCAGAGGCGGCGGAGGGGAGGAGAGGAGACGGGGGAACTTCGCGGCGCCGGGGGCGCGGGAGCCGCCCGGACCGTGTCCGCCACGCACCGCCCGGCACTTCCGGCAGGAGAGGAGCGGATGCCGCCAGGGGGCGCGCGTGCCCTGAGAAGTGTCGTGCCCTGGGCAGTGTCGCGCCCTGGGAAGTGTCGCGCCCCCCCGCGGCGGGGCCGGGCAGCGGCAGCCGGCTGGGACTGGAGTGCTCTGGCGTGTCCCTTGTGTCCACTCCTAAACCTTTTCTGCTGCAGGACTGAGGTGCTCTGGCGTGTCCCTTGTGTCCACTCCTAAACCTTTTCTGCTGCAGGACTGAGGTGCTCTGGCGTGTCCCTTGTGTCCACTCCTAAACCTTTTCTGCTGCAGGACTGAGGTGCTCTGGCGTGTCCCTTGTGTCCACTCCTAAACCTTTTCTTCTGCAGGACTGCGGTGGTCTGGCTCGTCCCTTGTGCCCCGTGGTAAATCTGCTGCTGTGGCGGCAGCATGCTCCACGGCCGCTCTCCGCTGTGCAGCCGTTCCACTTGGAAGAAACAGGTTCCGCGCACTCACCGCGCTACTCCTGAGCGCAGCGCGAATCTAAGCCATCTCCCTGGGCAGCAGGCATGGCACCCCGGCTGTAATTCCACTTGCCCAGCTCCCCCAGTAAGCATCAGCGCGGCTCCTCCCCGCAGTGGATGTGAGGTTCTGCGGCTGTTCAGGTACCTCTGGCTGGCTGGCAGCCTTGGGGGATTCCTGGATCTGTCTACAAAGGAAAAAGAAAAATCCATCTAAGAGGTGAGGGGCATTCCAGTTACACCAGACACACCAGTTCACATAGCTACAAGGGGCTGCTGCAGCACAGCCCCTTGCACTGGGGCTCGGAGAGGAGTTTGAAAGGTGCAAGTTCTAAAGTGTTCGATCATACAATGGTTTCAGTTGGAAAAGACCTTTAAGATCAAGTCTAACTTAACCCAGCACTGCCACATCCCACTAAACCAAGTCCCTCAGCACCACACCTACACAGCTTTCACAGCCCTTCAGGGATGGGGACTCCACCACTTCCAGGCAGCCTGTTCCAGGGCTTGCTAACCCTTTTGGGGGAGAAATTGTTCCTAAACCTTCCCTGGCACAACTTGAGAGCATTTCCTCTTGACATATCGCTCATTGCTTGGGAAAGGGGAGCAGCACCCACCTCATTTCAACCTCCTTTCAGCAGTAGTAGAGAATCCGAAGATCTTTCCTCAGCTTCCTTTTCTCCAGGTTGAACAACTCCAGTTCCCTCAGCTGCTCCTCACAAGACTTGTGCTCCAGATCCTTCACCAACATTGTTGTTCTTTGGACATGATGCTGCTAACGTGCTTGAAAAACAGGATAGTCAGAGGGTCCTGTCCAGTCCTTCTGCATAGCTTCTCTAATAGAAGTTATATTTGTAGATTCTGGTTACCCTCAATTCCTCTGCTTCTTCATCTGTGTCCATTTCAGTAGTTGATAGCCCTTTCTCTTGGTTCCTCTTCCTACATGACTTAAGCCCAGGCTTCGAATTGTTGGAGTGCACTTGGTAAGGCTTCATGGCTTGAATTCCTGTTCCTCTCCAGGTGTATCAGTCAGCATTCTGGTTTGCTTTAGTTTGTCATCTCCCATGCATGATGAGTCTGCTGGAAGAAAAACCTTTTTGCCTGTTTATTTCTAATTATGATGTTCAAATAAACATTTCTGTGTCTTGGGACAGATTTGAGGTATTTTTTTTTTTCCAGGACAGGATTCTTGTCTTTTTGCTCCAGAGAAGTAAGTCACCTGTCTATCCTGCTCCCTTCCTTAGTTGTTTAAGAAAGGTTTGTAGAGAAGCAGCATGGGAAGACAAAGTATTTATTTTGATAAAACCCCTTAGGTTTAGGTTTCTAATGAAAAAGATTAGTATGTATTTCTTTAAAATGTTACAAAAAGGTTTAGAATGTTGAGGGCAAAGATTGTCCAGGTATTAAAAGTACAAGAAGGAAAAACGAGGCACAAAAGTTACCTTTCTTGGTGTTTAAAGTCAACAGACTTGATGCGTTTAATGGTATATTGGATAAGTTACACACAGTTCTCCCACTCCCACCAGTAACAACGTCCCACAGCTTGTAAAAACACACTCTGCTCTGTGGCAAGTTCCAGTACTTTGCAGGCTCTGTTAGGAAGACAGCACTGCCCGTGTGCACCTTTCCTAACAGGCACTTGGGTTCAGTCCGTAGTGGGACAGCAGTGTTGCGGGACTCCGTTTTTAGGCAAACTACCAGTGGTAAGGAGCCGCAGGGTTGCGTTACAGAAGCTCGCTCTCCCCAGCCCGCTCCCGGAGATCAGGGTGGGCACAGCACATCCTGCTGCAGACATAGGGATTGCCAGCCTGGGGGCAGCCTCGGCCACTAAACCAGTGCTGATGGTGCAACAGTGCCTGGATGCACCAGTTTGGACTTGAAACTACTTTCTACATGTAGGTGCTTAGTGCTACATTTTAGCTTTTCTCTTCCCCACCCCGCCTTGGAAAGCCTTTTTTCTGTCAGGGCATAGTCTTGCATGCAGCATTCCTACTTTCCACCATACCAAATCACTAAGCTGGTGTGTCTGTAGGAGTCTAATATATGGTTTCATGGGATTCTTTCCCTCAAGAACAACAGCCTGAGCAGCAGATCCTTAGCTAAAGGGAGACAGTTTCTCTTCTGACACTGTCTTGCATGGGCTTCTGGTGGGACAACACCAACCCTTGAGATTCTGCTCAGAGTCTGGAGCATGAAGTGCTCAAAACAAACTCACAGATTTAAACCAATCTGAGGCTGCCAGCTGTATGTACATACTTTTTTTGGGAACCAGGCAAATCCTGGCTACATGATTTCCTTTGAGAAATTTAGCTGCTGCATTGCTATTGGTTTTCTCCATCAGCCTTTCTACTTCAGAACATCCTCAAAGACACAGGGAACCCTCAAGAGGTTAATTGTTTTCTTCTGTCATATCTGTAGAAACTTGTAAATTAAACTGGATGCACACCAATTAGTAGCCAGCAGTGCTGTAGGACATTATTTTTTACTGGATGCTGTAAAAACAATGCAATAGCAGAAGCATTCTAATCACTTTTACGACGTTTATCAAATCGCTCCAGTAAAGCCTTCCATATGCTCCCTGGGATTGTTTGGTGCTTGCTTATGAGAGCCTGGACAGCAGTCTTGGTCTGAAAAGAGAGGAGAAAGTTGCCTTCACAGACCTGCTTATGCAAGGAAGAAGAGCAGAACCACTGACTACTTCTCAAAGGTTCAAGAAGTATTGGGAAATTCACATCTGAGACCTAACAATAGACAAAAATTCTCTTTTATATTTGCCGCTTGTCCTAGATAATAAAAAAGAGTGACTGCAGTTTGCATAGGCTCAAATGATTGAGACTTATCAAACCTAGAGATTACTAAATCAAAGTAACCTTTAACACATGCAGACACTGAGTTCATGTGGTCACCATCCCTGAAGGTTTTAATCAAAACTGCTGGGTAAAGCCTGACTAGCCTGGTGGGATCTCATAGCTGACCTTGCTGAGGCCAGGGATTTGGAGTAAGGACCACCATCTGTCCATCTCAGCATGACTTCTTCTGTAATTGTATCATATATAGCATGCACAGAACAGCATTCACATCTGAATTCTCTTCATTTTTTGCTCTATGTGAGATTCAAATGCAAGTTTGGGAAGAGAATGCTTAAAATATTCTGTATTTCTACTGGGGATAAGAAATATCTCCCCTTAGCTTTCCCTCGGGTATTTAAACTTGAAATAAGGATAGCTACATACTCCAGTGATGGTAAAATATCACTGGGAAGATAAAGAAGGAGTAGCCAAACCTTTCCTGACAGATTCAAGCCTTGAGTCCTTTCCAGGGCAGGATCAGATAGAAGTCAGCTAGGCTATTGCTCATTTCAAATCCCATTTAAATTGTGAGGTTTCATCTAATATGAGCCACAGAAGACCTAACTGCACTCCCACTGACCTAACTGTATTCCCACTGAGGTGGCTGGGCAAAGGTTTGACTTAAGAAAGCAAATCAATGCCATGAGAAATTTCTATTTCAGTTTTTCAGGTACACTAAATACTGTTCCCCTAAAACACAAGAATACCTCCAGCCTCCTAAAGCTGCTAAAACTAATCTCCACAGCTGGCTGGGACAGTTCTCTAACAGACCAGTCTTTCTGATTTCACTGCAGAGCCTTAACAGTGAAAAGAGAACAAATAAGAGCTAACTTTCTTTCATCTTTTTGAGGATACCAGGGTAGTTTTTGCAACACTGATTCCTAACTAGTGTTTTGTTCTGTGTATTCCTAGGCCACAGCAGCCTATTTGCACAAAACTCTCCTTTCATCTTCTATACAGGAAATGCACTTTAAATTTTTCACAGATTCAATTTGAAAAATGCCTAAACCCTGGATCTAGAATTATTTTTATGCTCCTGAGCATCACTGATGTCACCAAGCTGTAGGGACTTTCAATACTTTTATATTTTGGAGGCAAATTATTTTTAACATTTTCCTTTTGTCAGTGACACTGAAGCTCCTGTGGAACTTTTGTTTCAAGAGCCCTGTGTCATTTAGGGAAGACTCTCAAAGTTATTTCTTACATATGAAATTTATTTTCCTAGTTACTGAAAATGGAACTTTAAAAAACAGTTTACATCAGTTCACAGAATCACAGAATGCATTGGGTTAGAAGGGACCCTCCAAGGTCGTTTTGTCCAAACCCCCTGCAGTGAGCAGGGACAGCTCCAACTAGATCAGATAGCTCAGGGCCCCATCAAGTTTGACCTTGAACGTCTCCAGGGATGAGACCTCAACCACATCTCTGAGCAATCTTTTCCAGTATTTCACCACTCTCATTGTAAAGAACTCCCTCCTTATGTCTAACCTAAATCTACCCAGCTCTAGTTCAGTTATCAAAGGCACAGGAGAAACAAAGTTAGCACCCCAAGAAGGCAGAACTCAGACATTCTGAAAGGGTGAAGGCATCCCAACCATCACCATGTGCCCACACATTAAACAATCCTGGAGCTCGACTGCCTGATGCTTCAAGAAGCTGGGAGAAGCCTGCTTGTCTTTTTCTAACCATACTACAACTAGTTTCAAGTGCATATATAATAAAAAACAAAGCATGTAGCTCGAAATTGTAAGGGGAGCTGACTCACCTTCTCCACCAGTTCATCTGTAGTTACATTGGGATCATATGGGATTGGCTCCCCAATGTAGGTGCGGAATTTAACTGGGAGCCCCCCGTAGGGAGGCATCAGGGGCAGCCGAGTGCTTTCATACAGCTGCCTAAAAAACCCTGAAACAGGTTAAGGGAGGAAGAAGTGAGATTGTAGTCACAGGAAACTTGACAATCTGATTAGGATGGAAGACTTCTTAAAAACGGGTGGCTTTACCTGACAGTCAGGAAGAAAGTACAGAGTTTAGGTAACAGGCCACCAGATCGAAGCTCAGAGTTAATAGATCACTGCAGTAAGACTGCATTAAAGAAGCCAAGTCACAAACCACTTACACACACCCATATCCAAGATACCTCCTGACCCACAGCAAGTGTGTTAGAGAATCCAAAGTAAGCACAACTCTGCAAAGCAGTATCTAAGAGACAAGGGAGAGAAATCTGAGAGACAAGAGAGAAATCTGAGAGACAAGAGAGAGAAATCTGAGAGAGAAGGGAGAGAAATCTGAGAGACGAGGGAGAGAAATCTGAGAGACGAGGGAGAGAAATCTGAGAGATGAGAGAAATCTGAGAGATGAGAGAAATCTGAGAGATGAGAGAAATCTGAGAGATGAGAGAGAGAAATCTGAGAGATGAGAGAAATCTGAGAGAGGAGAGAGAGAAATCTGAGAGATGAGAGAAATCTGAGAGATAAGAGAGAGAAATCTGAGAGACGAGAGAGAGAAATCTGAGAGANAGGGAGAGAAATCTGAGAGATGAGAGAGAAATCTGAGAGACAAGGGAGAGAAATCTGAGAGACAAGAGAGAGAAAATCATCTGCTTAAAAAAGTGCTCTAAAGTTCTTACTTCTTTCTTTAAACATCCTATATCCTTCCCGGACATTTTGAGTATACATTGGAATGATGGGCTAAGGAGTAGTAAAAAAACAAAAAAGTGGAAATGTTATAGCAGGTTTAGATCTATCTTCTAGTTAATGCAGCTAAGAAAATCACTTTACAGAGGATAATGATCAGTCAGTTAAGTTGCTGCTTATGGATTAATGTACGGAGGGAAGTGGTGGGGAAAGGAAAACAAATCACAGAATCACAGAATCACAGAAACATGCAGGTTGGCAAAGCCCCTCAGGATCACCAAGTCCAACCTGTAACCCTACTCAACAAGATTCACCTTAAACCATATCCCTAAGCAAATCTTTACTCCCTAACCTCTTCTGTCTGGAAGATTTTCCAGCAAGCATTCCTAAGCTGTGTTTTATGGTGAAGCATGTATGCAATCAGCACAAACTGGGACTGCTAACATAAGATACTCACCACTTTTGCTTCTAGAGCAACCTGAGCAAAGCCTTTTCGATTTCCCCACATGAGCTGGTAACTTTCATCACTGAACAGTGCTTCTCTAACTCCACCTGGTGAGATGGACACCAAGTGCCCATTCTTCAGTGCAACAAGGCACTCCTCCCTTGTGCCTGGCATGACACCTGTCACTTCCAATAACAACTTAAGTCCTGCAATAAATAAGAAATATGTAACATAATAATACATCACAAACACTGCTCACATGTAGGAACAAGGTTACAGCTAAGGAAATCTAACAGCTATATATTTATATAGAGTGATTCTCCCTCTCTGCTCCACTCTGGTGAGACCCCACCTTGAGTACTGCATCCAGTTCTAGAGCCCCTATTACAAGAAAGATATGGACATGCTGGAACATGTCCAGAGAAGGGCCACGAGGATGATGAGAAGGCTGGAGCACCTCTCCCATGGAGACAGAGAGTTGGGCTTGTTCAGTCTGGAGAAGAGAAGGCTCCAAGGACACCTTATTGTGGCCTTCCAGTATCTGAAGGGGGCCTACAAGAAAGCTGGTGAGGGACTTTTTAGGACGTCAGTTAAAGAACTTGTTCCTAACATCCAAGCTGTCCTGCTCCAGGCTTTGATCAAAAGACAGATTTGACGTCATAGCCCACTGCAGTAACTACCTAGTGTAGAGGACGAGTAGGGTATTGATATCCCACCATTTACTGGGCATTTCTGCACTCACTGCTACCAACCAGCACTAGGTCAATAACCTAGTTCTATCCAATCCTTCATACTGAGCCATGACATTTCATCCCAATATATAATGTCTACTTGTTGGCATTGCAGGGTCTGCCAGTGTTTTTATGACCTTTTTCTTAAGAGAGAGAATATTCTACCTTGTTTGCCCCTCTGCATCTACCAGCTCTCAATCCAAAAGCCTAAAAGAAGTCTTTTCATTTAAAAGCTCTCTTGAAAGTGTAAACAAACTTTCACCAAAGCCAGCAGCAGGCTGAGTGAATCCAGGATGTTTATATACAAGAGAATATGTTCTTACCTGGCAAACGAAAGACAAAATGATCAGCTACTGACAGACAAAGTCTTTTCTTCCAGAGAAACAGCCTAGACAAGAAGTAAAGGTAGTCTATAGGAATAGCTCCATGGTAATACACCACAATTCCTGGTCCTTCTGGTAGGTTTTCCACACCATGAAGCTCATAACCTGTTTGGGAGGAAAAGCAACCCACTGACAATGATAGCTGCAATTCATTTGTAGATCAGAAAACTGTTGACTGTCCTTTGTTAAGTGACTTTCAAGGAGTTGTGAAATCCTCTGCAGTAGCCTTTAGAAGAGCTAAGTTTGGATGGAACACCAGAGATAAAGCCCTTCAGACACCACAGGAGGACAAATCTGTGGTCAATCACTAGACCAGACCTGAACCTGATATTTTCCCCAGTGAGGGTCCTAAATTAATCATTTCCCATTAGGAACTCTTCCCAGTCTTAAGTACAATAATTAAAAATAAATTAAATTACTATACTGGTATGAAAGCCCTTTATCAGCAGAGTGAGAGGCAACAAGCAGTCAGGATGCTTTCCTGAAATATGGAAGTGTGAGTTTTCATTCAATGTCAGGCAGAATGAAAAGTTTGGGATGCTACACAATAAAATCTCTCTGGTTCAAGTCCAAGTCAGAATCTGTAAGAATCTCAAAGAGAGGTTCTCTCCACAGGACTTAAGTGTATTCACTTCACAGTAGAAGAGAATTTCCTCATAGACATGGACATCTGTAAATCCCTTTCCTGGCTCTTCCTGTGTTTGGTTTAGGGTTTAGATAGAGCCTAATGTATACAAAGGCTTTAGAAAGCCAGAGCTGCCAGCTAAGAACTCTGTTTCACTTTGTCTGCTTCATCTCCATCCCTGCTACAGCTCTTACTATGAGCTATTCAGAGAGGATGAAGGGAGCAGGCAGAGCTCTAGGAAGAAGTGGAGGAAGTTTTGTACTGCAGGATGTTCAAAGATTAAAAGAACCTATGAGGGAGAACAGCAACATAGATAACTACCTGTTCTTCATCAGCAAAGTCTTGCTGGCAGCCTTAAACTACACCTGTGAGAAAAACAAGAGCCTAGCACATGGCTGAGGGTGTTCCTTGGGAACAGGGTGTGTTGAAAGAAATTAATCTGAAACATCAGGTTACTATTATATTCTGCCACAGTACAAATTTCCATGTGGTATCTAATTATTTCTTTGTCCAAACAGCTCTTAAAACTTTTGGGTTAGCTGCCACGCAAAGTGTAGTAAGTGTCATTGATTTGCATCCACTTGGAAGAAATAAAATAACAAATAATTAAAACTTATGTTTTAGTATAGTATTTACTATTAGAGTGTAATTCAAAGCTTCAGACAAGCCATGCCATACTTACCATGCCATATTCTTGCATATATATCCCAAAAGCTTGCTATAGTTTTCCTTGCGCTATCCCAAACATGGCTCAAGGGATCAGCTTTTACCTCACCGCTCCTCTGATAGATTAAAAGCAAAATGTTGGAAAGGTAAATGAAAAAGACAATTGTTAAAGGAACTATAAAAATCATTAATATGGCAGTAACTGTCAGGAAGATGATGACCAGATGAAAAAAGTATTTCTTCAAGTACTCCACAGCAGTCCATTCTTCCAGCACGTAGGCAAGGCAGCTTAGGTCGGTCATCAGGATCTGTCCTGAAGAGCAGGATTCTCTTCTACCTATCATGTCCTGCATGGAGTATAAAAACAAACAAACAAAATCTCTAATTTCTCTAATCATGGAAGTTTCTTAATGTAGGGAAGAGGTTCTCTGTAGGTATACCTGATGCCTATTTCAATATAGCACTAAGTGAAAACATTTTTTGTCTGCACCATGCTAAGACAGCTGCTGGCAATTGCCACCCAGTGCTGCCTGAAAAGGGTGGGGAGATTATCTCTGGATCTATGGATCCTTTTTAGACAGCCAGATGATAGAGACTGAAAGAACAAGGGCTGAAGTCCAAGGAAGCCCCAGGATCTGTGCAACAGGGCTGATCAAATGATTCCTCTGCTCACATATGGCTTACTTTTTAGAACCTCAAAAAAGGGTAAGTGATTGGTATTTTCAAAAGCATTAGCCAAGAAGATTGCTGCCAGAGGTCTGGACTCATCCAGTCCTCTGCAGAGAGTCAAGCCTGAGTTTCTGGTTGCTCTCAGTTTGGCAGTGAGAGGAACAAACAGCAGAGTGAGAAGATGAAGAGCCAGCACTCAAAATTTGATCAGCTGTGTCTCCTTCCCGAGGCCTGCAGGTGCCTGGGACACTGGCACTGCTGGGAAAAGCAGCTCTTTGCCCCTCATCCACACAACCATGCAACACACCCTTCTGTCAGACTTTCCAGCTGTGGCAAAGGCCAGCTGGGCTGCATGGCCCTAGTTATCTGTTTGGCATGTGCAGCTCCCTAATTAGTCTGCTCTACAGCTGAGCCTGACTGCAGGTAGTGGTTTCTCTGGAATGCAAGAGCACTCCAGCATCACTGGCTGACTTTAAGATTCTTGAGCATTAGCCAGATTTAAACATTGCAACATGTTCACTAATCCATAACTGAATACAGCTTTTATTTGTCTGGATCAGGTTAGGACATGTTTAATATGTTCATTTTCCTCCTCCAACACCAGACCAAGTACCTACAAGAAACAAATCCTAACTGCCAGTCAGTGCCAAGATCACAAAGTACAGCAAGTCCAGACCTTTCTGACTTTGCCTTCAGCTGTGAGCTTACATGAGCAAACCTGTTACACACTACCCACTCCATCTTTGTTTTTCTTCTCTGAAGCCCTGTGCAGCAGTGGCCTGGGGTAAAGCACAGCTGTGTTCAGAAATAGAGATGACAAGGAGCACAGCAGAAGCAAAAAGCAGCCATGAACACGCTCTAGGCTCTAACGTGCAGGAAGGGAAGCAAAGCCCCAAGGCAAGCCCTGCCAATGAGCAGCTCTAACAGCTACACATTTGGTCTTGCACACTCCAGTCAAGTCTGTCCTTGTCTCAAATCCTCTGAACTCCATACTGGGCACCAAAAGGACTGTCATGGTTTAACCCAAGTAGGTAGCAGAGCCCCACCTTGCCACTCACCACTCACTCACTCCCCTTTCAGTGGGACAGGGAGAGAATTGGGAGGGCAGAAGTGCAGAAACTCGTGGGTTGAGATACAGAATTTAATAGGCAGAGCACAAGCTGGACAGAGAGTAAACCAGGAGCTCAAAGGAGGCAGGCACTGTAGTAAATGATGCCCAGCATGACACAAACAAAAACCAAAGTGATGAAGAACATCACGAGAATTAAGACAGAGTTATTTATCTCCAGATGATTAGTTCCTGACTAGTACCAGACATAAGAAGACTTGGAAAGTGTCACTGAAAAACAGATTGCATTGATCACATGGAAGAAATAAAAGGAATAGTATGCAGGACTCAGATATTAACATCACTGGTTAGAAGGTGTTTGAAGGGTCAAGTTGATGATGTGGTGTTGCTCTATAGTAAAGAAAATATTAATTGTTTTAAGTTGCTGATAAAAGCAAGGACTACAAACCCTCAGTGCCTAGCAAGGACTACAAACTCCCAGTGCCTAGCAAGGACTACAAACCCTCAGTGCCTAGCAAGGACTACAAACTCTCAGTGCCTAGCAAGGACTACAAACTCTCAGTGCCTAGCAAGGACTACAAACACTCAATGCCTAGCAAGGACTACAAACCCTCAATGCCTAGCAAGGACTACAAGCCCTCAATGCCTAGCAAGGACTACAAACCCTCAATGCCTAGCAAGGACTACAAACCCTCAGTGCCTAGCAAGGACTACAAACCCTCAATGCCTAGCAAGGACTACAAACCCTCAATGCCTAGCAAGGACTACAAACTCTCAATGCCTAGCAAGGACTACAAACCCTCAGTGCCTAGCAAGGACTACAAACCCTCAATGCCTAGCAAGGACTACAAATCCTCAGTGCCTACGAAGCACGCTGTGCTGGCAGAGCCCAGGAGAAGGCCACATTAAGGGCTTCCCTCAGGCTACTGAATCAAAAACACTGAGCAGTACTTGGAATAAGTCAGGCAGCCTGCAAAATGGGGTGAAGAAAGTGAGTGGATTTTGCATCATGCAGACTGGGGACACCAAATACTACAGCCAGCAGCAGAACTGGCTTAAAATTGCAGAAAAAACAAAAGAAGGCCATCCCCACAGTAAATGTGCCAGTAATAAACCCTGTTTTATATGGGGACAAATTTGCTATCTTGGCCAGTGACAGGAGCCTGGTGATGTGGAGATTGTATAATCCACCATCATTTTAAGATTACAAATCCAGCTATATTCTTGTATCCAATATTCTTTATAAAACCAGCTGAAATGCTCTCTGGCCTCCTGATAGCCATTGTCAGTAACTCTTGAAAGAGTAGGGGAAATCCAGAAATCAGGAAGAGATTCCGGGTTACTCCAAAAATTCCTCAGCCAGCTAACTGCAGACTCAGCAGCCAGCTACATGTCTGGCAAGATTACTGAGAAGCTGGCACGTGACAAAGGTAACTCATGTCACTCATAATTTCATAGGAAATGCACCTCCACTCCTTGAGGAAAGCAGAGCTTTAACAGCTTGTGCAGGTGTCACACATACATTTGCACCAGGGGCTTCATCAGAGACTCCCTTCAACCCACACATGAGCTGCTTGGAGCTTGCCCTTCATTCTATGTTCTCACTACCAGCCTGGTCTCTGGCAGGATCAGCTGGCTCCCTGCCAACAGGAGGACTGTGGAAACGCTGGCACAAGCATTAAGGAAGTTGGGCTGTGGGGGTTGTGAAAGTATATTCCCAACACCACTTAGAATCATAGAACGGTAGGAGTTGGAAAGGACCTCTGGAAATCATCAAGTTCCACCCCAGCTTGACATTTTGATTAAAAAATAAAGTTCATTACTCATTAAATGAATGATGTCATCAACTGGCATGACAAAACAAGTATCCAGCAATGGTAGAATCTCCATCAAATGAGACTTGAGTTTATGTCCTATGTTAGTCAGCATTTTCAGAATTTTCTCCTAACAGGATGCTCACACTAATCTAACCAACACCCCACTGATTCCTCTTCCTCCATCCCAATTTTTATGCAACAGAAAATTAGTTGCTGACTGGAAAACCACCACACAACCTTCTTTGCTCTCAATAAACAGTGACTTACTCATTTCTGATTTTCAATTCAGTGGGGACAGCCAAAAAAATCTTTAGAAGGAAATTAAAACCCTTCAAGTATTTTGTTTTAAAGCACCAAAACAGATATTAATAGTAAAGATTTGACAGGAAATCTGAAAGCAGTTGGGTAGGCATGGAATGAGTTCACTTTATGCCAGGTAGCTGGGTGGGATACAAGTGAACTCACCATCATTCCTGAATCTGGAGTTCGAATCCAAGCCAGAATAAGGAAAGAATAAATTATGTGAGTCCAACATGGTAAATGCATCCCTCTGTACTGGCAGTACAATGTCAGAGGACTAAACAGGACATAACTTAGTATTTTTGCCATGTTCTACTCTATCTCTTCTTGAGACCACCACCACAATTTTTGAAGCATCCTTTCTATCAAACACCATGTAGGAAATTACTACACAACTATTTGAGTACCTCCTTCATCATGCACTGGCAGACCAGGGAAGTTTAAACTGGACATTAAGAAAAAATTCTTCACTGCCAGGATTGTGAAGCCCTGGAAGAGGCTGCCCACAGAAGTGGAGGAGTCACCATCCCTGGAGGGATTTAAAAGCTGTGTAAATGTGGTGCTGAGGGACATGGTTTAGTGGTGGCCTTGCAGTGCTGGGTTAATGGTTGGATTTGATGATTTTAAAGGTTGATTTTAAAGGTCTCTTCCAAACAAAATGATTCTATGATTTTTTTTTTAATTGCCTGTATATTTATCATCTCATCTAGTGGTGGATTTGAAGCATTACTGAGTGTTTTCATTCTTCTTCTAGAGAACAACATCCGTACTGACAACCAAAATGTTTGTTTGGGCTCCACCTCTAAAGCACATCAAATTCCAGAGTAATAGCTCTATCTACAACATAAAATTACAGGTGATGTCAGACAGAACTGATGTCTCCCCGCTTAAACAGGAGCTACCTCTCCAACCAAAGCCTCCTGGATTACCAGTCACTCAATCCTGAGCTGATGCATCATTTCTTCATAGTCTTATCAATACTGTAGTCCCAGCAAACGAAAGCAGAACAGCAAAGCTGTCACCAGAGACCCAAGGCATCAAAATTAAAACCTCGTAGCTGCCTTTCAACCGTGACTAAAGAGTGGACAGATTTGGTCTTACTGCTCACCAGCTTGTTCTTGGCTTTGCAGAGCACGGTGGGAAGGTGAGGATCAAGTAGCTGAAGACTATTCCATAGAGAATTTTTTTGATGCCTGCCTCCTTCCGGCAGGGTTCTGCTCTCTCTTCTGCAAACTCAACTGTTGGTTCACCTCGGGGAGCAAGCCCTCAGTTGCAACTTGCCTTTCAGTTTCCACGAAACTCCAATTTCACACTTCCCAGGTTTTTGGATTTGTTTCGGTTTGGGTTTTGGGGCTTTTTTGATAGCAATTCCACAGAAAATAGCTCTCTTGCTGGTCTCACACTGCCACTACCCACATTGCTTTGCTTCCATAACTCCATCCACATTGTACACCGCCTTGTTTCTACAGCTTTCCCTGCCTTCGCCGATTATGACCATCTTGTACAAGTCATTAACGTTTTTAAACTCGGGGATTTTTACCCCAGTTCCAGCTTCTAAGGGGCCCTAAGCGAGAGCCGTCGCTGCAGCAGACGCAAAGAGCCCCGACCACCCGCCCCGACCACGCTCCCCACCGCACCGGCTCCCAGCAGTCGCCCTCCGCCCGGCGTCCCCCTCCTTCCCCACTGGCTCGGCTCCGCGCCCCCGGGCCCCGCTCACCTGCCCGCGGCGGCCGTCCCAAGGACCCCGCGGACGGGGCCCGCTCCCGGGATAAGCGCAGCAGCCACCCCCGCACCCAGGCCCGAGGAGGCGGGGCCGGGCCTGGCAGCCCCGAGTGGGTTCCGCAACCAAATCTCCATTTTTAATTCTTCAAGGGTAAAAAAAAACCTCCCGGGACGGGCGCCGGTGTCGGCGGGCAGGGGAGGCTTCGGCGGCACCGACCCCCCAGCCGGCTTGTGCCCTCCGCTCTGCCCCGCCGCGGGAGCGCGGCCGCTGCCCCATGAGTTCTCCGCACCGTGGCGGCACGGTGGGTACCGTGAGAGCATTGCCCACGACCAGGGCGGCGAGAAGGAGGCTCGGGCACAGCAATAGCGGGCAAGGGCGCGCTGCCTGCTTCGGCTGCGGCTGCGGCTCAGCCTGTGGCGGTGCAGCGGTGCCTGCGACTCAGCTAGGAGATAAGAGCCCTCCGGACGGTGGATCCTGCAGGGGATGCTGCAGGTGATGCCCTTCGGTATGCGGCTACGCTTAGCCCAGACCCGGGGCAAAGCTACAGCAGTCGATCTATCGCCCGGCAGCAGCGCAGGGGGATCGGGGCGAGGAGAGGGATTGAAGTGAGAATGAACTTAATGAAACAGCCAAATTAATACTAATGCAAATCAAATTAATACTAATGCAAATGCATAGAAAATTATACACAGCCCAGTGAGTGTACAATGGTCACAACAGACAGGAAAGAAGTCCTCATGAGCAGCATCAGGAGCAAGCCTATCCAAGGATGAGGAGAAGAAATAGAACTAAGAGAGGGAGGCTCCATCCTCGGCAAACTTCCCCCTTTATCCTAAGCATGACATGTATTGTCTGAGGTATGCCTGTCCCAGTGGAACCAGGATAGCACAGCTTCCCACACAGACACACTGCTCGTTAAGGCAGGAGTCTGCTCTCTGCTTGGAAGCAATAAGCCTCCCCAGGACATGCCTTCAGTCAATTTGTGTGTGCATTGATTAAGGAAACTTTCAGACAGCAGCGCTGACTTCTGAGCTGAGAATGTGCAGTGGTTTTGCAAAGGAGAGAATCTCTTCAGAGAGCTCAGGAGGGCTGAGTGTCACATGCACTTGAGGTATAATTAAGTAGAAGGCAGCCAGACCATGCTATTATCACTAAATTAAGCAGAGGAAACCTGAAACGTAACATCCGTATGCTGTACTGTTGTTCACCCAAAGGCTACTGGGACAGAGGTCATGTCCAGAATGATAAGACCAATAGGTACTGATTTTCAAGTTCAGAAAAGGATTTCTCTGATCTAAGACAGGGCATAGAATTTCATTGATTTGATACAGAACAGGAAACTGAAGAATAACAGTGATTGGCATATGAAGAAGGGGCCCTAGAATCTAGGTTAGCACCAGCAAATATATATATATATATATATATATATATACATGATTAGAATGAAAAGGTTTTTGAGAGAGAGCCCGAAGTTTGTCGTGTCTGGGATGAAGTGTACTGATTCAGGACTGAAATAGGTCCTGAAGGAAGGTGGAATTGTCCATCAGCTGCTGTTCACAGTGTGACACTGCTTTGAGAAAAATTTGCCCAACTTCAGCATGCTCAGAGGACTAAGTGAGCATATTCAGTACCACTGTAAAGGGGATGTGCAGAGATTGGCCAGGTGAATTTATTCCCAAAGAGAATTCTTCAAGAGCCTGACTCCTTTGAAAGTTTTGAGAGATTTCACACAACTTTGCCAGCTGCTCTTCAAAAGATGCAGAGGACAACAAACAGTGCTCCAGTTTAAGCATCTCTTATATCCACATTCATCCCCATTACAGCACTTGTGTGGATCCCAGGAAATAAAATGCACAGCTGTGGCACATTTCTTCCCACACATAGGTTATGCTGTAGCTGAGGTTCAGGGGAAGAAGTCACCAACCTGCAAAGAAGCATCCACCAGTGATGCTTTTATGACTCAACTCAGCCTTGTTCAATAGCATGGGGGAAAGCATTTAGGGAATTCCTTCCCTAGCATGAAGCAGCAAAATAACTGGGAAAGTGTTTTTGCTAGTAGAGAGATCAACAGAATGCAGATATAAAGTCTTTGAGTGTCAAAAGTACCTTTAGATGATCGGTGTGCTGAGAAAAAGGGATGTATAATGCTTGCTGGCCAGTGCCAAGTAAAAGACTCGTTTGCATGTCTTTTGTTTCCTTACATTTGCATGATGGTGTCCTGTGGTGTAAAGAATCTGGGTAGAAATGAAAGACCTAAAAACTGCAGCTGAAGAACAGAACTAGGATGAAATAAGTCATGATAGTTCATATCAGTGGAATAAAGAGTATTGAGTAGCATCCTATGATAAAAAATAATCACATTGCTGTCTTTGCATTGCCTTCTCATTTCTTCCTGTAGAGTAATCTTGAAGAAGTGTAGAATGAGGCTTTTTCAGAGTATTTTTAGGAAGGAAGTATGAGCTTCCAGCAGCAGATTTGATTATGAAGGGAGTTTTCTAATGATGGATAAAACTTCCCTGAAGAATTCATGCTATTGCATGAACTCAGAGTTGAGGCATTTGAATCTCATGAAATAGGGAAAAGATATTAAGGAGATGCAAAGCTTCAAAAGTCTGGAGTTTTTAGATTAAATAATGGGCAGGAAAGAGGTTCCAAAATAATTTTGCAAATACCTCTTGTACAATGTGTATGATCATCAGTGTAAAGAGGCACTGATTGGTATAATAAACTGTGTGCCTTCTGAATCAGAAGCATATGTTAAATGGGGGGTTGGGAATAGCAGTCAAGATTTCCTACCTTCAGATAAAAAAACAATGAAGGTGAGACAGAAATTTTAAAAAATGATGAGGCTGAAAAGATATTTTGCTTTAATTTTCAATAAGGGCAATGAGATGGAGCATTGGCAGATTGCTAATGAAGATGAAGGAGCAGAAATGACAATGCTGGAATGACAAATCTGGGTTCAGCAGTTGTAAGGGTAGTACAGGTGATTTTTGTCCATCTGTGCAAGAGCAAAGTCTGACAGATGTAATGGCAGGCTCAGGACTAAGGACTTCTGAGTACTTTTTGAAGTTAAGACTGTCAGATAACTAGAAACCCAGAAAATTTAGCACCTAGCTTTGAGAAAGTAAAAGCAATCAGAACCCTCCCATATCCTGCACTGCACAATGCATTCCAGGCCAATACATGTTAAGAAAATAGTAGTTCAAGGTGTGAAGAAGTGGTAAACTCATTTCATTTTGTAATTGTAAATCCTGCCACTGGGATGAAGCTATGGAAGGGCTAAGTATAACCTTAGGGTTTATCTGATGAGAATTCCTGGTAGGATTAGTGAATTGCTACAGCCAGTGTAGAAGGCATTGGTGAGATCTGCTTTGAAATATTGTATTTAATTCTATATTCATACAGATTCGTTCAGACTGAAAGAAGACTCCAAGAATAGAAGACTCCAAAGGATGAGAGAGATGCAGAAGATTGTTTAGGGAGGATTAAGAGGATAAGAGAGAGGCTTGTGTCTTTATTTTTAAGCTCTACCTTGCACTTCTCTCTCCCTCCAGTCTCCTGGAATTTAGCAGTTCCCATAAAATCCCATTGTCTGCACTGGTGCCCTTGCACTACTTTTGTGCCTTGAGGTAGGGAAAATTGGATGAGTTGTTCTGCTTAGTTGATTCCAGGTTTTTGCAAAGGGAAAAAAAATAAGTTCAACCCCAAACCTTAACCCTATCCTAGCCAAACCCAGGACACCTATGCATTGTGAGACTAGTCGATCTCTGGAGGTCCCTTCCAACCCAAACCATGCTGTGATTCTGTGATTACAGTGTCTATTTAGATATTCAAAGGAGACACTCTTTTTGAATATCACCATATGTTTTGCATTTCATACTAGGTCAGTCTAGATGTGGATCAGAAATCTGTCTGGTGATTTCCCTCCATTCACTCCAGCTGCTCAGTGTTTTGCCACTCTATCAATGGCTGAAAGCTCAATAAGGAGTTGATGAAGTCAACCAAGAGCTGTGTATGGTTCAAAGGATACAAATGCTTAACTTTTGCCTCTAGAGTGTGGTGATCATGTCACAACTTGCTGTCAGAAAGCTCAAAACAAAGGGAGGGAAAACCCAATTAATTCCAAATACAGAGGTTTGGAAACATTTACAACAGTTACACAGTTTTGTGGCTTGGAACCCTCGTGTGGTACCCCAGCAAACCCACACACAGACAGTTTCTCTGGTAACTCAGCACCACTGTGGGCAGAGTGAAGCAAGCTCAGTGCTGGTGTGAGCAGTCAGAATACTACTAATGACCATAAGTGTACATCTAGTAGAACTGAAGTATATTTAATCTGCCTGCCCTGTGGTGCTGTTACTGACAGACACATACAAATTACATGGTTATTAACTGTTCTGTGTGCCTGAACACATGGTTAAACTCATCCACTTATAGACACAGTAAAATATGACCTTATCCTATTAGACACTTTCCTTTACACAATTTTACAGCTCATACCACACCTGGACTCCAGTCAGGACCGAGGTCTTCACTTCAGAGCAGTCTAATTGATGGTTCTGAATGACTTTGCACCGCTTCAAGTGCTAGGAACCAAATTCACCATCAAATCTCAAAATAAACATGGTAATATAATTCAGGTCCTGATTATCAAGAGGTCAGGCAGCCTTGCTCTAGCTATTGTTATCTAGGTAAATACTGTAATAACAGCATTCTTTCTACTGCAAGCAGTTGAGTGGGTGTCTATGGAGCAACTGCCTAAGTGGGTAGAATTTGCACAGATGAAAATGAAGCAGATGACCTGTAATATCCAGTGTGGGTGACATGCCTCCCTTATACACCCTTTCAGCTTGCCCACGCAGGATGTACACACCAAACAAAGCAGCCCTCTGAAGGGTCATCAAGTCTTACAGGAGCATGTGTTCTGATGAATGAATCTGTCCAAGATGTTTCATGCTTCAGGAATTGAAAAGTGCTGACTGAGACCTTCTTTGGATTTGCTGAGGGTTTTTTTCCTGACATCATCTTGTGTATTATCAAGCAATTTTCATTTGGACATTTAGGAAAGTGTAATTTAAAATGCTCTGCCTAAAACGAAAATTTGGTTAAGTATTTTCTTCTGAATCATTAAGAAAAAACTATGTGAATTATAATCTTGACTAAACCACAGCTGACAGAAAAGCTAAAGCCTAGTGGAACTTTTTGAGCACCTGGATGTTAAAGAACACACTTCTTTTCACCAGGGAATTGATTTAAAGACAAATGAAAAACGAGTGTCACTTCAGATTGTAGGAGTGTTTCACTCTTACTTAGAGCCAGAAACGTGGCAAACCTCACTTGTGGGTTGATGAGAAGTCAGAAGCTGTAGTCAAGTTTCTTATTCAGTCAGGGGTTTTGTGTGGTATTGAAGTACCACAGTATCACAGTATCACAGTATAAGCAAGGTTGGAAGAGACCTCAAAGATCATCAAGTCCAACCCATTACCACAGACCTCAAGTACAACAGATTAATGCCTGCATAATGTGCTTGGTCCAGTGTCAGTAAGACATTTGAGCCATTTGTTCAGCAAGTCAGCCTCTCACACAATGATAATCACAACATCACACAATGTTAGGGGTTGGAAGGGACCTCCAGAGATCATCAAGCCCTACTCCTCTGCCAAAACAAGATCACTCAGGGCAGGCAGCACACAAATGCATCCAGGCATGTTTGGAAAGTCTCCAAATAATGCCAAACTATTTGGATTATTTTACATTTTCATGTACTTGGGATCAGGTTTTACCATCACTGGTAGGTCAGACCTTTCTTTCTCTAGTCCTCATAACACAAAGAACTGGATTCAACCACACCTGATGGACTTAACCATACAAGTGACAATGATCTCTGGTGTCTCTCCACACTGGCCAGAGGTATTTTCATTATTGATTGCCAGCTTTCCTTTGAGAAAATGATGGAGCCTTGGTCAATCTGATATATTCTTGCTTGTCATGATTAAGGCTCCACTTGATAATTTAGCATGCATGTTCCCAGAGGTTTTATTCTGGATCATAGAATGGTAAGGTTGGAAGGGACCTCAAAGATCATCTAGTTCCAACCCTCTGCCATGGACAGGGACACCTCCCACTAGTACAGGTCACTCAAGGCCTCATCCAATCTGGCCTTGAACACCTCCAGGGAGGAAGCATCCACAACCTCCCTGGGCAACCTGTTGAAACAGGAAGAAGAATTAAATAAGTGGTTTTTATATGAAATTTCACTGTCTCTTTCAGTGAGAAATTGCAGTTTGCCTTTTTCTCCTTGAATTACTAGCACAGAACTCTTTGGTGTCTTTCCATCCCAACTCATGGATGCTCAAACAGCTGCTCAGCTGCATTCATAGAGTGCCTGTTCTTTCCTTGTGAAAGAAGTGCTCACTTCTATAAACATGGATCCATATAAACATGGAGGAATATTTTAAATCTGGCAAAACCAGTTTATCAGTTTAATGTGTTCATGGACATTCCCATCTCCTGAACTCTCTGTTGGAGATGAAGACCTCAACCATTTCTTCAGGTCAGTCAAGAATTCTATCACCTGGTAGCTCATCTGGTAGTTAACTTAGGCCACTATGTGGCATTTCTGTTTCAATATTTCCACAAATATAGCTATTTCAATAGTTTCAAATCTAATTGTACACAACTTTTTTAGGGGGTCGTACTGGTTTGAGGCTAATTGGAATATTTTAATAAGAGAAATTAGATGATAGGCTGTGAAAAGGAAACAGTGGTGATGTCTATTTCACTCATAGGTTTGCTGAGACTATAAAAACCAGAACACAAACGCAGATAAGAAAGTCTCTCCCTGGCTTCTGCTGTATTAACTGCTTCTGCCTGACCCTGTGCATAACCCAATTAATCATTCTGCTTCTATCCGCCCCCTTGCCAATTCTTCCAATTCACTTTGCAGATAAGGCAGATCCTGGGATAAGGGAGGGGGTGGAAAGAAGGTGGAAAGGTGGTTGGGAGCCCCTCCTTAGCACTTTGACTGCTGGGAGAGGTATTGTGTTTCTGTATTACCTTTAACTTGTATATTACTGTATATAGCTGTAAATATTTGTAATCTGTTGTAAATATGTGCTTGTATATTGTGCTAAACTGTGCATGTAAATCTTTAACTTTATATTTACATACATCTCAGCAAGCCTATGAGTGAAATAGACACCACTATTGTTTTCTTTTCACACCCTATCATCTAATTTCTCTCATTAAAATACTCCAATTAGCCTCAAACCAGTACAGAGATTAGACAAGTCGATGATACCTGTAAAAGACTGCCACTTAGTAAGGCCTGATGTCAGTATTCACAGCCTTTTGAGCCCCTGGAATGTACTCAGCAAGGTGTTTTTCCCAGTGATAACAGCTGGAAGAGACCAAGACCAGCATGGCTACTTCTTCACACCTAGCATTCTTTTTTTGGTTGGGTACCTCTGAGACAAAATTTTCCCAGCTGTTAACATTTAACCAGAGAATTAAATTACCTGTGCTCTTTCCTAAGGCTTGCAGCTTTGAAGCTGAGGTGTATGCTGCAGATAGCAAGAAGGCTTTCTCTTTTTACATCCTTAACACTGTTCTCAGGTGGCCTGGGAAGCTGATCACTCAAACAGCCAAGAAATCCAGGGGTACAGCCATCTCCACACTGGGAAAGTGTAGCTACAGAGCAGATTGCATTGAGGCTTGTTATGCTGCTGCTGAAGTGGATGGAAGTGTCCTCTGTCATCACAGCCCACACCACCAGAATTCAGCTGTGTCTGTGGCCTCAGTGTACTGAGGGTGTGTACTGCCATTTTCACAGTGCCCACATCCCAGCTGTAATTGCATCCATGCTGCTTCTGACCACCCTGCCACTACTGAGCCCTTCAGAAGGACTTCCAATGATAAAGGCTTCCACATGTTGGAGCAAGTCCAGAGGAGACCATGAGGATGCTGAAAGGGCTGCAGCAGCTCTGCTATGAGGACAGACTGAGAGAGTTGGGGCTCTGCAGCCTGGAGAAGAGAAGGCTTCCAGGAGACCTTAGAGAGGCCTTCCAGTATCTGAAGGGGGCTACAAGAGGGCTGGGGAGGGTCTATTGACAAGGTCTTGTAATGCCAGGACAAGGGGCAATGGGTTTGAAGTGGCAGAGGGGAGATTGAAACTGGGTGTTAAGAAGTTCTTTGCAGCGAGGGTGGTGAGACACTGGCACAGGTTGCCCAGGGAGGTAGTGGAGCACAGAAGCACAGAATGTGATCTTTGATCACGCTGTGATTCTGTGCTCCACAAACCTCCCTGGAGGTGTTCAGGACCAGGTTGTATGAGGCCTTGAGCAACCTGTTTCAGTGGGAGGTGTCCCTGCCTATGGCAGAGGGTTTGGAACTGAAAGAGCTTTAAAATCCCTTCCTAAACCATTCTATGATTCTGTGATTCTATGATTTCTTCTTTGCCTCAGGGATTATGAAACTCATTGCTTAGTAATAGTGCCTGAAGGTCTCCAACAAAGTTAACATGCATAGAAACATGAAAGTGCAAAAGAAAGTCACTTACCCCAGCTGCAGACCTTTCAAGTGTTTTGGCTTTATGGACATTGCCATTCTTCATTTCACTTCCAGAACCTCAAAGAACGTGGATTCTGGGATTTTGGCACCAGGAGTGTCTGGCTAATGCCAGACTTTTTCTGTCCCACATATTCCTGTAGTGGGCACAGGAAGAGATCATGATCTACATGTTCACTGTAAGAATTAAAACTCTTCAAGCAATGAAGACCAGGCAGAGCAGCATGCGGACCTGCACGTGGATAACAGACCTTCATGGCTTCATTTACTTTGCTGCTGAGAACACCTAACAGTTGGCTTAACTTGGCTAGGATTTAACACAGAAGCTTCTATGCAGGATCCCCAGGCTCAGGAATGTCTCATGTCACAAACAGCCCTGACTTACTGACCTTGGATGGACAAGGAGAAGTTTGTCAATCCCTAAGGAGTGAAATAATTCTGGTGGAAGATTATAAAAATGTTTATATGTTTTTAAGTGCTCTGTTATTACCTGTAATTGTCAGGTAAAAGAGTGCACACCCTGATGATCTGGTCGTGGTATTACAGATTCCATCTTGAATTAATGTCCCCTTTCAGCTGCTGCTCAAGGCCATGACTCAGACCATTCTTATTTTCAGCCATCAGATAGTCCACATAGCTCCAAACCTAACAGCTGAAATTGCACACTAAATGCCATTGCTGCTGGTAGGACATCCTTACTCATGATAGCAAGATGCTGACATCTTTAATGTTTATATTTGACAATGTGCTGCTGAATTAATGGATCAAAGAGTACCTGAAAAAAAAGGTGTCCTTTTTAATTTCCTGAATCAGAGCAAATACATTAAAAATACATTTTCTTACATATTTTTAATTTTCTTTTATTCTAATTCATTTTCTTTTGACTCTTAACATACATTTCTTAAGGTACTCTTAAAAATATTTGCTGAGGACCGTCTACAGTTAAGGGCAGTTGTCATTAGAATGAATGTTTTCTGCAACATCATGGGCTCTGTAGGTAGGTTGCTAGATAGTCTGCTCAGCCAACAGGAGTTTCAGTTCTGCTTTATAGCAATATAGTCCAAAGACCCCTAACAAAACATTGTCTCCTATCCCCTGCAGGGTTATCAGAACAGTGTCTTTGTCTGAATCATTCACCCAGTGAGAGAGTTCTGCTAAAGGTGCAGCTGAATGTAGCCAATAAGAAAAAATAGAAGGTAAATATTGGAGTAGATTTTTATTTTCTTCGTTTTCTTTCCCCAGTGATGTGCTCCTTGCAATGATACCTTGGTGAACAAGCATCTCCTGAGCATCACAGATGTGACCAGTATTAGAATCTGTTTAAAGTCAGGGACTTCTTCAAGATTCAAGCTCATTTTGTCTCCTGATCAGAACTTACCAGGATCATTAAAGTAAAAGTAAAGGAACAAACCATTAATTGATTTCACATCTGTGGGTCTAGACCATCACTGAAACCAATAGGAGTGTCATTTACCTAGCCACTGTTAAGTCATAGAGCTGATAATAAAGTCATACTTGGTAAACAGTTCAATCAAAGTTATAACAAACAATTCTTCCTTTAACACCACCCAGATGTGGAAATAATCTTATTAATCATCTTGGGTAGAGCACTGCCTGTAAATAATATTGCATAACAGCTGACATTCTATAGAACCTTTCTGCATCAATATTTTTCTTTATCTATACTATATATGTCTAGGTACAGACTGAGCTTTTGGGTTTGGTTCTTTTTCTAAAAAGAAGTCTGTACATTCCCCTATTTAACAATAAGGTTTTAGAGTAACAACAGTGGTGTTGAAAGGATTTTTAGCAGCTTTATTGCCTCAATGCATCTCCATCCACTTGCCCTGTCTTTGTGTCCTATATGACAGGACAATGATGCCATGTTCATCTGCAAAAGAGATCAGCTAATGTGGCAGCAGTGAGTCTATGATTGGCCATTTGTGACTTTATAGTAGCACATCTTAATGGCCTTTCTATTTAGTTCTTGCTTGTATAAATTACTTGCAAATGATATCAGACTGAAAGGCCCCAGGTGGTTTACTTGCATTGCAGAAGTGTTTCCTTTCTCTCTGTAACAGTGAGAGCTGCACTCTCTGTTGAATAACCTGTTGCAGATCCACAGAACTAGATGTATTTTAATACAAGGTTATCCCTTCATATTCCACTCCTGTTGGTTAATGAAGATTTGCTTTTCCTCATCTTACACAAAGTTATTCCTAAGCACTTTAAGAAGGACGTTAATTGCTTAAAGACCTGGCAACAGATTCAGAAAAGGTGGCCTGCTCAACGTTTAAAGCTAGAGGAAGATAGTGAGATGGTTACTCCCAGCATAGAGACTTTGAGAGAGGTTAGATGCAATTTCTGACAAAATTCACTGGACTACAACAACAGGACATCTGGTAGCTTAGGAACCCTTGTTCTGCTGACACATTACTGTCACCACAGAAAAGAAGTCCCTCGACCATTCCTAAAGATTAGACATGTGATGGCAACTGCTACTTTTCCCAGCCTGTCATGAAAAGAAATCTTGGGTTTGGAGGGTAAAATATCTCTTCCATCTCTGATGTTGTGTGCCATATGGCCACAAAAGGATCATCAAGATTTGGAAAAAAAATAGCTAGGTGTCACAGCAGCAGTCTGAAAGTTCAGAAAGTTCTGAAAGTTCTGAAAGTTCAGAAGCATTGGCTGCTGAGATTCGTGGTGTTCTGATCTCAGACTATCCATCCTGGCAGTGTCCTCCACAATCATCACAATGTATCCAAACTCTAAGCAAGTTCACATAAAATTCAGTGGAATTCTTGTGGGGAACAAACAAACAAACAAAACTCCAAACCTGAATTACAGTGAAAAATCACAAAGATACAGTGAAGAGACCCTGAGAGGTCATCTTGTCCACCCATGCTCTGAAAGTTCAGCCATCTCTGATTATCTCTGACATTCACACTTTAAATAGAAAGCAGGCAGCTCTGCAGTCCAGATGGATCAGGATTCAATCCCAAAACTTCCCCCCTGCAAGACTTAGGGTCTGCCACTAGAACCCATTAACTAGAAGTGTTTCCTGTCCTCTGTCTTTTCCTGCTTGCAAGAAAGCATTTCTAGTTCTTCAGTCTCAGCACCTTAGCAGGTAAACTGTTTCCTGCCTAAATATACCCAGGCTTGAATTAGCAGAAGTGCATCTGTAGAGTTGTCTTTGACTACTATTTCCAAGAGGGGTTCACAGATTTTTCTGACAAGTCAGTTTAAATGTATTTGTAATTTCCTGAATCGTTGTGTAGCCACAATACACAGAATGGTTTTGCTTTCTTCTCTTCCTCAAAACCTGTCCTACTGATTTCTGGGTTTGGGGGCTTTTTTTTAAGACTTCTTTGCATTTTATGAGTGTTTGGAAGTTATTTCAAACAGCTTCAGTTCTTGAGAAATGCCTTTGTGTGCTTTCAGCCAGGTCTACTAAGTGACAAGACATTGGTCACAGTCCTTGCATTTCTAGAAAGCAGTCATTACAGAAGGTCAGTGTTACTGGTCTCTACAAAAGGGAGGGTTTATGCTCTCAGAGTACAGACCTCCAAATATATTTTGTGGAAGGCTTTAACACTACAAGGAGCAGCTGAGGGAACTGGGGTTGTTTAGTCTGGAGAAGAGAAGGCTGAGGGGAGAGCTTATTGCTCTCTCCAGCTACCTGAAAGGAGATTGAAGTGAGGCTGGTGTTGATCTCTTCTCCCAAGTAACTAGAGACAGGATGAGAGGAAATTTGCTTAAGTTGTGCCACGGGAAGTTTAGGTTGGAAATTAGGAGAAGTTCCTTTCCTGAAGGAGTGATGAGGTATTGGAACAGGCTGCCCAGGGAGGTGGTGGAGTTGCCATCCCTGGAGGTGTTCAAGAAGCTATAGATGTGGTGCTCTAGGATGTAGTTTAGTGGTGGTGGTAGTTGAGTTATGGTTGGATCCGATGATCTTAAAGGGTCTTTTCCAACCTTAATGTTTCTATGATGCTATTCTATTCTAAGTGAATGGTCAGAACCAGGATCCAGAAAACCCAGGTACAGGCAGATGTCTACTGAAACAGCCCATAGAGCACCTACTCCACTCACAATGACACATGATGCTTCCACATCACCTTAGGAATTTTAATAAGAGGCAAAGCCACGGCAATTAAATGTCACAGGATGAGAACAGGAGAGCTTAAGGGAGTTGTCAGTGACAAAGTTATCTGCAACAAGAAAGAATTTGTTGAATAAAACCTCCCAGATGGTGGGGGAAACCTGTTTTCCCTGCAAAACTGACTTAGGGGAAAATTCTCTGTTGACCGCAATTCTAACAAAGCAGATTAATGCTGAGCACACACCTTGGTAGTTTTAGTGTTGATAAAAACACAAAGAGAATATTGCCCTGCAAGCCAGCGTTAGGAAAGAGGAGGAAAAACTAAGAAAGAAGAAGGAAGAGCCTCTTGTCCTGCTCCAAAGACAAGTGGTAGAAGCTGAAACAGGAGACCACTATAAGGTTAGCATTCTCTTACAGAAATGTAATGTAGAAGAATGAATAAAGAAGGGATAAAGGCTCAAACAAAAACAGGTCCTAGGCAGAACTGTAGAAATGATGGATATATCAGTTCTAATAACCTGAGATTAAGATGCATACAAAATTAGCACTGTATTATCTATGCCTCATCCTGAAATGGCAATGCAATCACAGATCTGATAAGCAAACTGACAAGAGAACCAGACATATAAAACACAAGCAGAATAACAGCACAGCCCCAACTGTCAATTTGGTTCACCTGCAAAAAATGTAACGTGCCTGTGATTCTCCAGAAAAGTAGGCTCACAGGATCTTAAACTCAGAGGTTATTTCATGGAGAAGCATGTCACAGTTCTAAGGGGGCAGCTGTTTGCAAAGGGTAGATATATTTACCACACAGATGTATGTTCATGCTGGTAAAGACCTACTTTGCTCTCTCAAGGAATACAAGGCAGGAGGCAGAACCCACGCAGCTTCCTAACTGATCCAGCCACTTGGGTGGATGCCAGACTGTCTCACATAGAATCATAGAATGGTAAGGTTGCAAGGAACCTCAAAGCTCATCCAGTTCCAACCCCCTGCCATAGGCAGGGACACCTCCCACTAGTACAGGTCACTCAAGGCCTCCTCCAACCTGGCCTTGAACACCTCCAGGGAGGGAGCAGCCACAACCTCCCTGGGCAACCTGTGCCAGTGTCTCACCACCCTCACTGTAAACAACTTCCTCCTAACATACCTACAGTAGATTACAGAGACCCTCAATAACTCTTCCTCTACAGGTCTGGTCATATTTCATCATTCACAGGGAGGTTTTATGAGCAGTATATAAGCAGCTCAAGAGCACTCAGCAATTATTAATTGGTTAATACAAAGCATAAGTAGCTGGGACTAACGTGCAACTAAACTAAGCATTAGTATGCTCACCATTGCTTCCCAGTTCTTTATTTTCTTTCTTGCTATTTTCTCTTTTTCAGTTTTACTCTCTCAAGAATTATGCTTTGACTGTACTATTACTTTTCTTATCCCACATGGCTATAGCTCAGGTGCTGTCTCACAGCTCAGAAACTATCTTCTCAAAGCTCTAAGCCACAGATGCAATGTACCAAAGTGGACTCTAGGTCACAAAGTCCTGAGTCTGAGCCCTTGAGCTGAATTGCATCTCCTCTCTGGGAGGAGAAGCAATTTTTTTGAGGAAGTTGGCTATGGACTCCTCTTGCTTCTGCTAGAGCTGTTGTCCCCTTTCCTAAAACCTGTATTTGCCTTTTCTACTTGTACACAGCAGCGTGGCACAATGTAATTACTTTGTATAAAATCCATTTGTTATGCTGATGTGAAAGGTTATTTAAAAAGGTTCATACTTTTGCTTGCAACTCTGACATCAAATGATTGCAAAAATAATTAGGTAATTAATTCCTCCAGCTGACAGTAGCTGTGCCTGAGCCAAGCACACATGAAATACTGAACAGTAAAATGGAAAATCCATTCTGTGTATCATGGTATGGAGGCTGGTGGCTGCATTTAGATTACAAATTTAGGCTCAAAACCTCTTATTTACCACAGAAGTATTTACCTGGTATCCTGCTGATAAAGTGATTAGTTGCTGAGTGGAAAAGCCAGCCTGTGTTAATGCAGAAATCAGCTGTAATCCATAAGAACAGCACCATGATAATAAGCAATAAGCAAAGGTCCTTCCAGTGTGGCTTCTGCATCACACTGCTCATAACCCATCAGGTGCTCAGGATGGAGCACTTCCAATAACAGCTCCAGGCAAGGCATCCTATGGTGTAACTCCTTACAACATGCTGAGGGCACAGTAGAAGAAAGCACACATTAGTCAGTATTCAATGAGCAGTCAAGAATTAAATATTTCAGCAATTCTCATTGAATCTTGGCAGTCAAACATTTCAGAATGCCAGTACGGTCAAAATGCTGCGAGACAAGCCCAGAGCAGAGCATATGGCATGTTTTGCTTGTGTAGTGTTCATTTTATTGCAGAGGTCTGAAATTTGTTGTGATTATATTGCTTCTGTGACACTTGTGTAGCTATTACAAGCCAATTCAATAACAGCTTTTTTAGCACCAGTCTGTATAAGTAAGGAATGCATGAAGAGATGTACTGTGTTAGCTTTTGCAATGTACATTCATGCATAAAAATAGCACCGAAAGGAATGAGTGCGTGAAGGATAATTCTCAAGTTAGGAAACTGACAAAGATGAATATGAATTCATCCTGTGGCTGAGCACAAGAGAGTGTCCTAATGATAAAAAGTGTGATCACACTTTTCATTTGGCCTGCTCTGAGTTAGAAAAGAACTAATTCTCCTCATTGATTATATTTTCCAGCTCAGTGTCTCTAAGTAACAGCACGCTCTAAAGTTAACAGTGGATTTTCTCAGCCCACGGCTGCTTCTAGCAGGGAGAAGCTGATGAAGAGAGTTCCTGCCAAGGGCTGGGCAGCAGAAAGGTTCTGGCTTAGACTTGCTCCTGTACAGACTAAGGACAATGCCACAGCTTGTGCCCCACCTTGGGGTGCAGCAGGTCAGAAGTGGCACCTGTGGAAAGAAGCAGACAGGACAAGTGACCCTCAACTCCCCAACAAGGAATTGCATCCCATGGACAGCATCTTCAGGATCAAGCTGAGGGATCACCAAGGTCAAGCCTCTTCTTGCAAGTGGTTTGTACTCTAGTTTATCTGCTGGCCTGTTAACATTGATCCAGAAGGTGATGTTCATTGACTGATGGCTAATTACATGTCAGTAATAAATCGTTACAGCACTTTGATCCTGATTTGAGTTAAATCACATAAGCAGAGCAGATCTTGATTGAAAAAATAAAATCTGTATGCTATTAAAACAACAGTAAGCAATTAGCTTAAGTACCCCTGAATCACAGTGAAGTTAGAATAGCTCTTTAACTCTGATGATTGATCATTTCATTTCCTAGCATAAATGTAGTTGAAAACTAACAAGCTTCTTCTAATTTACTAATTATATTGGTCTTCAGCTCAAAGAAAGCTGCTGGTTTGGTGCATCCCTGTGCCATCTATATGCGGTCACTCTTTAATGAGAGCTTGTACTAGAGAAAGGGAACTCCTTATCTGAACACTACATTTCCCTAGGTAGCCTCTAATCACACATTTCAGTGTTATCTGCCGCTCAACTGCTAAATTTGGGGAAATACCTCTCAGGTAATTGTCTATAGTTTCTCATAGTTAAGTGCTATAAGTGAGGAAGTTAAAAATATTTGAGCTAAGAGAGTGCAGAATGAGCAGAATGAAATAAAAGTTTCCCATTCGGTAATAAAACATTAAAAAGAAAAATGCAGCTAAAGCTTTTGGATCCTGAGATACAAACTGGGAAGCAAGATGGGTCAGGGATTAGCTCCAGAGGAATGATGTATTCCACCATGAATTTTGTTGTGGTGGAACCCAGCAGCTAAATCTAACACATGTAAGAGGAAATGTACCCTGGAAGAAATACACATGCAACTGTTAACAGAAAGAAAACACTCAAATTACTGGTCACTTAAAGTTCTCACATAAAAGAAGCGCTAGCAAGTGGTCAGCCTGTTACTGCTAGAGCTTGCCCAGACCTCAGATGTTAAATTGCAAGCCAAAGCATCCTTGCATCTGCAGATCAGGGCCTCAGCAGGGACAAGCTCAGTATCAGAAGAAAACCCTTGCATGGAAGACCTCCTTTTTGTCATGAAAGCACTAACATTAAACTGCTTTACCACAGACAGGCAAGGGCACATCCCTAATTCGCCGCTCTGTTAGATTAGTTTTATTACCCTGCAATTTACTTAAACCAGCAAGATCCTGTTTTGTGGTCAGTGGTGGCTGCTGAGGTGAAAAATTGCTTCTATAAGCTCTTGCTTATGGCCACATCCTTTGATTTGTGTTTCTTTGACATGACTTTTTGGCCTAAAAACATAAAGAGGCTTGCATTCTTTACACAAACTTACTTCCTGCTCTTTGGATTAGAAATCTAATCACTAGTCTAATCTAATGATTTTTTTTTCCCTTCAGTATGCATATACTATTTAGAATAATGGGTATATGACTAGGGCTCTTGTACAATGCCAAGAAGTCCACAAACTTGCAAGTAAAAATTAACAAGCAACAAAGAAACATTTTTTTCAGAGCTGCATTGGAAAACAGAGCTGTATAGAGCACTGACTTATAGGAATAGCCACAGAAGGCTGCACCTAGTCAAAGTAACCCAATTCAAAGGGAAATGTACTTTATGGTAAGGAAGAATGAAAGCTACACATCTTCAAATTGTTCTCTTTTAAGGTGTCCTCTTTGTTCACAGCCTTAGGATGTGGTTTCCTCTGACTTAAACTTGCAGCACTTGCAAAGGTGCAAATGAATAGTGGCTGCTTGTAAAAGAAATGACCTGGCTCATTATCTAGGGCTGTGTGACTGGGTATGATTTAACTGCACGTGCCACTGTACACAAAGCTAACAAACAAACAAAAACAAACAAACAAACAAACCCAAAACTCACACACACACAAAAAAAAAAAGGGGGGGGGGGTAATAAAAAGTTAAACCAGAGACTGCAGCAGGCAGAAACAGAAGTATTAGGCTAATGGTGTCTGATGACTGCAAAACCAAACAGGTTCTGTTCCAGCTAAGTGTGGTTCTCGCAGAGTTCAAAGGTGCTTTGAAGACTGCAGACACTTGACAGGATTTGTTTGGGCTGTGAAGACACAGGGATTCAGGGACAATTTAACCCATGACACAAGCATTATTGAACTAACCTGTTTTCTTTCTAGTCTTGCTGGCTTTTGCCTCCAAGCATGAGCTGGAAGATTATTTTTGTAGGAATTAAAGGTACCAGCAATAACTGAGGGGACTCCTCAGTGCTGCAACAAACCAGTTACCTGTTCTGTGACACATGTGAAAGGTCATATATGTTTATTTGGGTTGTACAGGAAAACAAACCTTATACAGAAAAGCAGCCATTAAAAGAAAATTTTGAACCTAGGTGGGATGGCCTTTATACAGGTTTTGTAAAGCTCTTGCAAAACAGTTTGTGTTGAAAGATTGTTATTTTACTGCTTTTTAAAGTTTTGAAATATGAAGGTGATGCAGCATCCTCATTGCAGAGGCTGCTGTACCCATACGAGTGCTGATTGGTGTAATCTCGCCTGTATTTCTGAAGTGTTTAATTGCTCTAGCAACAGATTTATACAAGTCCTGATTAATGATGGCATTGAATGCTTTTGGTTGTATCAGATGTAAGGTTGTGCGTGATTCAGGATACAATGATGCAAGACACAAGGCTGCTCTGTTGTGCTCTGCTGTGATTCACCTGCAGTGCTGGGTCCTGCTATGGAGTCCTCAGCACAGCACCAGCTGGAGTGGGGCCAGAGGAGGCCACAGCAATGATGGCAGAGCTGGAAGCTGTGAGACCAGGCTGGAGAGCTGAGGTTGTTCAGTCCAGAGAAGAAAAAGCTCTGGAGAGACCTTATAAGCAGCCTTTTAGTACTTGAGGGGGGAGTATAAGGAAGAGGAGGACGGAGGTTTTAGCAAACCCCGAGGTATGATTTTGGATGTAAGGAAGGTATTTTTTACAGTAATGATGATGGAACGCTGGCCCAGGCTGCCCAGGGAAGTGGTGAATGCCTCATCCCTGGAAACATTCCAGGTCGGGTTGCCTGAGGCTCTGAGCAACCCGCTGTGGTTCAAGCTCTCCTTGCTCACTGCAGGCATGTTAGGCTAAATGACCTTTAAATGTCTCTTCCAGTCTAAACCATTCCATGATTCTCCCTCAGTCACTGCTTCAGCACACTTCGTTCAGGTTTTCCGCTCCCATTTCCCACCCTCAGCTTTGCCACATTTCTGTTGCTGGTTTTTATTGCAGATGTCCTTTCCTCCTGTTTTCTCACCCTGAACACCGTCAAGATGCAAATGCTCCTTGCAAGGAGTCACTGAAAGCACAAGAACTATAACTGCAGCTGCCCTCACAAGAGCACCCCCACACAGCCAGACTGCGGCTGGGGACCCTGGGGCAGGCCAAGCAGGACGCTCAAAGCTGAGTCCCCAGCTCAGGAGCAGCAGCTCAGCTGCTTCTAAAACCTCCAAGAGTACTGAAGCACAGAACTAGTTACAGTTTCCAATATGCTTTAGTTTTGCCCTGAAAAATTCTAAAACGTCCACCAGTATTGAAATAATGAAATCATCTCTTTCTTTGGATGGCTCGTTTAAACATTACCTATGTACAACTTGGAACCACACATCTAAGTCTAATCCCAAATATTTCAGTCTTCAGAACAACCACAGGCTAAAAAATACCCAAGCGACCAACACCTAAAAGGCAGGACAAATGCGAAGTGGTCTTCTGGGGCTGTTTAGTTTGAGGAAGAGGAGGCTGAGGGGAGACCTCATTGCTGTCTACAACTACCTGAAGGGACATTGTAGAGAGATTGGTGCTGGGCTCTGCTCACAGGTAACTGGAGACAGAACAAGGGGCGGGCTCGGGGGCGGGCTCGGCGCTGGGCTCGGCGCTCTCTCGGCAGTTCCGGCGGAAGGAAGCGGCGGAGTCGTTCCGCGGCGTCCGTTCCCCCCGCGGCGATGGTGCAGGACTCAGCGGGACAGCTGGTGGCGGAGCTGCTGCTGCGGACGGGGGAGGCCCGCGGCATCCTCTGCCTCTGCTCCCGCGCCTTCGTCGAGTGAGTAGCGGCACCGATCGGCGGCACCGGACGGGGGGGGGTCGGCGTGGCCGGAGAGGTGCGGGCAGGGCCGTGCTGTGCTGTGCTGAAGCGGCCGTGGCGGCGATGAGCAGGAGGTGGTCTGTAGGTTGTGTTTACCAAGCGGTGCCATCTCTAAGGGGAAGGGAGCCCAAAGGTCGGTTCTCGGCTGGAGCAGCAGCTGCGCGGGGCTCATCCCGCAGCTCTCCTTCCCTTCCGCCGCCAGAGCACCCTCGTCCCCTTCTCACTTCCCCTAAGGGGCACGCAGGGACCTGGGGCCTCCCCGGGCCAGGGAGGAGGAGCGGGTTTCTCAAGGGGGAATGGGCAGGCGAAGGGATGCTGCTCACGGGCTGTCGGATGCCTGATTTGGAAGAAGAGGTAGCGGCCGGTACCCGAGCTTTGGGTGTTTAACGCGTTCGGTGTTCGGCCGAGGTGCTTGCAGAGGTGAGGTGCCTTCAGCCTGGGGTGGTGGCTGGAACGTTTGCACTGTCGGACTGAAGACTGAATTCCACCCATTTAAGCAGGCATAGTAGTGCCACCTTTTTCGTATTACTCTTAGTTTCGGGTGTTCAGAATCAGTAAGCAACCTTCCCAGGCTGGAAAGGACCTCAGGAGATCACCCGAGCCAGCATTCCCTGGGAAAGAGAGCCTAGGTGAGGTTATTTTGTATCCTGTCCAATTGCATCTTGAAACCTCCACTGATGGAAGCTCTGCCGTGTTCCTGGGGAGACTGTTCCACTGAATGATTGTTTTCACTGTAAAAAAAGTTATTTTAATGAAGACTTGAGCCAGTGTGTCTCTTCATTTTTACAGAGACAGAAAACTGTATAAACTGGGATTAAAAGGATTTTATGTCAAGGATGACAATTACAGTACAGGTAAGCTAATAAAATGCACTGTGCAGTATGATGTTATACTTAAAAATTAAGTTATGTGTGGTTATTTAAGGTGCAGTTATGGTATTATTGCCAACCCATACCTTTGCTCTTATTTCTGGCTTGGTTTTTAGCTCTTTTTGTTATGGGGATGGATGGGAATAGTAAACTGACATCTGTATGACTTTCAAGTTACTGTAGTCCTGATGTGGAAGTTTGTGTGAAACCAGGCATGATGTTTATTGCTGTCCAGGTAGACTTAACCAGCTCACATAATCACCTGCTAGTGCACAGAGCAACTTACCCAGCTCAAAGTTATATAACAGGTTTGCAAGTCCTGGATGTTTGCCTGGAAATAATGCCCTCCTGCCTCTACTGTACTGCTGGCTCCAGCATCATACAATAGCTTGATCAGAAAGAAAGGAGTCTGAAAAGAAGGGAGCATCTCTAGAAGCTGAGAATGAATAGCACAGATTAGATGGAGATAGCATGAATGGAGGAGGAGATTATGAAACATGGTTTCATGTGTATATATGACCAAATTGTAGTGAGAGTGATCAGTTAAACAGAAGAATTTTGTGCTATGTGATAATCTGGCAATAAGTATATCCTGACCAAAAAAGTCTTTTCAGTCTTATCAACTGTGTCAAAAACTTTTGTGTTTCAGAGGTTTCATCAGTGTACAGTTCCTGCTTTCTCAGTGGCATTTGTCATTTTGTGTACATATGATACTGCTTAAAAATTCAATAGCTGTGCAAGCAGTGTTTCGATAGCTGATCAATTATTTTTGGGGCAATTATGTTCTGCAGTTCACACACTACCACTTCTGTAAAATTGTGTTATTTTTGTTACTGTGGTTTTGAAAGATTTGTATGAAAAGCAGCAATTCCTTCTGTTTTAAGCTTGCTCTGATAGAGGCCAAAAGAACTGCTGTGAAGAATTTTCCTAGTACTAATTTTTCTGAATGTTTTCTGGGTGTTACTGTAGTTTTCTCTGCAAGTTGAGTGGATGTTTGTATCTCCAATGTTTATTGCTGAGCATCACACAGAGTATTGACTATGCCTTCACCCAGTTTGGGTCAGCAGTCTGTGTCCCTTCTCACTCTCTTGCCCACTCCAGCCTGCTTGCTGGGGAGGAGGGGAAAACAGAAGGTTGAGGCTGTGCAAGGTCTGCTCAGCAATAGCCAAAACATCATTGTGTTATCCACACTGTTTTAGTCCCAGGTCCAAAACACAGCACCCCATGGGTTGATATGAGGGAAGTTAAGTCCATACCAGCCACATCCCCTGCAGTGCTTTCCCTGTTGAAGTTTGATTTTGGTTTATATTGATAGTTATGTGGAAAATAAGATGCTTATGATGAAAAATATAAATGAGAAAGGAAGCTTAAGAGGCACTTCTGCTAAGCTTTGCAGGCTGTGATGTTGCTTGAAGCATCTGGACCAGATTATATTTACTTAATGTAATTTGTTAATAGGGGAGGACCAGGGATCTGAGGAGGAGAACCATTGTCCCAATGTGACATTGAAGGTGGATACTAATCATGCTCTTGACTTGGAAGAAGCTGAACTAGACTCAGAGGCTGAGCTTATGAAGAGTATGGGATTACCTCTTCAGTTTGGTGGGCAATCAGCTCACAGGGACTTTGTGGTAAAACTTTATTTCCCTTGTTTATTCTGTTTCATCTGTTTCCAGATGAAGCACCATGTCTGCGCCTTAGTTCTTTTTGAGACAGCAGCTGGTGGCAAGGTATCTGAGCTGCTTCCTCACATGCTTATCACTACATACAGCACATTTCCTCAGAAATGTCAGCCAAGGATATGCAGCAGAGCTCTATCAAACATAAATCCTACAGTCTTTTGGGGGTAAAAGCTAACAGCATGGTTGAAGTGGGAGAGAGGCTTACAATGAAAACAGAAATGTACTTGGAGACAGGACCAGAAAAGGCTACTTATATTTTGTGGACTTACAAAGTGTGTTTTTCCATTGTATTTTAGGCAACAGAAACCTACAGAAAGAGAAGTAACATGAAGATTATGAAAAAGAAAAAGAAGAATAAAAAAGAGTTACAGCATGAGCATGAGGGTAAAATGGGGCAGGAATGCCAGGATCAGTCTGCTGATGGTCATATCCAGTCCATTTCTGGTGAGCTGACCATAGTGACTGAGCAATGTGAGAAGGGCAGTAAAGCTCAGGTTGTAAGTGAAGGCAACTGTGAAAGTTCAGGAAGTCTTGCAAGTGAAACTTTACCAGGTGAACTTAAAGAAAAATGGGAGAAATACTGGAGTGAGTATGGAGAGGGCCTTCTTTGGCAAAGTTGGCTGGAGAAGCATCAAGAGGTTTCATCATCTGAGGCCACCACAGCCTCTGAGCCTTGGAATAATGCAGACACCAAAGAAGAGTGGGAGCAGCATTATAGTGAACTGTACTGGTATTACTGGGAACAGTTTCAGTACTGGACAAGTCAGGGATGGACTACTGAGAGCTCACATGGTGACAGCGTGGAAGCAAATGAGGTCACCCAGGAGATGGGGCCTTTGGGAAAAATGGACTTGGTGGCTGAACACAGTGAAATGCTGAGCCTGAAGCTGTCTCCTAACAACAGAAGTGAGGAAACAGTTCTTTCAAGTGCTGAGCCCAACGGTGAAATAATCCCTGGGATTTGTAATTTAAATCTGAATTCAGAGGAAGCAGAGCAGAGCAGTGCAGCTCCAACAGTAATCCACCAAGATCCTCAGGAGTGTGCTGCATGTGACAGTGAAAGCCAGAAGGAGCCCTGTGATGGAGGAACCAGGAAAAGGAATGCATCTTGTGAAAACAAAAGTATAAGCCAGTCAGGTAATACAAAATCATTAGGTGGTTATGTATAAGAAACAAGGGTGTGTCTGCACTGTGCTGTTTTACAAAAGTCAATCAAGGATTTTGAGGAGTGGTTGCATCCTTGGTGCCTTTTTCTTCCCTCTGCTTCTCTGGGTGATCTCTTTCCACTCTAACTTGTACACTGAGTATGTTCTTCAGGCAGAAGTGATTTTTACTGCTTCATAAATCTTCAAATGTACTACAGAGAGTGCCGAGAGAGCACTGTCAGTGCATGTTTATTTATTTATCTTAGTGTTGCAGCTGTGCCATTCAGCCTGTGTATCTTTTCTCACTGATGCTCTAAAATGAATGAAAACCCAGGCTGATGTTCTCAGGAATCTGACAGATTTGAAGAACAGCTTTTTGAGAAGCTTTTGCAGTTCGGGGTTCTTTTGCCTTCTGTCTAAAAATTCCATCCTGGGAAATAAACTCTTGGTTTGTTTTACTGTGCTACTTGTGAAGCAGATGTCTTTCAGAGGTCCTTTCCAGCATCAGGTTGTTTATTGGGTGGTGAGCTGCAGTAATCTTGAGAACCTCAAATTCATACATTGGCAGCTAGCACTGACAAGTGGAAGTGACAGGTAGTGTAGTATGGTGAAAACCAGTGGCTGTGCTGCTGGAAGAGCTTCTGTGAGGAAGATACAAGACTGGGCTGGAGATGTGAGGCATTGGACTAGGCTGCCTAGGGAAGTGGTGGTGACTATGGAGGTACTCAAAAGCATGAGTACATGTGGCACTTCGGGACATGGTCTAGTGATATTTGAGATGTTGGACTTGATCTTAGAGATATTTTCCAAACTTTGATTGTCTGTTTTTGCCAGCCAGTTTAGCCTGCAGAGACAGGAAAGAGCCATCTCCTTTGCTTTCCAGTTCTTCCTGCCAGTGTTTGCTGTGAGCAGCAATGTGACATCTTTCCTGATTGTTTTGTGACTTCTCCTGATGAAGTGGAGAATCTGAGTTAAATGTCAGCAACTCAGGTCTTCAGTTTGGTGGGAAACCTCTGATTACTGCTAGTGACTTTCCAAGGAAGGAAGATGTAGATATCCCATCATGATCCTGCAGTAGGTTGCATTGGGAGAGGTGAGGAAAATCTCTTTTCCAACAAAGAATGAGAGGAGTGTTGGAATCCTCTTTTTTATGGAATATATGTGGATATCTTTGCTTAGCTAATGAAGGGGAAACAAAATGCACACACAAGGAAGAAACTGTTATGAATCTGTACCTTGTAGGCATTTAGTTTTGCTTGGAGAGCTGAGATCATTTGCAGTTGGTCCTGCTTAAGCTTGCATTGATATGTTGCCTTTCAAAGACAAAGCTGTTCCTCAAATCTGTCAAGATTCCTGACAACATCAGCCTGAGTTTTCATTCATTTTAAAGCATCAGTGAGAAAAGATACACAGGCTGCATGACACAGCTGCAAACAAAGACAGGTGTGTTTGGCACTTATGCCTTATTTGTCAGGTTGAGGTAGGTTTGATTTGTCAGGTTGAGGTAGGTTTGACAGCCTGGCTGTAGCTGCAGATGTACTTTGGGGACAGGAAGATAAAAGAATTATTTTAAGCAAAAGGAAAATAAGATCTCATCTACCTTTTTTAGGTTCACAGGGGTCATGTGGCTCGAATTCACATGACAAAGAACAACTGCTGCGTCATGGCCGAGATGAAGATGAGGATGAGGAGCCTCCTGAGTCCAGACATGTCAAAGTCAAGAGAAGGCAAGTCATGAAATTTAGCTGAGCTTCTTTTTTTTCCTGAAGGTCTCGAAGCCTCCTCTTTGACTGTGAGTTGAAACTTCAGTACAAACCCACATAGTCTTTCATCACTGCTTATCACTTTACCTGGCAACAAGCTGTGGATATTTCTTACCTTTTTTTACTTTGTGAAAACAATGTATAGCCTCCCTGACTCTACAAGGGGATAGTATTGCTCTGAAGCATACAACATTGTTAAACTGGAGAGGACAGCTTGCTCACCTAGGTCTAATTGGTGTAGATGGCACAAGAATGATAGTAAAGAATTTGAATTGTTTGGTTGGGTTGTATGCTGCTAGTGAAGTGCTTGGTGCTATGGCAGCCGTAAAATAGCTCATCCCTGCCTTGGCACAGCCTTTTTGTTTCTTTTCTCAACATTTATAGCCTCAAAGATGAGGAGATGACTCTTCCTCTCTCTGATAAATTTAAGAATTCAGTGTTGAAGGGGTGGGTGGAATTATCTGCTAATCAAGTAGCTTTGATTTTGTTCTAATACTTTGCTGGTGCCATAGCATTAATGATAGATACCGATATAGATAACATGATAGGTGATGGAAGTAATTTGGAAATAGGATGAGCAAAAGACTTTGATATTAAATATTTTAAGAGATCCTTCTGCCTCGTTTGGTTTTAGCAGTGTGTGGAAGAACTTACTGAAGCCCACATTGAAATAGTTTTGATGCATGAGTTTCTTGGTGGTGTATTTGTAAAATAAGTAACTTTTTCATGTGCATTTTTTTTCCCCAGCCATGAACTGGATGCAGATGAGGACCCGGTGGAAGACCCTGAAGAAACCTGCTCTATTTTGGGTTTCAAGTGTGGCACAGGACAAAAGTAATTGCTTACAAGAAATTTGGGGCTTCTTTGTAGCAAATCAGCTCTCTTGTTACTCTCCAAATAGGCTATTCATCCCCATTCTCATTTTGTTAAAACTTTGGGAGATGATTCCCAAATTTCCTCTCTGCTCTGAATAAAACTGTCATACATTGGCTAGAGGGAGATGGAAAGTTACAGAGAATAATTAACAAGTGCTTTGAATGAGAACTCCTAAGGGATATGCAACTGGGTAAATGTGAATTGGCTGGTCAGATTCTTCTGTCTACAGTTACCTGAAGGGAAGTTGTGGAGAGGCTGATGCTGGTCTCTTCTCACAGGTAATTGCAGACAGAACAAGGGGGAATGGCCTCAAGCTGAGGCAGGGGAGGTTTAGATTGGACATTAGGAAACAGTTTTTTACGGAGCGGTCAGGCTCTGGAATGAGCTGCCCAGGGAGGTGGTGGAGTCACCAACCCTGGCTGTGTTTAAGGGTGGTTTGGATGTGGTGCTTAGGGCTATGGTTTGAGGTGAATCTTGTAGAGTAGGGTTCTAGGTTGGACTTGGTGATCCTGAGGAACTTTGCCAACCTGCATGCTTCTGTGATTCCATTAGGGTATGAAGACTCTGGCAATGAGTGACCCTCTGAGTTTGGAGTCCTGTGAGCTTAGATCAGAATTCTTTTGTATTGGAATGAGGCTGCTTTGTAGTAAAATGTTGCTATACTACTAAAGTGCATCCAGGGTGCTGAGCACTAAGATTTCATTTTTGGTGTTTATGACCTAAAGATGTGATGGTCAGGATTGTAGAATTAACATCACAGGGCACAGGTGGACTGCAGCTTAGGCCTAATGCTTCAGCAAGATGCAAGTTGTTCACTATATATATATAAACATATATGTATGTTTCATGGAGGAGAGTGTTCTGTAGTTGACAATCTCTAATCTCCTTTATAAAAACTATTTTAAGTGAATTGCCAATATTTTTTATTTTAATTCAATTCCATTTTCCAGGAGACAAAAAACAGCTGGTTTGGAGGTTCTTTAGAGCCACCAAAATTTCTTTTTATTCTACTAATCAAGACATTTTTTCATGTCCTATTTTTGGGGGAAATTATTTCCACCTGAAGTAATACACCTATTAGGAAAAAAAAAAAATCCTTCTAAAAATCTCAACATGTCCAAATAAAAAAGATTTCAAAGTTTTAAGCTACACCCAGTGGCACATTTTAAGAGTGGAGCAAAATAAAGAAAGATTATTGCCTAAATAATTTTCTCTGAGCATCACCATTCATGTTAAAGCTTCCATTCAGAGTAGAAATTAATCAACCAGGTACTTTGATTTGATTTCAGATATGGTGGAATTGCAGATTTCACCCACAGAAGTGTGCAGTATTTGGAGAAAAAGGCCAAACTCAAGTCCAAATTCTTGGATATGCGTAAACCAAGGAAGAGTAAAAACACACACATCTTCTTCACTGAGGAATCTGAACTGTCCTGCAAAAAACCTAAAACTTTGAAGAAGGTAGGGCTAAGTCTTAGTGTTCACTGCAATTCGTAGATTTGGTGGCTCCCTTGTTGTGGATCTATCAACAGGAATGGGAACTTAATGGTGATGCAATGTGAAAGTCATTCCTAACCTCATTCTTTAAGAGGTGTGTGTGGGGGTTTCTAATGCTGCTAAAAGTATCCTGATTTTAAGTTGCATGTGCAGGCATTTCAGCAGCCAGATAAAAGTGTTTATGGGGGTTAATGTATTTCAAGTAACTTCATGTCCTTAGGAATTTCATAGAATTGTGGAATGGCCTAGGTTGGAAGGGACCTTGGAGATCATCTGCTCCACCCTCCCTCCCCATCATGTGCAGGGACACCTCTCAGCTAGACTAAGCTGCTCAAGGCCTCATCCAGCCTGGCCTTGGAACACCTCCAGGAAGGAGGCATCCACAATCTTCTTGAGCAACCTATTCCAGAGTGCCACCACTTTCATACTGAAGAACTTCTTCCTGAGAGCCATAGCAATTTTCAGGTTAACAGCACCATCTAATCACCTGTGATATTTGACAATTGCAGGTGGAAAACTTCCTAAAGCTGGTTAATAAACCTGAGGAGGAAGCCACATCCAAGATAGGATCTCCCGAGAGTAAAGCAAAGGCATTGTCCTCCAGCAGCGACTCGGAGGACCAGGGAAGTGTTACTGCTGCCCAGACTGTGACACTGAACACTGAAAACCAAGAGCCACCCTCTTCCAGTGCAGACTTCACAGAAGCTGGAGGCAGTCACCATGAGGAGGAAGCACTGGATGTGGCAGTGAGCGTCTCTGATGATGGGCAGGGTGTGGAGAGGCGGGAGAATGGCTGCGGGAGGCAGCTGCTCGCACTGGATATTCCTGATTATCTCCGGGCAGAGACAGAGGACATCAGCCAAGGTACATCAGTTTCCTACAAACTGGGAATTCATTGGCAACAGCCTTAATGCTGCCTTCCCAAAGTACAGCATTGTATGGTATTTATTTATTTAGGTTAGTCAAAGAGACTTGTTAGCTCCAAAGGGGTAATGAGGCTGGTTGAGAGCTAAGCTAGTCAAAGTAACTTGTTCTTGAAGCACCAGAATCCTTAATCTTTAATAGATCATAGAATCATAGAATGGTAAGGTTGGAAGGAGACTTCAAGGATCATTTAGTTCCAACCCCCTGCCATAGGCAGGGACACCTCCCACTAGCACAGGTTACTCAAGGCCTCGTCCAACCTGGCCTTGAACACCTCCAGGGAGGGAGCAGCCACAACCTCCCTGGGCAACCTGTGCCAGTGTCTCACCACCCTCACTGCAAACAACTTCCTCCTAACATCCAGTCTAAATCTTCCCTCTGCCAGTTTAAACCCATTGCCCCTTGTCCTGTCATTGCAAGACCTTATAAATAGTCCCTCCCCAGCCTTCCTGTAGGCTCCCTTCAGGTACTGGAAGGCTGCTATAAGGTCTCCTGGAAGCCTTCTCTTCTCCAGACTGCAGAGCCCCAACTCTCTCAGCCTGTTCTCTGAGCAGAGCTGTTCCAGCCCTCTGATCATCTTTGTGGCCTCCTCTGGACCTGCTCCAACAGTTCCATGTCCTTCCTGTGCTGGGGGCTCCCAAACTGCACACAGTAAACAGTCATTGTTCATCTTAGGTGTGATCAAACAGATTTCAGATTCACACCTTTTTCCCCTTTAAGGATGAGGATGATTAACTTCAGGTTAGATGCAGGTTTAGAGTTCCAAGATGCACATTGCTGAGCTCGGGGAAGCATGTGGTGCTAAAATTTTCTAGGGGAAAAATAGGAGCTTTCCTATTTAATACTGTAAACAAAGGAAACTAGGATTGTTCAGGTTTCTACATACAATTTAGTCTTTCCTACAGCAATTAATTTGTTGGATTTCTACTGTAAAGTTCTTGCCTAGATTGGTTCTTACCCCTTGTTTATGTAAGGCCATTAAATCGATCTCCAACCCTCTTGTTTACTCATTCAGCAGTTTACTGCCATCAGTTGAAGATGATGGTTTGTCTGCTAAGACTCCTAAATAATGGGTGAAGTGTCAGGATTTTTAGGAATGTGACTGACACCTGTCAGGTAACACTCTTCCCTTGAAATACAGGGTCTCTTTTTTTATCTTAACCCACTAATCTGCACGATGTGACAAACAGTGATAAAGGACATTTAGTCGTGTGAGTGAATGTGAGCCTCGTAGATCTTAACTCTCACCATTCTTCCTAGCCTGCAAGAACAGTGATTGTGAACTTTTGCAGTGTCTTCCAGCTGGAGATGAAAAAGTTACTGTAAAGAAGAAGGAGAAAAGAAGGAGAAGAAAGAAAAAAAATGGGCTGGGAGCTATCCCTGCTGAGATTGCTGCTGATCCAGAGCTGGCCAAGTACTGGGCACAACGCTACCGGCTGTTCTCTCGCTTTGATGAGGGAATTAAACTAGACAGAGGTGTGTTCAGTGCAAAGTGTGCTGGCTTGGTGTAAGATTTATCCAAACTGTGGCCCTTCTCACAGATTATTCCTGATTTCCTTATAAAAAGAGCATTACTGAATGTGTGTTTGCACCTCTGGATAAATTCCATCCCCCAATAGGCAGGCAAACAGGAGTCTTGGACTTCAGTAGTGCTTCTAGCCTGGGACACCCCTGTCTGCATTAATCCTGATGGTTGCTGAAGGTGCCTTACTCACATTATGCTTGATCAGGACTTTATCAGAAATTCAAGGACATTTTTGTATTTCTAGATCTTATTAAATAATTTTGTAAAACTTGCAAATATGCTGATAGATCTAGAACCATAGAATGGCTTAGGTTGGGAGGGACCAGGGAGAACATCTGCTCAGACCTTCCCTCCATGGGCAGGGCACTTCTCAACTAGATTTTGGCTGCACAAAGCCTCATCCAGCCTGGCCTTGAACACCCCCATCACCAGCTTCCCTGAGTAGCATATGCCAGAGTCTCACCACCTTCATATGAAGAACTTCTTTCTAAGATCCAGTCTAAACCTACTCTCCCTCAGCTCTGTTCCCTTTTATTATGACTTTCACAGGATGTTAGGGTTTGGAAGGGACCCAAAGAGATCATTGAGTCCANCAGAGTAGAGTAATTTTTTTCCTCATGTTTGCATGGAAACCATTTTCAAATCATACATTTATAAGTAAAGGAGAAATTAGGATTACTAATTCTTTTTAGTATGTTGGCTTTGTTTGTTTTGTAAGCCTTTCACTTCTAATCCTCTCCCACATAAATACTTAGATTATTTGTCAGACCAGACATCACTGTAAAGAAAATAACCTGTTGGGCATAGTTCTGCTTTTATTTATTAAAGAGCATAATCCTGATGTATTAAGTTTTTCACAGCTGTCTCAGCAGACTTGTCCTTGATAAGCTAGAATCCTCAGCACCAAGTTCAACAAAGCATTTATTTAGATTCAGGCATATCTGTTTGCTTCAGTGAGGCTTTATTTGCTTAGCAAATCACTGGGACTGACCAGAGTTTGTCATCTTCAAAGCCTGTGTTTCCTGGTCAAATGCGTAAGCCAAAATTGCTGGGATTAGCACTAAACCTTCAGTTGTGTGGGGGGAGCTGGTTGTTTGTTTTTAATTTCAATGACTTTGAAAGGAGAGGTGAGAATATCCTTCTTCTCTTGCCTTTGCAGAGGGCTGGTTTTCTGTTACTCCTGAGAAAATAGCTGAGCACATTGCAGTCCGTGTCAGCCAGTCATTCAGCTGCGATGTCATCGTGGATGCATTCTGTGGGGTTGGAGGAAATGCCATTCAGTTTGCACTGACCTCAAAAAGAGGTAAGCAGGTGGTGTATGCAGCACATTTTTTTGTTTCTTTGGTCTTTTTTCCCCTGGAAGTTTTTGGTCAGGCACTGGAATAGGGTTGCCCAGGGAAGTGGTGGAGTCATCGTCCCTGGAGGTGTTCAAGAAATGTGTGGATGTGGCACTTTGGGATGTGGTTTAATAGCCATGGTGGTGTTGGGTTGGTGGCTGGACTCAATGATCTTAGAGGTCTTGTTCTTCAGCCTGGAGAAGAGAAGGCTTTGAGGAGACCTTAGAGTAGCCTTCCAGGATCTGAAGGGGGCTACAGGAAGGCTGGGGAGGGATTATTTACAAGGTCTTGTAATGACATGAGATGGGGCAGTGGGTTCAAACTGGCAGAGGGGAGATTGAAACTGGATGTTAGGAGGAACATTGTTCTTTGCAGTGAGGGTGGTGAGGCACTGGCACAGGTTGCCCAGGGAGGTTGTGGAGGACAGGATCGCCCAATGTGATCTGTGGTTG
>WBNM01007900.1:0-108472 GCA_013399055.1 Ramphastos sulfuratus
CAGGCTGAAGAGCCCCAATGAAGTACAGAATCATCCCCCTGGGTGATTACTAGGACACAGCACTTCTTGTTGCCCTTCCTTCAGAGGTGCTTTACTACAGGTACTACAGCTATACACACTCCCTTCCAAATAAAAAGGTAGAACCAGAGGAATTCACTTCCAACACAATAAAAAGGCAAACTAAAGCCATAAAGCATAGAAGCATAAATCCTATCTACACCCCACCTACCACACACCTACAGCAAAGTGCCTTACCCACAGACATCACTCCTGCAACAGCTGTTTTGTCCCATCTTGGCCTTTCTAAGGCTTTGTGCTTGCAGAGCCAGAGGAAGAGAGAGCTCACATCTACCATTTGGCTGCCATCCCTGTTTTAGGGAACAGCTCTGCCAAGGCACAGCTCTAAGTGATCTGGACCATGGTGAGACAGGATCTCCAGCACAGCTATGCACACTGGTTTTGGGGTTTGGTTGGGCTTTTTTAGGCATGTAGTGTTGGGATTTTTTGGGAACTGTTCACAACTCTTTTCAGCAGTACATCTGGGATGAAGTCAAACCTGCTATTGGCCTTACCTTAGCTGCAGGAGGTGCACCCTCCCACCACACCTCAGGAATCCTCCCTTTTGGCAGCACCTTCTGGGGCCCAAACCCCCATCACGGGCAGCAAAACTCAACACTTCAATCTGTCCAAGACAGGCACTGCCCCTCAGCAGGCTGAGCAGTGAACAGCTGGCAGAGTGCCACCTCATCCTTCAGGGCCTTCAGTGGGCTCGTGTCTTGAGCTGAGCTCACAGCAGGCCTAACCAACAGCTGTGGAGGTCAACAGCAGTGCTGAAGGGCTCCAGGTTCTGTGAACTAGCACCATGCTCCCTTAGAACAAGCATGACCAGCACTGGATCCTTCTAGATATTCCTAACTGTGTAGTATTTGGGATTTATTGCTGCCTTAAAGTGAACAAATTCCTGACCTGTGTTAGCTTCTAAGGCTTTTAAAATTATATAAACTCTTTCTGAAGTCTTTCATGTGCATTTGTTGCACAGCTGTCCACTGCTTTTTCAAGTATCAGTTTTTCATTCCAGCACTGAACTACATCAGATTATGTCTTTTGAAATTAATGCAACTCAGGCCACAGTAAGAGAAAAAAAATCCTCTTTCACCATCTGCATGCAGTGTCTGTAGCACTATTTTAAAATGCATACTTCTGCTATGTGATCACTCCTTCGGTTACAGAAGAGGCCCTACTAAATCACTGAGAGCATGCTGGAGACATCTCTCAGCACCAGCTCCCCCCTTCAAAGTTGCCTGCTACTTTCTTTTTCTGTTACATAGTTGGGAGTACTTGGAGAGGAAGTGTTAACCTATGTTTGCAGCACTGTGTTGGAGCATCTAAACAAGCCCTTCAGCACTGAGGTTACAGAAAAAGCAATGACATAGTTGTGTTCACTTACCAGAGCCTTTTACTTCTGTAGCAGGCCTGATCAGGTAAAGATCAATGGGGAGGGAGGGAAAGATTCCTATTACATGAAGAAAAAAAAATTTTCTGACTTTCCAGTAGAGCAGGGGAAAAAAAAAATACTGCAGCCATCTGTAGCTATTTCAACTACAGAAACAGATGTTTGGAAGGTCTAACTGGTGTTCTCACCTCTTTTTTCCTCTTCCTCCAATCCTGTTCTAAATTTCCTGCCTCTAAAATTTCCAGTGAAGATGCAAGCTTCTATGGAACTGAATCCTACTAGCAGGATGTCAGTCTTCTGAACCACAGGTTGAAATCCATTGTCCTGGCAGAAAGAAATGAAGCCTTCTGATTGTGGAGATCAATCTATCATAACTCAATCCACTGGGAAAATTTCTCCCCAGTGCTCATCCATCTATGATCCACATTAGGCTACAGAAGGACACTTGTTGTGTGACTGTTTGTTCTCTGCACAATTACAGGAACAAAACAACACTTTATCAAAAATTCATCATCCCCTCCAAGACAAAAGGCTGCCTTGAACCCTGAGTGCCTAGTTATTATCAAGTGCTTTGCCACTGAAAAAACATGCTGAAAATCACTGGAAAAGTCTATCATGCTTTTGTTCAAAAGCAATCTACTGCTCTAGTGAAGCCACAATCTTTTTTTGCACAACATATCTTTGCTGTTTCTCTCACCAGGAACCTCCATGTCTCAAGATAAAGCTAATGCCTTCCCTTTGCCATGTCCTTCTCCAGCCTCCTGACCTTGCTCCAAGTACACCATGTACTGACTGTCCAAATGGCATCTTTCTTTACCAGGAAAAGGTAACCAAAATGCAGAGTATGGGGGTGGAGCAGCAAAGAGGAATGGATGGCAACACCCCAGAGTCTGGTCAGACCTCAGTGGTTAAGTTGAAGATGGCATTTCTGCTGCACCTGAGGCAGCAGGAGCTTTACACAGAGAACAGAGGGAGCCTCTCTGCCTCTCTCTGGCTGGATTTGTGTGTGTATGGGCACATACACACAGATACATCCATGTGTGCAGATCTGTTCCTTTGCACACATACATTTATATGTACTTTCAGGTTCTCAGAGTAACATTTGTATTAAGAGTTCTAGGTCAGTTTAGCTCCTTCCAGATGTGATTTAGGCCAGAAAACCTGTTGAAGCCTGAGTGACAAAAAGGTACAGCTAACTCCTGTACAACCAAATCTCTCCTTTATGCCAACCAAAGTGATGCACAGAGCAAATTTCAGAAGTACCTGCTTATTCCCTCTCATCTGTAAGCTTTACAAATACTGAAGGTGCTTTGAGGGACTTTGGACTTGAGTGCTCAGGCTCCAAACCAAGAGACAGTGTCTAAATACCTGAGAGGTTAAGACTTAGATTCTCATACACTGGAAAACATTACTGACCAGAAGATAGCTGCTGAACAGCTTGTGGATGGTAAACTGCTTGGAGTTTAATAGTAGTATCTGACATAACTGCCACTGAAGTTAACAGCAAAGCTTACTTAGCTGATAAAATTATTTTAGAGTATCTTGCCACAAGTAACAGAATCAGAAGGTATTTCGGTCCCTTACGTGGCAGATCTTCAGCACTGAAGGACAGCTACTGAGAGACCACAACACTCATGGGTAACAACTCTTACTGGTTTACAATCTAAGCCTCTCTCAGGAAAAGATTATCCCTTTCAAAGACACTTAGCACCTTCTAATGCATTTTTTTTCCATGCTTGGAAGCCATTTTCTATCCTCTCATTAGCTTAGATGCTGGCATTTTAACTCAGAAGGGATCAGACCACAAGTCTATCCTTTGTAATGTGCTCCAAGAGCAGACAACACCAGGTACTTCTGCAGAAAGCAAAGCAAGCTGTTAGGAGATGCAGACAGAAAGACAGTCTGCCCTTTAAGTTCCACTCTCAGCTCTCAATCAGCTCAAATTCCAAGCACAGAGCTGCCCTACCTCCTCAGGTCTAAAGGCAGATGACCAGATGCAGCAAGACAGTGCTAGAAGCACAGAGGAAGAGATGCAATTGACATATTTGCTTTGCAGTGAGAAAAGGAGGAAAAATAAGCAGCTTCATTGAGTGTGCAACAGCAAGACATTTGCACTTGGCTGATGTCATCATACATCTCCCTCACAGAACACTAGCTTTTATTATAAGAGACCAGCTTGGCCATTAAGTAAAATGAGTGCCCAAAAACACTGAGACAGAGAGCAGTTACACCACCTGATTGCATGGATCTGAGTCTCCAGTTATCACTTTTCTCTGTGTCCCAAGCACACTAAAAGCATGGCAAATTATAGCAACCTAAATCCTTCAGCTGAACTTTTCTTCCTCAAAACAGCATAAAATGTATTCCAGCATCCAAGCAAAACAATGCTGCCAGCACATGGTGTATTTGCTACTAACCAAGTAGGCATTTAAGAGAGGCATTCTAGCAGGCAGTTTTATTTTCCAAGAACTCAGACTGGTTTGGGTTTTCATTTTTTTTATAAAAAGTTCCTCCTTTTCACATAGGAAACCAAGACACAAAAGATGCAATGAGTTTGTGAAGACTTCAGGAGGCTGCAAAAAAAAAAAAATCAATAAACACCATTCTCAGAAGACATTACTCCAAATAAGATGAAGACTGAAAACACCTTCAAGGCAGCTCACATCCTGACATGAACATTTGCGTGCCAGGCTTCTACAGTAAAAAGCTCTTGAGAGACCTCAGTGCCTGAGTCATCAGTCTCTGTGGAAGAGATTAAAGAGAGGTGAGCATGAATCTCCCATTTTCAAGGTACTGACTCATCCAGATGTGTAAGACTTTCTTCACTGGAGTCTCATCCGTTTTTCAGGTGGTCCTTTAGTGCCAGAACTCTGCTGAGCATTCTTAACAGTCTCTTTTTCCTCTGGCTTGACAGCTTCAGGGGCTGGTTCTGGCTCCTTCTTGATCTGATCCACTTAAGAAGCAACAGCAAAAAAAAAAATTAAACCTCCCATTTTTATTCCTAAAATTTATTAATCCTGTTCAGAGTACACAGAAAATATTGTTGATGTCAAAGGGGCAAAATTAATTGCAAAGGTGTAAGAATAACCAAGGACTAAATTTGTGTCTGTACAGGTTAAAAAGTAGAATAGATTGAAGAGAGACAGTTTGTGCTTTTCCTGCTCAGAGGTTCCTTAGGATCACCCCCAGGCCTTTGGCATGCTTTCTTGAGCTTGGAGCACTGACTAACCTATTCCCACATTCACCCTTTCAACTTCCTCCTGCTTTCAAAGACAACTGCATGCATTTGGCCCCTCAGGCAATACAGCTTTACAGAGGGAAAGGGCAAAAGTAGAAAACTCATTTTTTCAGTTCCACTCTGGCTGTCACAGAGTACTCTTATCTAGCACTGGGTTTTTTTCCCTTACCCAGTACTTTGCACAATTAGGAAATGCTACAATTCCTAACCACCTCAGCAGCAAGGAGTTTACATGGCAACTGGAAGACACTTCTGTATAAAGTTATGTGAGAATATTAAGAGTTTTACCTGGGACAGGCTTTTCTCCAGGCTTTTGCTGTTAGGGAGGAAATAAAAATACAAAAACCACACATCAATGGAAAGGGTTAAGAATCATGACTTTTATTCCACTATTCATTTAGGAATATAAGCCAAGCAGCATGCTCTCAAGAGTTGAGAGTAGAAGGAAAGGCTAAATGCACTTTAAACAATATGCAGTTAATATTTTACAACATTCAGTTTTCCCTCTGACAACTAAAAAGTACTAAACCAAAAAATAACTAGCCAGTCTTTGCCACATTTGAGAAGTAAATGGTTCTGTGAGATGCTGCAAACACCATTTCCTTTGCTCCCCAGCAGGCCAGGTGGCACAAACAGTGACTAGAGACAATGGGAGATAATCACAACCACCTCACAGAATGCCAGCAACATCCATGCTCATTAATGAGCCTCCAGAACAAGGGAGTGGCTAAAACGAAACAGCTGTGGTGGATTGATTGAGCTCACAAAGCAGGGAACTGGAAGCAGCACCAGAATCTGATAGCTGACAAGAAGAGATCCTCTGTGATAAGGAGTTTGTGTAAGGACATACACCTCTGCTTTTGCCAAGGTCTTAAAGGCTTCTGCATTTACAAAGGGAAATCCTAAACTCCAATCAGAGCCTTCAATTTCAAATTTATTAGCTTGTCTGTATCTATAATCCAATTCAGCCTGTTATCAATGCAGAAAGCCCACAAAATCCCCATTCCTTTTCAGCTGCTTAAGTACTTATGACTGCTTTAAATTCTAAGTAACTTTCAGTAATACTCTGGCTTGTAGGTGTCATACCTGAACAAATCTGGGAGGAAACTTCTGTCTCAGGTCCAGAAGCAAAGCATCTACTCGCTGCCTTTGGAAAATCGAACTTGGTTCTTCTTTCTTCTTGGCTTTTGGTTTAGCTTTCTCTGAAAGTCACACAAATGCAAGAGAAAGCTGTAATGAAGGCTCTGTTCTCTTAGCAGCAATTTGTTGTATGACAAGTTGGGATTTGTCTCATCTCTGAACTTCACCTATATCTTCCCTTGGCAGGGGGGTGGTGGTGGTGCAGAAGATAGATTAAGGACAGTTCTTACCCCCTGAACAAGCTGGTTTGGTTTCTGAAAATGTACTTTGATCTCCAGTGGGTTAAAGAGTTGCCCACTTAGCAGACTCATTTTCATCTCCCACTCATGCCTCAATATGCACTCCCCAGCAACACAGAAGACCAAGTGTGCTGGTTTGAGGCTAATTGGAATATTTTAAGAGAGAAAATTATATTATAGGCTGTGAAAGGAAAACAATGGTGATGTCTACTTCACTCATAGGCTTGCTGAGATGTTTAAGGCTAAGAATACAAAACAGATAAGCCACTCGGGCTTGCAGTCTCAGGGGCACAGCATCTCAGGTGGTCTAGCAGCTTCTGGCTTTTCTCCTCTCTGCTGAGTAACCTCACTAACCACTTTCCTTCTAACCCCCCTGGCCCATCCTCCAAACTCACCTTGCACATAAGGCAAACCTTGGGGTAAGGTATAGGGGTGGGGAGAAGGTGGAAGGGTGGTTGGGAGCCCCTCCCCCTCCCTCTATCCCTCTATATATATAGATATAGATATCTCTGCTTGTATATTGTTTAAGCTGTAAATAGAGCTTCAGTCCTTAACTTCCAGCCAGCTGAGTTCTAGTCTGGGTCATTTTACACAGTGTGGGGGGCGGGGAACTCCCAAACCATCACATCAAGATCCTCCTTACCTAATAGGGAGCACTGACTTATTCTTCAGGCAGACAAATGCTTAGCTCATCTCTACATCACCACCGTGCATTGCCTCAAGCTCTTCTTTGCATTACCTCCCCTCTCCCAAAGTATGCAGCACCAGTTAGGAATTCTACCTCGTTCCTCTTGATCTTTGAAATGCCACCAGTAGCCCTTGGATGGGTGATAGCGACAGTAGGACATAGCTTCTTCAAAAGCAGACTGGATTCCATGCACTGCAGTGAGCTTTCAGAACAGGAACACAAGGCAGCATTCAGAATTTCAGGAGAAAATGCAGAATAGATTTGTGAAAGGAGGAAGTCTAGAATTAGCATTATCCATTCATTTTTGTTCTGGGAAGGAAACCTGGGACACCTAGTTCTGAACAGAGAATGTGATCTTTTTAACAAGCTCTTACAAGACCTTTCCAGACAAGGTCTTACAAGGCCTTTTCTAAACTGACAGAGTAACACGTGCAAAACCAGTAGTTTACTAGAACAAAAGAAATAAAACCAAACACAAGCACCTCGTTTGAAAATAAATACCACATTAGCTTAAAAATGTAAGCCTGGTTTACAGAGAAATATTGCAGTACCTTAACCTTCCAAAGCAAATTGCTATGTGTTCACTTGCTGTTTCCTATGTATTTGTCATGTCATTTTTCTTTTGATTATTCACACTTTATGGTGTTCCACTGTGAAGCTGCAGTTATTCTGATCCTTAAACTGTCCTGGGTTGAGTTGGAACTGCTGACATTCGATACCATGCTGCACAACAATGTCTCCTGCTTTCTGGTCCCTGCTGCACTCTCCCTGGAGCTTTCATTTCGGTGTGGGACATACATGGGATCGACCACTGTGTAATACACAGGATCTTTCCTCAAGGAGGGATTTAAATAGCCTGGGGAGCACCCAAAAGTAAAAGCAGATACAAAGCAGTGAATATGAAAGTCACAGAATACTTACAACTCTGGAGTTAATGACAGAGCCTAAGTCAGGTGCCTGATAAATCACTCCAGCAATAATGTAGTAGTCAGCCAATGGAATAACTGTGTGAAAAAAAAAAGACAGGATCAGTTTAAATCCCTAGCTGAAGACTGTGTGCTTGTTGCTGAATTTCAGTAGTAACAGCAGAAACTGCAATATTCTTCTCAAAGTTTCTCTTCTAAACCTTTTCCTTCAAGGTACTTTATTTGCACCTTAGCCAGACTGATGAGGGGAACAAAGTCTGCTTTACAGATAGAAAAGCATCAACTTTAAAGTCCTGTCCCACTGCAAACTAATAATTGACCTTACAAGAGTTGGGATTTTGGGAGCTACACAAGAGGAATCAAGTGATTTGCACCAGAAGTCATCCCACTTGCCTGTACTACTGGTGGAAACGCAGAACAATGTAATCTCTTTCTTCTGGTCTCAGCTTTCACTGAACAGTCCTCTTAACTTGATCTTCCAGAGCCAGTGGCAGCTAAGCCAGCACAGAACATACTGTTCTGAATGAATAACACTCTGCCAAAAGAATACCTTCTGAAGGGATTTGCTAAGTCAGATTTGGAATATCTACTGACCAATCAAAACTTCTTTTTCATTAGAGCTGCAGTGTAGAGGAACATCGTAGTTGCCTCCATAATAGCATCATAGAACAGTAAGGTTGGAAAGGACCTCAAGGATCATCCAGTTCCAACCCCCTGCCATAGGCAGGGACACCTCCCACTAGCACAGGTCACTCAAGGCCTCGTCCAACCTGGCCTTGAACACCTCCAGGGAGGGAGCAGCCACAACCTCCCTGGGCAACCTGTTCCAGTGTCTCACCACCCTCACTGGAAAGAGCTTCCTCCTAGCATCCAGTTTCAATCTCCCCTCTGCCAGTTTAAACCCACTGCCCCGTGTCCTGTCATTGCAAGACCTTGTCAATAATCCCTCCCCAGATACTCCTGCCAACCATTCTTCAATCAGGAAGCTACACTGATGCTTTCAGCTTGACATTCCTATGGATCTTACCTGCACAAATGGTTGTTCCAGGACCCCTATCTGAAGGACACTTTTACTGACATCCACTACTTGCACAGATGAAGCTTAGATATCTGCCTGAATAAACAAAGCCAGCTGGGTACTCACAGGAACAGCACAGCCAGCACCCACTTCTCAAAAGCAAGAGGATTCTCAGTGTTTCCTTACAAGTGGTACAAAACGCAGAAGAGCAGCTTGAGTGTCTCAGCTTTGTACCAGAACAACCTACTTTCCTGGACAGGTAACTCTCCCTAAGATTGATCTAAAGATTTTTCCATAATCACTCAGCATAAAATACAAATACACTTAAAAAAAAAAAAACAAAAAAACAAACCCCAGAGAACTGGTAAGACAGACCTGCACCACCCCCAAGTATTCAGCACTAGCTGTGAACTCGCTCAATTCTAGTCTGCCACCCCCATTCTCTTGTTGCACATCTACTAGCATTTGTGCTAGGATAAAATGAAAGACATGGGTGACATATGAACTAGGGAATCAAGGCAGCCAGCATAGACTGTACAGTCACAACAAGAAAAATGCTACCAGACAAGTCCCAGTTAAGTTCCACCAAACATATATTTGCACTACAGCAGAAGTCTGAATGTACAACACTGTTGAAACCCTAACTCTATTCCTGGCCTAAAAAATGCCAAACCAGGAAATTGAGGGGTGCATATTCACTCACCTTTTGAAATCTAGATTCAAAACTTTTAATAAACAACTTCAAAAATCTACTAAAGAAGGAATCATCTATGTCCTTGTTCAGTATGGGACTGCAATACAAAGGGGTCATTGCCTGATACAACCAAAGAAGCAGCACTGCTAGACAAGACTAAGTCCTGCACATGCAGAGCCTAAGTCAGTAAAAAACAGTTGAGCAATAACTGGCATTAACCCTGCCCTTCTCTTCAATGAAGCTTACTCTGAAATAAGCTATATTATGTATAAATGCAGAAAATACAGAAGACAGTCCAATAACTATTGAAATGTGACTAAACACACACACGACAAGCATTTACTCTTAAACAGGAATGATGAAGCCAGTCACATTTAAATGGAAAAAAAAGCCAAGGTATTTAATTTAAAACCTGGAAAGATCATCAGCGACAGTAAGGAGGAGTGGTTCCATTATCAGAGATCCCCTCCTGATTCCAAAATACTCCATTCTCACAGGATAACCAAAGCAAGCATTTGTGGTTATCTCATGGTCATTTTTCACACGGGTCACTGTCTTCTACTGACAAGATCCTACTCACCAGTATAACAAATCCACATTTGAATGTGGAAATAGTGCAGAATAAGAGAATGACACAAGATGCAAGGACAATCCTTCACCTCAGCTATTGGAAATCATGGCTCTCCAAAGTAAATCGGTCACACAGTAGCCATTGCAGCTCAGCTCCCTAACTAAGGATATCGGCAGCCTCAACCACGAATCATTATCACGAAAACCGCAAAGCCTAACGGTGCGAATGCTATGAGCAGTTCCCTCCGGTGTAACACACCGCAGGGCAGCGCCTTCTTGTTGCACTGTTCTCGTTTTACCACAAGATGGCAGCTGCTGCTGGCAGTACGTTAGAGGTCAGGCAGAGTTGCCTTCACCTCACCACAAAGCCTCAGAGATGGAAGAGGGAAACCAAAAATAGGTTGGGATTTTTTAGGAAGCTGTTGAGTTTTGTAACTGTGTGCTTCCAAAGGTATTTGTGGAGACAACTGGAGGAACTCGTGGAGCTGGTCACCAAGCGATAGCTTTGCTAGGGACTTAGCAGGAGCCAAGGGACAGTCCTGATAAGACAAACAGTTGGCTTCAGGGCACACATCCAAAGGACAGGTGTCTCAGAAAATTCAGTAGCAGGAAAGGATACAATCACCTGTCATTTGGAGGTGTTACAAGGCCACGGATGACAGATGACTGTCAAGTGACCACGAAGTTACAATAGCTATGAATAATGTATAAGCACCAGGTGAAGGTAGGGACAGGACAGTGATTTCTGGCCAAGCTGGTGCATAGGTATGTTTCTATACCATAAAAGCTCACAGGTTCATGGAAGGGCAGCACACACTTGATTCCAGTGTACTCCAGCACTGCCATAACAAACACCACCTAGTTAAACTCACTGGCTATCAAGTGTCAGTTCTCATTTCTTTGTTTCATAGCCTTTTCTTTAGATTTAAGATAAAGGCAGAAAAGGGGAAGCAGAAGTGCTTAAACACAAGCTATGAGCAGATAAAAGCAAGGAGCTGACCTGCCTTCTCAGCAGTGACCGTACCTTGTGTTGGAGACTGCCTTTGCTGTTTTCGGATAATGAAGAGAATGGGCTCTTGAGTATGAAGGAGGATGTACTCCACTCCGACCATCTGGCTGAAAAAGAAGCAACTAGAATAACTATCTTCCTCAAAGTAAAATCTGTAGGATGAGAAGAGCTACCAAAGGGCTTGGCAGTAAAGTGACAAAGCTCTTATGCTTTGGAAGCTTTTCTATACAATGCACAGTAAACAAAGGCATTCCATTTCCTGAGCCAGCTATCAAAACCTGGTTGCATGTATGAAGAGAGTTACAGCAGCCTGACCCACACTGTCAAACACATAGCCAGCTAACCATCTATCCCCACAGAGATGTCATTTAAACATAGAAAGAGAGTGCCACTGTATGATGTCACCATCTGTGTGTCTGATGTGGAAGCTTCTCTGCAGTCACATCTCAGCACAAGTGGCCTTTACCAATGAACTCCTAGCTCAGCTTGCACTCTCCCTTGTGGTGCCTTTAAATAGCTCTCAAGCATCCCACTTGTGCTCAGTGTAGCAGATGGGGAACTGCAAAGAAAGTTAACTCACACACACCACAATCTCATTACACAACCATCTGTGACGAGGTTATTTACAGCACTCACTACTTTTATTACCTCCACACTAAAAAGCCAGCTCTTCAGAGGAATTACATACTAATTGTGGCAGATAACCAGTGGCATGCAGAAACACAAACTATTTATGAAGTCAAAGTACCCCCTAACATAAATCCTACTCACCACAGAAACACGCTGAGCTACGTTAAGTGTTACTGGGGTTCCCTTGAGCTAGAAGGCTGGGAGAAGATTTCCTAAAGTACAGAGCTGTCTATACAGTAATTTAGGGGAACCTCAGAACATGATTCATTTGTTCTTCATGCTTAACACTTCTGCTTAACACAAGAGGAAGACATTCAAACAAAAGAAAGCTGGACTCCCTGGCAAGTGCTAGGAGCAAAAAGCACAGAGCAGGATGTTTCCCGCATGCTTCTATTTGATCCTCGAAGCCTCCTGATGGAGAGACAAAGAACAATGTCTAGGAAGCAGCTCCGAATTACAACTTACTTCAAATGGTCCAAGGTCATCCGCTGCATTTTGACGACTTCGTTGTTACATGTTCGGTCATAGAAGGGGTTACTGCGCTCCGAGAAGTAGTCCAGCACGTTCCCATTGTTTAATACTGGAATCCAGGAGCTGTCCACCCAGGAAATTCCCAAGAGATTATCTGGGAAGAGAAATAATCACTGAGCACCAAAATAGCCAGAAACACTACAAATAATTCCAAATTGCCACTGGTTGATCATTATAGCAGTGGAAGAAGGTGGAGCACAGCCCCACACAACTCAATTCTAATTAGAAATGCTTCATGCAGTTCAAACAATAATTGCTATCCTTTAACCTTTTGCAGTTCTGTTGCAGGTACACAATCGAAACAGTCTTTTATTGCACTGTTTTCTTCCCCTGACCACTAGCTGCTGGTGTACCTCTGTGTTTCAAGAACATAAGCAGGGTCTGTGTGGGAGCTGTGCTGGTGGGAGGTAATTAGCTTTGAGATGCTATAAGGTTACTATACTGCATCAACCCATCAGTCTGATATAGAGCATATTTTATGGCCCACAGCATTAGCTGAGTATAAAAATAACCCAAAGCATAGCTGCTTTTGACAGCTGGGTCACTGGTAAGTTAGTTAATTTCCTACAGTAAGTTTAGAATCAGTTGCAGGGATTTAAAAAGTTATTTACTCCATAGCGAATCTGGGTCTGTACACTTGTGAAACTGCTTATGTCACACAAAAGTATCTTCCAAGAGGTAAACCATGATGCTGTGAAACAGCTGAAATACTAGAGAGAGATCTATTAATTACATCAAGAGTTTTCTTCTGCTAAAGCCAACAAGTAAACTACTGAGTTAAACTAAAGAGTGACTCTGGCAACATTTCAAAGATGTTCTGCTATTAAAATACTTACCACTATGACATCACAGCAGCTGATTGTTACATTTCCAATATACTTCTCTTTATGTGCAGGAAATCTATAATAAGCAAACCAACCAAACCAGACTGGTGGTCACAAAGATGCTGCAAACCAACCAACCAAACCAGACTGGTGGTCACAAAGATGCTGCAAACCAACCAACCAAACCAGACTGGTGGTCACAAAGATGCTGCAAACCAACCAACCAAACCAGACTGGTGGTCACAAAGATGCTACCCTTGGGCAGATGTTTCCCAGTAGTCTTGAACAAGAGATTACATTTTCGACTCAACAATTAACCTGCCAAACTGCCTGTAGCAAATCACTTATTCCATAATTCAGTACATATTACAGAAATTTGTAATAAAAATCATATTAACAGTTACATTAAAAGCAAGTTTGTTGAACAAAACTAACACTATAACCTGCAAATCATTATACACCAGCTAAGTTTCTACAAGTCTGGGGACATCTGAATTAAACTTCCTGAATTTTATTAGCACACTGCAGCAGCATGCAAATAAAGCAGATCAATCCGTGTCAGCAACTGGTTCCAAAGCTAACAAACACTCGAGGTCCAAGAGGCACCACCTCAGCATGAAAAGCATGCTGAAATTCTCTATTTTAAATTGCTGCAGCAGCAGCAGCAAATAGAATTTCCCATCATGCACCATTTAGAATTAAGAAAACATAAGTGATGAGAAGCCACTGAAGGCTGAATGAAGAACTCAAATTCCCTTCTTGCAGGAACCAATCCCTTATGCTGAGGCATTACATGCATACCCAGAGCTCCCATTTATCTTTCCACTGTGAATATTAAACCTCTGAAACAACTCTGTGTGCTCAAGGATGCCTGGAGCAGTTCCAAGAATGGCAGCCCCTATACTATTAGCAGTTTCTCCGAGGAACACTTAATAAAGTAACACCCAGCTGCCCAGAAAAAGTGCAGCATAAACAGCCATGCCTAAGTCATTTCTCCTCATTAACCTCAAATTTGCCAGTCACTTTCTTAGAACAGGAGTGGGGAGTCTGGAGGCATTCCTGTACTTCACAGACTAGGTGTGAAGACAGGTTCTTCCCGGCTGCTACTCTGCCCTGGTGAGGCTGCATCTTGAAGAATGTGTCTAGTTCTAAGTCACTCAGCTTAAGGACAGGGAACTGCTTGAAAGAGTCCAGCACTCCAGAGCCACAAAAATGATTAAGGGAGTGGAACATCTTTCTTATGAGGAGAGACTGAGGGAGCTGTCTGCTGCTTGGAGGAGACCAATAGGTGACTTTATAACTGAGAGGTTATAAAGATGTGCAGTGTGGGTGCCAGGAGGCTGGAGCCAGGCTCTGCTGGGTGATGCCCAGTGACAGCACAAGGGGCACTGGAGGAAGCTGAGACATAGGAAGTTTCATGTAAACGTGAAGAGGAATTTTTTTTTTCCCCCTTGTGAGGGTGACAGAACCCTGGCACAGGCTGTGCAGGGGGGTTGCAGAGTCTCCCTCTCCAGAGATACTCAAATCCTACCTGGATGTGTTCCTGTGTGATCGGCTCTGGTTGATCCTGCTCTGGCAGGGGAATTGGCCTGGATGAGCTTTGGAGGTCTCTTCCAGCCCCTGTGATTCTGTGACTATTCTCTCTCCTCACTATAAAAAGCAGAATCTCAGAGGACTAAGATCCATCATTAACCATTTGCGGCAGCACTGATGAACTGAAGTGCCTCTCAAAATCAGCAGACAAGCTTTCCTTCCCAACAAAATCAAAATCTTAGGTGCTTGTATTCTTCCTAGAATAAATTATCGTATTTTAATTACATTTCTCAAGAAGAATGTCAGGCAAGTTTCCTACATATAGAGAGCTATTTTATATATATAGAGAGAGAGACAAACACATTGTTAAATGGAATATAAAATTGGGCTGTAGAGCTTAATTATCTACAGCTGCTTAGCACCCATATTTGTAATTGCCTTTATAACCATAAAGAGTGTTCTCTTAAACCAGTCTTGGAGAAAAGCAGAGGAAGAACAAAACCAACCATGAACCTGACATGCCTGCTACTCCCACTTAGATGGGAGTACTTCTGTTTATTTTGGGTATGACAGAGAGAGGATGGTGCTCCTGCTTCCCTGTTTCTTTCAAAACCGGGAATTTAAATTTTTTTTGGTGGCACTCACATCACAGATGCAAAAGTAAAACGCATTCCAAGACAACCTGGGAGACAAGTCAGCAAACCACAGCAAAAATAAGGAGTACAGGTCACACAGTGCATTCTACCAGGCCTTGCTGGCTGGATAGTCCTTTTGACAAACAGAGGGGAACAGTAAAAGGACAACAGGTGAAAAACAGAAGCATTCTACTTAAACTTCAATGAGTTGTATTAAAGACTATGAGAGAGCTTTAACAGTCTGGACTAAGAGAAAAGGTTCTCACACCACCTAGTATCTGAATACAGCACTCCTCCACTAACTGTCCACACAGCTCATGGCTGCAATCTGAAACAAGGCAGTCAGGAAAGCAAACAGGACTGCAGACACCATTAAATACGAATTAGAAGATAAAAATCCTTGTGACTTTCAAAATCGACTCCTCACAAGCTTTCCCTGGATCTTGGTCATTCTCTGAGACTCCAGCACAGGCTTTATCAATAGACGCCTTAGGCGTTCCTCGTCCCCTCCCAACTCCTCTCAGTTCAAACCCTCCACAGTAATTTAACCTGTCCTTTGTCCACAACGTAACTCTTTAATACCTCGTTCAAGTGTCGCTCCTTCCTCTTCAGAGCATTGTCTCCTCCAACGCCTGTTGCCGCACTCCGACTCGTATCCTTCCCGTTCCCAGTCCCCCCAGGTCTTTGGGTGCTCCGCACACGCTCCAGCAGCGCTGGGATCAGCAGCCTCGCCCAGCGCTTCGGCCCCTGCCACCCCACCCGTACCAGTGCTTCCCGCTACCCTCCGTGCTGCACAGCAAAGGGTCTCTTGTTCAGCTACTCCCCTATGCTGCTGTCCCGTCCCAGGACCTCCTTACTCCCCCTGGAAAAACAGACGAGTACTAGAAGGGAGGGTGGCCTGAACAGACCCTCCAAGCCTGCCTCATGCCCAAAAAACCCTCCTGGGCGGCTTTTCCTCCCGCTTCCTTCCCGCGACGCAGATGCATTACCAAGGGCACTCCGTTCTCCTGCGCGGAGTCTTCAAAGACACACGAACAAACTTGGCCGCTCTGCGGCCCCTACGGAGCACTACCGAAGGGTGCAGCTTGTCCAGTCCCGCACCTCTGGTCCGCTAACTTGCAGCGGGCACCAGCACCGCACCCTCCAGCCACCCAGGCGAGTGCCCACTACACAGCCCTCCTCTTTCAGCCCCGACAGCTCAGGGGCAGCCAGGCGCCGCCGCCTGCCCCACGGCGGGAGGTCATCCCTTCCCCGGGGCGCCCCGAGCGCAGCTCAGGGAAGCGCTCACGGCTCGACATGGAGGCAGCCGCCACGCGGGGCCTGGAGCCGCGGAAAGTACGCCCCGCCTAGCAAGACCGCGAACAAGACCCGCAACCACCTCGGCCCTACCTCGTATATCCACCGCTGCCATGGCCGCCCCGCGCACTTCCGGCCGCCGCCCCGACACGGCGCCCAGCCGCGCCCAGGGCCGGAAGCGGGGGCAGAGCGGCGCCAGGGGCGGGGAGCAGCTGCGGGGGGGCGGGGCCATCTGCAGAGGGGCGGAGCTAGCGCTGCCCTGTGGAACGGAATGGGGCGGGGCGGGAGGAGCTGTCTCGTCCCGGCGCTCAGGTACCGCCCAGGCAAGCGCCCGTGCGAAGCGCAGTATTGCGCCGTCCCGGGTTGTGTTCCCTCCACTGCCACAGTGAGCGGCTCCACACCTGCAAGCGACACTGACCTGGTCGGAGTTAGAACAGAACCAGTCCTGCTCAGCGATTTTACTTTCAGCTCAATCTGCCCTAAGCGATGTCAAAGGCATGTTTTTGCAGTGTCTGCTTCCACAAGTGACAACACTCAATGCTTATGCTTACTATGAAGGATCGGTATGGGCATAAAGGCTCTTGCTTATACTTGCTTCCATGCAGACCAAGGTCACTGTTAAATCTTCTGTACCGCGTTGGGGGTACAGAAAGTAAGAGGTCACACCTCTGGGGAAGAGTGGACAGAACAGGTGATGCTAGACTGACCGGCAAGGTATTCCATTCCATTCCATCCCATTCCATATATATCATATACAGTATGAAACTGAGGAATGGCAATGGTCAAGGTTCTTCTTCAATCACTGATGTCCAAGAAGGACCCTGTCCATTCAGCTTTCAATCCTTGCCCATGAGTTCCTGCATCCAGTTCCTGAATCTGGTTTCCATCTGTCACTGAGTCTGGGACTTCCCCAGTGCCTGCCCACCAGTGGTGTTGGTGACATAATTGTCATTATGGGGGCTGGGCTTGTATATCTTACATCTATTCCATCTGTATATCTTACATCTATTCCATCTTGTATATCTTACATCTATTCCATCTTGTATATCTTGCATCTATTCCATCTGTGTATCTTGTGTATGTTCCATCTTGTATATCTCGTATCTGTTCCATCTTGTATACCTTGTATCTGTTCCATCTTGTATATCTTGCATCTATTTCTTTTTGTTGTTTTTCACTAAAGCTGTTTTGGCTTTCTTTTTCAGTCCATCAGTCTGTCTCCCTTATTGCCTTTCTCCTCCCCATGAGGAAAGGAGAGGGGATAATAAATAGAGTGCCTGTCACTCCTTTAGTGTACAGCCCAGCATTAACCCTTGACAGATACATAAAGACAACACCAGTGACAAAATCTAAAGCTATTTTAAATGCTAATTCTGTTTGTTCAAAGCCAGAGGTACAGGCATTTAAAAATCGTTCTTACCTCCTCTGGGCCCTCTGGTAATTGTCACTCACTTTGAGGGTGAAAGCAACATGGGCTGCAGGTTCCTGCTGAGCATCACATTCATCCTGAGGGAATGATAAGGGATAAGGGATGTTTAAGACCACACCACCAAAACACTGTATGGTTCCTGTCCTGAGGTTTGGTCCTTGGCACTTTGACTCTTAAGTGATACCACTGGTCATTTATATGCTGAAGAAGAACATTTAGTGGGTGGAAGAAGATTAACAAGCTTTTTATCTAGATTGACAAACACAAGGCAGCAATGTGCTTTACAGAGCATTCCATGTCCCTGCACCCTGCTAGCATAGCCCCAGGCACCCATCTCTCCTGAGCCTTTGTGGAGGGCTGCTGAGATCAGCTCTTCTCTTGCAGGGACCCGCTGGGGCTGTAAAGTGAGCCTGAAGGTTGCACCTTAAGGACACAGGGGATGGAGTTTCTTCCCCTTCCATTACCAAAGGAGTGTTGTTACTGTGTGGGAGAACCCAAAAGTTAGGACAAACTAGAGATGTGGCTGCTTATTCAGTCCTCTTGAAGCAGGGCACTAGGAGATGGGCTTTAACTGTATGGCCACAGGACTGCTGTCTCGTTGGGTATGTTAGAGCCACTGTGTGACTTGAGGGTGCGCCAGGTTCATTTGCCGTGATGTAGAGCTCTCTGCAGAACACTTGCTCTGCCTGTCCCAGATGTTAACAGATGTCAGTGTACCAAGGGAAGGCTACAGACAGTGAAAGGATCAAACAGTTAAGGCAGAAGAATGCTGCTTTGGAGAACTGGACTCTACTCTTGCCAGTGATGTAGTCATGCATTATACTAATGAAGCTTTTTTCAACCTACCATTTCCGAGTTGCCAGTAATTTCAGCTCCTCATTTTGTGGAGAGCAATGAACACCAGATGTACAGATGTGCTGAGTCCTTGCTGCATACAAAGTTATGGTGGCCATGCTTTGTCTATCTTCTCTGCACTCTGAGAAGCTGAGTTCTCTCAGTTTGAGCAACCCCAAAAAAAAATATTTTTTGTAACCCCTGAGCTGTTCTAAAAACGGAGGCAACAACAGGTTCCTTAGGTCTGACTCCTTTGTGAACATAAATTTAATGTCTTCAAAAATATAATGGTGCTGGGGTGGTTGGTGTCACAAGGAAATTAATAATCCCCTCTTCATTAAAGGATTTGTTTAATGTGCAATAAAGTAGAAAAGATTGAACGGGGGAAGAAAACAAAGTTCTGAAGAGATGAGCACTCCTGGTCCTTACCACTGCATACAGAAGAAAGATTTTAAAATGTGGCACTTTTTAGTCCTTAGCAGCACAGCGAGAAGGAAAATCTAAACTAACATCATTTTTTTTTTTTCAGTTTTGTTATTTCTGAGTGCTTGCATTTGTCACTGAGCTCATATCCTGTGCAATATGCCTTCACACCGGGTTAGTCACATCTGCACACTGCAGATCCCCATTCATGACTTTACTACTACTTGTTATCAGTTTCTGCCATTGCCAAGTATCTTCTCTAGTGGTATCCACAGCAGTGTTTCCAAATAGTACTACAACAGGTTGCCCTTCCAGACCCAATATTTAAACATACCTGTCATGAGCAACCCTGCTGGAGGGCAGAAGTGCCGGCAGATGTAGCAGGCACCCTTCTGGAGCAGCTCTGCTGCCCTGTCTCATTCTGGTTTTGTGCAAACCATTTCTGTTCAGTAGCAAATGGGAACTCTGCCTTCATTTTAATTATTCATGATGTCCATCTTTCCTGCTGACTCCGCACCTCTCCTCAGCAAGGGCTCCTCGTTGGGAAATAATGGGCTTTAATGGCTTCCAATGAGTCTTCAATTACATGGCCAGAGCAGCCCTAGCGCCCTGGAAAGAGTTGCTCATCTGGTAACATTTTCACCTTCTACTGCAGCATACAGCCTGGGTTTTTTTCACTTGGCTTCCTCTATGGGGAGAGTCTAATGCAGTTTCATGCCTGTTAGCAGGAGGTGCAGATTACAGACGGAGAGCTAATGGAAGCTATCAGGTAAAATGAGGAATTTATGCGCACTGCTTTTAACGCCAAAGGCAGGCACCTTAGGGAACAACTATGTAGACATAGCCGTTCTATCTGTCTGCTTCTAAAATGCACAAAAACCTGGGCTAAAAACTGGCACATTGCATGCCCCAGTGTTTGGGTATCAGTCAGGGTCACTTTTCCGTCAGGGGAATTCTTTTTCTGTGATCAGAGCTATGAGGAACCTCATCCTACTGCACCCCACTCTGCTGGGCGCTACACAAACGTATACCAAAAGAGACTGCCCCTAATTTATAACGTTTGTTGTCTCCAGGGGCTGCAGGACTGGCAGTGCTGAGCACTCCTATCACACTGTGGGTACAGCAGGGACACTACCAAGGACTCCCTTTATAACCTCGAATAAACACAGCTAGATTGAGATAACTACACCTACAAGCAGAAAGAGAACTCTATCTGTGCAGCTCTCCATCAGTCTGTGGGAACAGAACGAATAAACGAGCTATAGCCAGCAGGTGAGGAGCATTCTGTGTGCATCCTTATCAGTATACCCTGGGCAGCTTCCAAGGCACACCAGAGCCTGCTGAACAAGATCATCGCAGCACTTTGGATTCTGCCAACCTGCGTTTGAACTCACAGACCGATAGTGAATAGCTTCAAGTCCCACTCTGTGTTCTGGGCAGCGAGCACAAGGGACATTTAAATTCCTCTGCTAACGCAAAATCGCCAGGCTCGAATTACTTCTGAAACCAGCAATTTGCTGCAGGTTTTATAGCAAATAGGAATGGGGAAATGTTTGGGTTTTTTTTTTTAATGCTTATCTGTTGGTTTTGGGGAAAGACATCCAAAAAAAAATTGAACAAACCAGTGACAGAAAATTATAGTCAATGCTGAAATCACAAAATTTTAAAGGGTGGAAAAGGGATGGTTTGAGTGGGGTGCTCTGGGTTCATCCCTCTTATTTTGTTTTAACATTTTTTGCTGATATTTTCTTTCTTTCCACCCTGAAAACAATGCCAACATTGCTGCCGTCTTCAGCTAGCACTACGGAATAGCTTCCAGTAGGTCCCAAAAGCCGTTCTTGAACTGTGCTTTAGAAACTCATAGCACAGCCATATTGCAAAATTCTGGTTTTCAAATCCTTAATCAGGCACTTTTGCTGACTTCAAAGTCAGTTAATTTCTCCTTTGGTTCAGAGCATCTGCCTGTACTTTTCCTTTTCCTGAGATGCTGTTTTCTGCACAGTTTTTATAACTACTCCTAATCACATGCATTGACTATAGAAAAAAATAGCCAGGCTTGCATGCTTTTTTTTTTTTCCTTTTCCTACTGGAAAAATGCCATGGGGAAGATCTAACTGAAGTGGCTGCAATGATGGCTGCAGCTGGTGCATCTTCAAAACCCCACAGCAAAGAGCAGAAAAGCTTGGGGACAGTGAAAAGAGAGATGCCCCTGGCATTCTCAGAGCATTTTGATACATCTTATATTGCTTTATTAGAGTCACCTGATCAAAGGGATGGGGGAAGAAGAAGAGGTAAAACATTGCTAATAGTCTAAAAGCTTCCAGAAAGCAATTACTCTCCCAATAACCCCCAACGGGCTGTCTGTCAAGGAGTTAATATAGACCAAATGTCAGCATGCCACACGGCTGCTAATAGCAGGCAGGAGGGGGGAAACGAGCTCCAAGCAAGGAAGCTCCAGCAAAGTCATCTCACACACACCAAAGCTCCGGATGGCTGCAGGCATCTCTGACCTTAGCACCTCTGCTGCTGCTTTGGCATTATCATTGTACACGCCCATGGCAGAGAGGGATGCGAAGAGTCCAATCTGCAGGGGTTGGATCACCTGGTGAGAGAAGCAGAAGCTGCTCTGGGGCAGATGCAGGCCAGTGTCCAGGGGGAGGCAGACTGAGCTGTTGGGTAACCCTGAGCATGGCCTCCTCCCCCTGCATGCTCTGTATTGCACACATAACAATCTAATAATCCTAGTCTTTGGACTGTAGCACATATTTAGCATTTGCAGACTAACTCTCAGTAAGCTTTAAGTGCCATCATTTCACTGTGTGTTACAAACGTTGATATGGCCATACTGCAAAATCTTTAATTTTTATGCTTTTCAAAGCCAGTCAAGCAGTGAGCTGCTCTGAAAGAAGGTGTTAATAAAATAACAGTCCCTCTAGTCTGACGAACAAAATCAGCATTTGCTTTCCTGCTTTGCTGTATTTTCTGTTAAGAACAGGGCCCTGCTTTGGCAGCGAGCCCTGTGCTGCCCAGGGGGAGGATGCAAAGTGAGGACAGGCTGGCCAGAGCAGGAAGTCAAAATGAAATTCAGTGTTTCAAGATTGGAGAGAGCTGCAAAATCCAATGAGCTGCATTGGTGGCAGAGCATAAATGAAAGCTCTACAAATCTCTCTGTGTGAACAACCCCAGGCCTTGCAATGCTTCAAATAAAGGATTTTATTTGATTTCAGTGAAGAATTTTCATCTCTGCTCTGTCCATTTAGTCAAACACTTTTTAAAATTCTTTCTTCCGCCCTCTCTCTATCTAAAACAGATCTCCTCACCTACTATGAAATCTTAATGTGCTCACTCCATCACTGTCTGAGGTGCCTAATTGCCCAGGCAGGTCCTTGATTGGATCCCTTTTTCCTTGCTCTCCTTCCACAGCACTTTTACAAGTGCTGGTTGCCTGGTAACCCTAACACCTCTGCTTCCTTCCCAGAAATTTTACATGTGTGTCCCCAACAGGTAGTGAAAAAAGCCTCATTATTTCCATCCTGACTGCTGTGTCCCTTCATCTGTGCCTCCACACTAAACAGTGTTGAAGACAGACAAGTCACTCCAGCACTGACCTCAGGCTAGCTATCTGCACACAGCCAGGGCTTCTCAGACCCAAAGCAAAAGTGACTCAATGCTAATGACTGGGAGAATCTGCAGTGGGGAATTTGCCCTGTTTGCTGGGCCTGTGAGACATGAGGAAGTGTTCATTCTCTGCTGTGCACATCCTACTGAACTCACACAGACACACACACAGTGTCAGGGGCTGGGAGGGACCTCCAAGGCTCATCCAGGCCAACTCCCCTGCCAGAGCAGGATCTCCTATGCCAGATCACACAGGAACACATCCAGGTGGGTTTGGAATATCTCCAGAGAGGGAGACTCCACAACCCCCCTGGGCAGCCTGTGCCAGGGTTCTGTCACCTTCAGAAGGAAAAAAATTCCTCCTCACGTTTCCATNGGCAGCACAGCCTCCCGGTGTCAGGAGGTATGTGGCAGCTTAGAGAACATGCTGGCAGAGTGGCACACCTGGCAAAGAACGTGGCATGTTCTTCAGCCAGTGCAAGGCAGAGTGGGCAAGGACACTCAGATTAATAAGCAAAAGATCTTATTTTGATCATCACCCTCATTCTCCTCTCCCCAGTGTTCTAAACATCTCCTTTGTTGAGCAGGAAAGTATCAGGACAGCAAGGCAGGAGATACACAACCATGGCTGACCAGGTGGAACGGAGCCAAAACAGCAAAGCCAGGAGTGTGCTCCTACAGCACTTAGCTCAGCAGGGCTCCACTGGGACTCAGAAGCTGCCAGGATCCAGCGACAGACAATGACAATGGAAACATCAGGGGTGAGATGCAGACAAACTACATTTGCTACAAACCTGTCAAAAATCAGCATCAGCAATGCCCCACACAACTGATCTCCACAGCTTGGTTCAGTGCCAGGCAGTGTGGGCTGTTGTCTGGGGGAGCAAAAGGCAGAGCAGGGTAAGGAGCACACTCCATTGCTAGGGCTGTGCCTCCAGGACAGGCTGGACAGACCAGCAGCAAAGTATGTCAGCCCCACAGAGAGCAGTGCAGCTGTGAAACACTGCCTTGCAAGGAGTTGTAGCTCTGCCCAGCAGCAAATTCCCTTACGTGATCAGTCTGGGGTCTGGACTGGCAAAGAGCCTTACCAAGATCTATGATACTGTTTACCCAGCCTCAAATTAACCCTGGTTTGGTCTCTGCCACTTTACCAATCTCTCAAAGATGCTATTTTTTTTCTTTTTAAATATTCCAAGTTCTAGCAATATCTGTATTTAAGGGAGGTTGGGCTAACTGAGCTTCAATACTTACCACACTATCAGAGCTGTGATAAAAGCAGTATCTTTCAGACTCCAGTTCCAGGTTGGCCTTTTCCAACCATATTACCCATCTGCGCAACTCATTGTGGTTGCCTCTTCCTGAAAGGGGAAGGTGAACAGATAGGAGCATTCTGTAGCTTTTGAGGCCTCCATTCCAGGCAGAAGAGCTGCTCATTTCAAGCTGCATCCCGGGTGAGTGCAAACATGCAGATGCTGTGAACAGAACACTAGGGGTTGGAAGGGACCTCCAGAGCTCATCTAGTCCAACCCCCCTGCCAGAGCAGGATCTTCTGTACCAGATCACACAGGAATGCACCCAGGTGGGTTTGGAATATCTCCAGAGAGGGAGACTCCACAACCCCTATGAGCAGTCACTGCCAACATGAAGTATGTAGAGTTATACTCAGCCCAATGAGTTTACAGCAGCCACAATAAATGGGAAAGCAGTCCCATGGTCTGGGATACACCTGTGAGCCAAACTGGGTCAGCTGCCCTGGCTGACTCTAAGCTGCTAACAGCCTGCAGCCCAGGCTGGCCTGTTGCTGTATCCCAGTGAAACCAGACCAACATCTTGTGCCCTTCCAGTTAGGACACACTGACTTTCCCATTTGTGAATAGCTTTCATTGCTGATGGAGCAGAAGCTACCATACACGGCATTTGCTTTCCAGATAGCAACTGCATCCTCTCTTGTAACAATTTTCAAAGCAAGACCTTGTCTCAGTGGTATCCAGAATCTAACTCTGGAGCTGTCTTTCTCATTTGTCTAGCACTGATACCTCAGATTGCTGGGCAGATAAACACTGGATTTGTGAGTGCAGAAGTCCGTCAGAATATTACCTCTCAAACAGGAGGAAAAAAAATACTCAATGAAGCTACAAAGATGCTGCTCCTTATTCAGTCTGCCTACACAAACTGACCTTTTCATAACATATTTGCTGCAAGTCCCTTGGGAGGCAGTCCTGAAGGGCAAAGGAGTGCAGAAAGGCAGGACTTCAAGAAGCCCTAAAGGCTCAGAAACAGGCAGTCCTCCTGCTCTGAAAGGTGAATTGGTGGGGAAGAAGAATGGGCTGGCTGAACAGAGACATTTGGCTGCAGGACAGTATATCCCCTCTGGAAGAAGGGGCAGCCACTCGGGAGCACCACTGAGTTGTGGTGAGGTTGTGAAGGGTAAACATTGAAAAACCCTACTAGAAATTCATCTGGCTTCAGCTGCTAAAAACAAGAAATGCTTCTACAAATATATTAGCAACAAAAGGAGGACTACAGAAAACCTCTGCCCTTTACTGGATTCAGGGTGGGGAACACAGCGGTCAAGGATGAGGAAAAGGCTGAGATACTCAGAGATACTCAGCACCTTGTTTGCCTCAGTCTTTAGCAGTAGAAGCAGTTGTTTGTGGGGTGCCAAGTCCCTTGAGCTGGCAGAGATCTAATTTCAGCTTTTATCCTCACCTTACACCACTTTTCATGCAGGCACTAAGTATTCAGAAGCAGGCTCAGAAGTATTGTGTCAGTGCCTCTCATCTCCTTGTTCCCTCACTCAGGAGGAAATTGCCAACACATACACATTTACAGGGCTATGATATCTCATGTGCACTGAGGTTGGCCCTCAGCCCCACCCCGTTTTAAGAGATGCAGCTGAGAAGCCTCATCCCAGATGATGGTGCTGGTGGGCATGTCAGAGGGCCTCAGTCACTGGGAGCAGTGGGAGAGACTCAGGGAGACAGGTGTGAAGGTGATTCAGCTGAGTTATAAAGGTGTGCATCTAAGAGGTTGGACTGCAACCTCAAGCCCCTGTCACCTGTCCTGGATCACACTCCCAAATGTCACTGCCCTGCTATGGCTCTGAAATCAGCTGCTTCAAGAGCTCTGTGTGGCTCACCAGCATGTGCTCACCCATGCTGTATTCTCAGCTGCTGGGTCTGTGCAGTGTCTCGCCTTCTTGTCAGCATCATTTGAGAATCACTTGTGTAAGCTCTGTGGCTTACATGGAGCCCTGCACAGTTAGTAACTTGTGTATGTGAGCTACTGTAGGAAGAACCTTTAAACACAAAGGAAAAAAGAGTATTCAATAAACTAAACCAAATAGTCGATGGGTTAGCAAGTAAACAACATGAGGACCATTGTGACATCCCTCATGACCCCCAGCTGACTGGCCCAACTCCCAAAGCCTCCCAACACAGAATGAGTGATCTTGCTAATAAGGTCAAGCACAGCTTATTCCTCTAAGTGCTCTGTGTTTTCCAGTACTGGCATTTCTAAGCCCGGGACCGTGAGAAGAACAGGCAAATAATTGCACAGCTCCATAAAGGAAGGCAACAACCTGGGGAGTTTTTCTGGGTTGATCCTCATGAACAAACCACCCACAATTGCAAACCAGTGGACTAAGAATTAAATGAAATCTGGAAAGTGGAGTCAGGGGGAGCTGTCAGGAGATGCAATCGGAGAAGCAAGCAGAGTCAGAGAGCACTTTCATACACCTACACTAACACAGGTGTTTTCAGTTCAGAGGAAAAGTACCCATCCTGGGGGACACTGTAGATTTGTTAAGATGAACTATAAGAATGCTGAGGGCAAGAAAGCCTGAGTTAGATGAATCCCTCATACACTGCACCTGACCTTGGCACAAGAAAATCCCAGAGCTGCAAAGTCTGTCCTCTGCTGTGGATCTGGCAGGTTGCAGATAGGCTCTCAGGAAGTCTGTCCCGTGTGCCCATGCACTTCACTGGTACACAGACCCCTGAATCTCTGCAGCAGGAACTCTGCAAGCTCATCTTTTGCAGAAGAGATGTCTTACTGACTTCAGTTGACCAGACAAAGCCCCTATGACTTTTTCATCCCTGTTTAGAAAATGAGTTTTCTTCTTAGCCACCTTTCTCCACTGTGCCCATCTCCTTTTGTTATTTGTAGAGATCCACATTTTTGGAGTCTTGATTAGAATGTGTCTCTTCCAACCTGGTGGATTCTAGGATTCTATGATTCTGTGATGCTTATGGGCCAGTTTAGTAATTTAGGGAAGTCAGGAAGTGGCAAAGGCTAAGCTACAAGGACAGCTCTACCCCACTCATGAATCAGTCTGAGCAGAGGACCTAGGGAGCAGCAGACTTTACTCAGGGAGGTGAAGTGAGGATTTGGCAACAATCTCTGCTGAATTCCTCTGCAGCAGCCTCCAAAGCTGCGAGCGATATCCAACCATGGACCCAGGCGGCATTCAGTCCAAGGTGAAAAAACCTGCCAGAGTCCAAAGCTTCTCAGACACAGCTCCCAGGAGCAGAGATGGTGGAGAGGAGCTGTCTGAGCAGGGCAAGGGAAAAGCCAAACTGCTGCCATGTTCCCTGGCTTGGGGTAGCGAGCAGGAAGTCAGGACACAGCGGTCCGGGAGAAGCCAGGGCTGGGTGAGGCTGGCAGCTGTCTCTGCAGTGCACCTGAGGACTTGCTGAACCTGCAGGCTTGTGTGTGAGCAGCACGGACTGCGCAAGAGCGGGACTGGAGCGGAGCCGCATAGCTACTGCCCTCGCTCTACTGACAAGCTTCCTAGGCACTGTGTCTGCTGCCACCCGTGTACTGGGCACGGAGAACCCAGCCGATGCCCAGCTGATCCCAGCGCAGGCTTTCCCAAGAGTCAGCACACTGTGGAAAGGCCTTTTGCTGTTCCCCCTTCGAGCCCACAATGGAGGGGGGGGAAACAGTCTTGCGCTTTCTTCTTCCCTCATTCGAAGCTCCGGAGATGGAGCAGGAGAAGAAGGGATTTGGAGTGCCCCACAACAGGCTGGGAAAGACTGCTGAGAACACCGATTCCAGCCACCAACCCGACACTGCCACCACCACTGAATCCTGTCCTAAAGCACCACACCTATACGTGTTCTAACACCTCCGAGGGCGGCGACTCCACCACCCTGGGCAGCTTGTTCCAATGTCTGACCTCTCTTTCCTAATATCCAATCTAAACCTCCTCTGGCACAACTTGAGGCAGTTTCCTCTTGTCCTGTCACCAGTCACTTGAGAGAAGAGACCAACACACACCTCAGCACAACCTCCTCTCAGGTGGATATAGAGAGAAGGTCTCTGCTCAGCCTTCCCTTCTGTGCACTGAACAGTCCCAGCTCCCCTAGCTGCTCTTCATAAGACCTGTTCTGCACACCCCTTGGTACCGCACACTGCTCACAACAGCTTGTGGGGAAAGAAATGCCTTGAGAAAGAGTGTAATGCAACAGCAGTGCACTGCAGGAGCAGCTATACACACTTTCTGCAGCCAAATCCTGAGCGAGCTTTGACTGAACAGTGATAGTGCTAATCTCTGCGTGTCCACACCTGGAACCTCGCGTTTGCAGCATCATGAGGCCTCTCCAAGTGACTCTGAAAGGCTTTTGTAAATCAAGATCCATTAGAATTCCTCTTCTCTTCGCAGATTGAAGCAGTGATGTTTCTTCACTTAAGGTTCATTTAAGCTCCTGGTGTACAGAGAGTTATACTACATTTTACTGGCCACCTTCCATCACTGCAGTGTTCTGGGAGGTGAGGTCTGGCCTGGAAAGCTGCCTGGATGGGGAACAGAACCATTTTTGCATCAAGAGAGCTAAGAACCTCACATGTGAGCTACAGGCCTGATGCTAGTAGGGTCATACACAGATGTAGGACTGCGACCATGCTGCCTGGGGCTTTGTGCTCACCAGACCTTACACATTTTTTTCTAGCAAATCTGGGATTGAGGTCCCGAGGAAAAGTCCACATGCTGCAGGATGATGAACACTGGGGATGCAGCAAGAAGCCTTTCTCTTTCAGAACTTTTCTCCCTTTTTCTGCTTTCTTGTGAACAGATCATCCATGCATGTGGCAAATGATCTTGAATATCTCCAGCTCCCACTGCAGCTTTCGCTCAAGTGGTTTCACACAAGCACTTCTTTAGATACAAGAATCCCCGAGCTCAGAAATGGATCTGTCTCTAGGATGAAGTGAGCCATCTGCTTAGCTGTGCACTGCAGCACCCTCAGCATGTTAGGAGAGAGAGAAAAGCAAGCAGAATAACTGTACCCAATAGGAAAAGCAAATCCAAATGCATCACACTGAAATTTGGCTCAGGACCCGTGGCAGCTTACACTTCAAACTCAAACAGCACAGGAGTATTAAAGGTCAGCAGCACAAACCACCTTCATGTCACCTCTCTCCCAAAGACAGCAGAGCTGGCTGAGCTGCAGGGCCTGCCAGTCTGCTGACAGAGTGCCTGAGTACTCTCTTAAGGGAGAGGAGCATTTACTGCATCATCAGCCACACTTGCGTCTCCTTGGAGGCCACTCACCTCATCACCATCCACAACTTGCTTGGACTTCTGAGACCAGACAGGAGAACAGTAGAAACTTTCCCTTTGACATCAGTCTGGTCATATGTATCTAACACAGTAAGAGCCTTCTCGCAGGGTTTGGTGCACATCAGGCAGAAGAAGGTTGGTAGGCATTGAACCTCGACCCAGGACACAACGAAAATGGATGCCAGGTGTAAGGCAATCCGTGCAAGCCTTGGCTTCCAAAGACGTCTCCAAACCAGGAACTTCCTAGACAACTTTGCTTGCTCTGAGAGCAGAACTCCTTTGCCCACCGCTGGAACTGATGTTACCAAGCAGCTGCTTCTCTAGCGGCTCTGCTTGCTCTGTAAAATTGATGCTCACAGTTTTCCTCTTGCCGTTCGGCTGCAGGAAGGGTTGGGAAGAGCTGTGCCTGGCACTATTTGGCTGGCACATAAAGCAAGCAATTAGGAGCACGAGCGTCCCCATTTGCTCCCACACTTCATTTCTAATCTCATAAACAGAGATTGAGCTGCAAAACTGAGAGAGGGAAACATTTTTTTCCCCGAGCTCTGGGGTGGTTAGATGCAGGTTTGATGTATATCGGCAAGAAGAACTCAGCTGAATGAGAGCTACAGCTGCAGGTATGGGCTCAGCCCAGGGGTGCTGGCATTAGTTACGTAAGTAACCATGACAAATGTGCATTTGTCCTGAGTGCAGCTGCAGCACTGCTTGATCCTGGAGGTGTAAGGTGACATACAGACTAGGTAACAGTACTGGCACTGGGGAGAGTCCACCAAAGAGCTACAAGGATGACTGAGAGACTTGAGCATCTCTCCTGTGAAGAAAGACTGAGAGAACTGGACCTCTTTAGTCTGGAGAAGAGAAGGCTGAAAGGGGACCTTATCAATGCCTATAAATACCTGAGGAGTGGGTGTCAAGATGAAGGTGATGATCTCTTTTAGGTGGTGCCAGTGATAGGACAAGGAACAGTGGGTACAAGCTGGAACACTGAAGGTTCCACCTCGACACGAGGGAAAACTTCTTTACAGTGAGGGTGACAGAGCACTGGAACAGGCCACCCAGAGACATTGTGGAGTCTCCTCCGCAGACTTCCATAACCCACCTGGATGCTTTCCTGTGTGGGCTGCTCTAGGTGATCTGGCTGTGGCAGAGGGGTTAGACTAGATGATCTCCAGAGGTCCCTTCCAAGCCCTAGCAGTCTGTGACACACAAACTGAGCAAGCATTCCTGACAGTGCCCACTGGATGGCCTTTCTCCTGAGTGACAGCAAGTCGAGACACATGGAGAATCAGTGTGTTTCAGGATTCTTATGTTGTGCAGGAATTCAATTTCCAGTCACACTCACGTAATGCCTGATTACATCCAGTCCCAAGTGACTCACTCCGCACTCCTGTACAGATCTTCACACTTCTGCAGAGAACACCAACACCGAGTGCCACTTGATGCACCTCTTGGAGCCAAGTGATCCTTCCTAACCTTGACTACCTGCAATTTACCTGGGCAGTAAGAGGAAGCCAGGCATAAACAGCCCTGCAGTAACTGCTGCACTATGTGCAGTCTTCCATCTTTACAGGAATGAGTGTCTTCACCTTCACAGGGGGTCAGAGCAGACACCTTGCCACTTGCAGTGGAGCACAGTGACTCAACCCATACTGCTGTGGCACAGTATGAAACATTTCTATGAGCCTCCTTAGGGCAGCAGTAACTGGCATGGTGGAGCAAGGGCCTGTTTCCTTAGGGTCTCAGTAAAGGCATTGCTCTCAAGTCAAACCTCACTGCTAAGTCAAAAATCTCACACCTCCTTTGCCTGACAGAATTAGGACAGCCTGGATGCTGGTAAGGAAGACAGACAAGAAATGAGGGATGAAATATATGGGAGTGTGCACTTTGCAGTCCTCAATATCTGTCGATAAGAGAGCTGTGGGTGGAGTTGTTTCCAATCTACTCTTCCTCTACACAGCAATCAACCTTGCTGCTCTTCAGTCCAGCCTGAGTAGGCTGGGGTTCAGCTGAGAGATTATAGCTACAGCCTGCAGGTGTGTTATCAGCGACTGATTTTAATAGATTAAAAGTGCTTCCCAAACTTTGTTTGCAGCATTCACTTCCAGTACAACCTCTCTGCAAATTGGAGACTCGTTTTTTCTGTAAAGTGCAAAAAGAAACACTAGATATGATGACAGATGGGTGTGATTTGGTCCATCCTGGGTCTTAGCTTGCTGTTTGTCAGCACCTTTGTGAAAAAGAGTGCAAGGATCCAGTGTGTTAACAGAATTCGGCAGGCTCATTTGGATTCTGAATGGCTCTTCTGTTTAACTCTCTACCTATTAATGCTCTTTATCAGCAAACATTTCTGTGACAACGATGCTCCTCATACACACACCCGAGGAATGGCTTGTCACGGGGATGCTCTTATTTGCCTGCAAACATTGCTGTTGACTACTCTTCCTTGATTGCATACAGTTGCTGGGGAATTCATTGTGGTCCTGATTAACTGTCCTCAGCCAGGCAATCAGCAGGCATCAAACACCTCAGGAGCAGCAACTCATCACCCAACCCAGGCCGTGGAAGAAAACACATCACACTGTTCTCAGGTGGAGGGCATCGCATTTGATTAACACTTGTAAACAAAAGATCTCTTTGCTAAAAGGACTGCAACAAATTATATGGAGAGATCAAAGGAATTTGTACCTAGGGGCAACTTCTTGTTGCACATGATTGTACTTCTCTTTCTTCTCTCCCCTGGATGTAAGATAATCCCTTAAGGAAAGGATTTCAGAGACTTCCCTGCTTTTGTTTGCCCAGGTCTTCCAGAAAAAGTGGTGCAGGGCTTTGTGTACAATCTGGAAATAAATAATGGATGATTGGCTAAGTTGGTGACAGGCAGCAGCAGCAGCTGCTGCATATGCTGGAAGCTCACAGCAGCTGGGGAATTCTGCGGCTGAAAAGGGGCAGTGAGTAACCTCCTCTGCAGTTCACAAGGACTTGGTACCATTTTCATCACAGTTTAGTTTTGGTCCATTCAGAAAGGGGTTTGCCCAACAAAGGACTTGATGAAACAATCCTCACATGGCAAACAGTCCCAGTCAAAGCCAATGACAGTCTAAGGAGAACTGCACTGAGGCCCTACAGGCTAATCTGCTTTCCAAATTGATATCTGGTATTGAATTTATAGACTTGAGGGCTCATAGCAGCCCTTAAAGGTTCTGTTTGTATAATGCTCACCCGCAGTGTAAATGCAGATCCAGGCAGAAACATGCATCACCAGGGCCCAGCCTGCTTTAGCTCTCCTCAGAAGCCTTCCCAGTTGCCTTGCAGCACTGTCCTGAAATACAAGGACAGTCTTACAGCTGCTTGCAAGTTAATCCTGTGGGCAGAAAGAAGTAATCACAGCTAGATGAAGATCTGAAGATCTCACAGATATGCATCCAGTGTCTTCCTTAATATTTCCAGTTTCACCCCAGAACACATCTCCCAACAATGCACAGGACCTCACAAAGACGATTTTCTTCAGGTAAGCTATGAGCAGGAAATTCTGGTTCAGTGAGTCACAGGTCTTAAAATACCCTGTGAAGCATGTGACCACTGCATTATAATAGTAATGACAATAATTGAGCAGTGCAAGTGCACACTTTTGGAACCTGCTAAGGAAACCTCAGCGTGGAGGAGGAGAGACAGGCACACTCAGGCACTTGGAGGCACTCACAGCACCTAAGGGCACCCAGACAGACAGGCACGCCCCATCTATTGCAGGATGAGAGAGATAAGCATGTTCTGCTTCTATGGGCAAAACCCCTTACTGCTGGGCAAAGGACAGCTAACACTGACCAGTACCATGACCTCGTCTCACAGCATACAGATAATGCCTGCAAAGTGGCTGTAGTTTATCTGAGTGTATGCCTTACTTCACAGCCCAGTGTATCCACAGAAGCACAGAACGCATCTGGTTGGAAGAGACCTCAAAGCTCATCCAGTCCAACCCTCAACCCAGCACTGAAGGCTCAACCCTAAACCACATCCCTAAGCACCAGGTCCACAGGTTGCTTAAACACCTCCAGGGGCAGTGACTCCAGCACTGTCCTGGGCAGACCGTTCCAGTGTTTGAGAACCCTCTCTGTGAAGAAGTATTTCCTGACATCCAGCCTGAACTTTCCCTGGTGCAGCTTGAAACCATTTCCTCTAGTCCTGTCACTTGTCATCAAGAAGAAGAGGCTGCCCCCTCCCTGCTCCAGCCTCCCTTCAGGTGGTTGTAGAGAGTGATGAGGTCTCCCCTCAGTCTCCTCTTCTCCAGACTGAACAACCCCAGCTGCCTCGGATGCTCCTCGTAGGCCATGTGCTCCAGGCCCTTCACCAGCCTCATTGCCCATACAAAACCACTACAAACCTGCTCCTTCTGCTGCTGCCGGGTTCCCGTGGGGTTTTCAAGCTGGTTGTTATTAGAGGTGTTGATCATCTGCAAGTCTGTGCAGGGAGCTGATGTGGGTTTGGGAGTNCAGTGGGCCCCAAGCAGCTGAGATCTAGATCAGGACATCATGTCATATGTAAATGAAATGTGAGGTCTTTCTCAAGTACAAGTCTTGTCTAACTTGGAAAGGCAATAGCTCCTCAGATTTTCCCTCAAGCATCATGTTCCCCTATAAAAAGAAACAAGAGTGGACTCTGACAAGGATGGTTGATGTGGTGACCCTGTGATGTTGAAATGTTTCCTAAATATTTTAGTGCCACCATCACAATAACTACCTCCTCTCTACGAGGAAGCAGCTAATGGACTAAACTGACCCTTGCCATTCTTCAAACTCCCTGGCCGCAAAATCTAGCTCTCAGCTGAGAGACATGACTTGGTATCCACACAGAGCCTAAGCTGGCTGACAAGCAGCAGTCGTTCAGGCAGCTCTGTTATCTTCCCTTTTGTGACATCCCTCTTCAGACTCACCAGTGATCTGCCAGGAAGAGAGCTTGGCAATTTCTGGAAGAACTACAAGATGGAAAACTCATTTGGGTGTTTAGGCAACATTAGAACTAAGGCACAGTCTGGCACATTCTGTATAGTTCACAATGTGAGGAGCAGACAAGTTTCATTAACATTCTGTGACCTTTCCTGAACACATCTGCACCCATATTGTCAGTGACCACTGCCAGATGCTTCTGTAAGAAAACCTCAGGTTTGCATTGCTTGTTTCAAGCATCCACTATTGGGTAGTAACCAAAGAGAGAAACCTCAAAGATTTCCTAAAAATTAATGCACAGAAGGGAAGAAAAGGACACTTATTACCTATGACCATCCTCCAAGAAACCAGTCCCTTCTTCCATTGCTTCTGCAGCTGCTCTGAATAACTAAACTCCTGTGGCAATCTCCTTTCCTGGGGCAAAGTCAGCCTTCCAGCACAAGAGACAGACAGTGTCCTGGCAAATTCTCCTGAGTAGCAACCAATAACAGTACAACAAGACCTCTAAAGTGACTTAACTTACTCTGTGCACTACGACTAGCAAACAGATTAAAAAATGACCCAGCAGGAATTTTCCTTCCTGAATTTTTAGGTTCCACATATTAATTCCGCTCTAGCTACTGTGACTAATCACCGCCAACACCACCACACCCGCGCCTCGGGATTTCCTGAAGCTAGATCACGCATGCTTTGAGCAAGAGTTGTAAGGAGCTCACCTCATCCTTGGCTTGGCAAACCTGAGAGTGCTGAGCATCCATTTTCACAGAGTGAGGTTCTGTGGAGGTGTGTCTGGTAGGGCACCTGCAAACCAAAGCACTGAAATTGTATAATCATTGCTGAGTACCTTGCCTCTAATTTCTCTAATGCAAGTATTTAAAAAATTATGTCTTTATCACAAGTCTGATACTATTTGCTTCTCCTTGAGGCTTTTAGATTCAGGTGAGGAGATGTATGTCTGCACCATGCTGCGAACACAACTTCAGCACCTTCACGACTTGCATTCCCAGTGCATAAGGCCCAACTTCTCAGCTCTGCTAACCAGGAACTACCCAGACAACAGTGCCAGACCTGCATTAGTACCTTCACGTGGAGCTGTGATGCACCACTACCCCAGTTTGCCCCACATGCCATCACACTAGGCTGGCCATGACTCAGGAGAAGCTCAAGCCTTCATTTCAGAATGTTCTTCTAGCTGCAGGCAGAAGCTTGAACATACTCTAGCAACTCTACCATGTAAAGTCTCTACGGGAAGTGGAAAGATGCTCCTAGTATACTGCCGAGACCGAAAAAAAAGCCTGTGTTTTCATCCATCCTCCAAATTCTATGGTTGAGGTACAACCTGCAGAACATCTTGGCACAACAATGAACCCAAAAAACCCAAAATACATCGAACTGCTCTGATGATGCAGACATGGTATTTGGCCTAGTGGTGCCAAGAGCAGTTTGGATTGTCTGCGAGAGAAGAGCCACTCCCTGCTGATACTGCTAAAGCAGAAAAAGTTCCAGGCATCCGTGGGCACTGCCCCATTTTTCAGCAGCACACGGGAAAATCCGACACCGGAAAATCAACGTCCTTGAATGACCAGTGCCAAGGCAGTTGCCAGGCCTTTGCCTTTCCTGCCCCAGTGCAAAGGACACAGCAGGCTTGTTTGCCTGGTGCCTGTTTGCCCGGCAGCGTGGGCTACATCCACCTAACCACCTTACACCGTGAGGGACCACGAGCAGGTGCGGGTGATGGATGGCCGCCGGTGAGATCTTGGAAGGGCAAAGGAGGAGGGAAACCGGAGTGAGGAGCGAAAGGAAGAGATGAGACCCTAAGGCGCAGAGAGCGCCAGGGACTCGGTTGCCAGGGGCCGGTGGGCTCCCAGCCTGAGGCAGCGCAGGAGGACAGCTGGGGGGTCAGCGGGAACGGCCCCTTTGGGTAGCCGGACGCGCACTCGCCCCCGCCGGGCCGGCGTGGAGCACAGGCTGCGGAGCCAGCGCATCCCCGGACCTCTGCCCCGCCCGCGCCGCCTCGCACCGCGCAGGGCGGGGGTCGCGGCAGGGCGGAGGGGCGGCGNGAGCCCGGCGAGCTCATCGGGCGGGCGCTGGATTTCAAGAGCGAAGGGGCGCAGTGCTACAAGGACAAGAAATTCCGGGAGGCCATCGGCAAGTACCACCGCGCCCTCCTGGAGCTGAAGGCGCTGCTGCTGCTGCTGAGCCAGGAGCCGCCCGGGCAGCGCCCTCCCGCCGCCACCGCTGCCGCCGCCGGGCTCAGCGAGGAGCAGCGGCAAGCGGTGGAGGCCATCGAGGTTGACTGCTACAACAGCCTGGCAGGTCAGCGGGGCGCGGGGCGGCGGGTCCCCCACCTTGGCCGGCACGCTGTCTTTTCCCTCCGCAAGCCAGCCCGTTACATCCCTTTCCTGCCGTTGTCTTCCATTTTTATTTTCGTTCCCACGCCTGGCGCACAAGCGCTGCCGGTGCGCGGCTCGGGGCCCGGCTGCCTCGGGGGTCGGTCAGGCCGCTCCTCGCACCGGGGCTCCCCGGCAGCCTAGCGGCCCCCCGGCCCTTCCCCTGTCTTCCCCGGCCGCCGCCGGTGGGCGAACCCTCGTGTCCTCTTTCCCCCGAGGAACGGGAGAGAAGCGGCGCGTACGTGGGATGCTCAGAGCCGAAGCAATTGTGGCCCGGGAAGTGGCCAAGATTGCAAGCCGTGTTTTTGCCTCAGCCCGAGATGTCCTTCAGTGCCTTCACCACAGCTCCCGTTCCGGTGCCTGTAATTAACAGTATTACAGAGAGAGAGGCTCCCTCTACCACAAATTGGATGTCAGGAAGGGGAAGGGTTTGGGTGCTACTGCAGTCGCTCCAAATAGTACTGGATATAAAAAGATTTTTTTTTGGCGTCTTAGCGATGGAAGTTGAAAGCAGTGCTGCCTCTGCCATAGCTGCCAGTCACCGCTGTGGTCAGCAGACGTTTGATCGTCGCTCCCATTGCTCCCTGCCATCTGCTTAGGAGAGGTGCTGCAGGAAGGTGGAGGGGAAGGGTGGTGGTGGGGGGTTAACTACTTTGTAGTCTGATCCTGAAGTCCTTTACAGAGATAGAACTCCTGTTGACTTCAAGAAACTGTACCCAAGCGAGAACTGCAGGCTCAAAGGTTATTTTTGGTCCCTAGCAGGGCATGGGTTTTTCCTTTCCAAGCCTGAAAGCATCTCAAGCAAAAACTTGTGCCTAGGTATGCACAGGGAAGAGAGAGTTCATAACCTGGGTGAGGTGCACAAAATGAGGAGGTTAATAAAGCTGTTGTGCTTCCCGGAAGGATGCAGGGTCAGATGCAGAAGTTAAATGAAGTGGGAGGGAGAAATGGGATTTGCCCCTGTGGCACTCCTTGCTGAGTGCACAGGTTACACCTGCTAGAAACGTGCCTGCTCCTGCTGACAGTTGTCCTGCATACTGGTCCTTGTTCAGCTTATTTATTACCATTTTGGGTTTGTGCAGGGAATTTCTTTGGTTTGTTTGATCAGTGGCAGCAAACAGTGTGAGAAACATGCTCCGTATTTAACCTAGATTTGAACACATTTTTTCCTAAATTTAACCAGTGTGAACACGGGGGGGAGATGAGTATAGTTAACCCTGGAGTTGCAGGCAGTGCTTTTGCGGGGATGACCTGGCAGCAGGTCAGGCTGGGGTTTGCAGACGGCTGTCACATGTCCTCAGTAGATGGCACGCACAGAGCAGAGAACAGCATTTGCCTCATCGAGGCATAGCTCCCTGTGTCTGCTGGGCTGCCTGCGAGCAGCAAAACACCCTGCGTGTCGGAGACGGGAGTGAGCAGCAGAACTGGAATTGCAGTGTTGCTTCTAGCCCAGCCCCAGAGCTTTGTTTCTAGCAGGAGTATCTGTGAGTACTGCCTAAAGGGAAGAGGCAGGAGGGTGTTCCCCCGGACCTGTCATAATAATCAGTGCACCCTTTTAAGAGCGACTGGAGAGGTGCAGCAGTGGGACCTCATTTTCCAAGTGTGCTGCAGCAGAAGCCACCACTTTCTCTACACAGAGGCACCAGCGCATTCTATTGGAGTTGCAGGCAGTGTTATTTGACACTGAGAGCAGAAGAGGTGCAGAAGTTCTGCCTCTGAGCATGGAATGGGTGCCTGGAGCTGTTGGTAAGATAAACTAATCTGCCTAGTGCCAAGAGCATTACAGCAGTACATGTTAATTCTGGAGAAAGCCCATTTTTATTAGCTCTGATGCATACCCGGTGGCATTAGCAGCTGCCATCTGAGTGTCCTTATTATCAAGTCCTTTTAGCACCTCTGCTTACTCTTCTAGCATAGCATTTCAGAGACCCACCTTGCCCTTGCGTTGTCATTTCTCATGTGGCCACCACACATCTACCTGTCAGAGATGCTTTGCATCAGAAATGCAGCGGAACACACAGGCTTGTTTAGATGCAGCATACCAGTCGGAGGAGAGCATCAGCTACAGGTGAATAAGCATTTAGCCAGATAAGTAGGTGAGAAATACACACCCGAAGGGCATTTGGGGCACTCTCAGGGGTGAAGCCTGGGGTCTGTTGGTTGAGTTTTTTTTTTTTCAATCCCAGTGATTACATAGAGCAAGAGCATGCAGACAAAGATGAAACTATCCTCAGAGCCTGTGGTGCCCTGCAGAATGTAAATTTAGGCACAACCATGCACACAGATTATTTTTTAGTTTGCTTTGTTTGTAGAGCACCTTCCGCAGGCAATCCTCATACTGTGAGTGGGGTGCTCAGCTCTTGTGTTTAATCAGAGCCCCACAGTATTCAGAGTGTTTTCTCAGGTCCCCTGTTGCAGAGCTGTGTGGCATCTCCACAAACTAAACTATGTAGCCCATTTCAAAGGATCCTAAATCTGCTGGGTTTTAAATTCTTGTGGATGTAAATCCAACTTTAGATTTTCACTGCTTCCCATTGGTAGTGCTGCTCACATTTCTTTCAGTAAGTTAGTAGCTGGGCTTCAGTTTAAGCTTTAAGAGTTTTGCCTTAAAGGAATTCCCCTTCATGCCTGCAAAGCCAGTGCTGCTGCGTTCTCACATGGGCCTTCCACTGTCCCACAAGTCTTTCTGATAACCACAAGCAGCATGGTCAAGGTTCCCAGAAGTTGCTGGGGTAGGCAAAGCAAAAGCCTACCAGCAGCACAGAGAACGAATGCAGGGCTGTAAGGCAAACAGTCCTTTCTTTATGACTCACCATGGTCTCTGACCTTGAGGAAGTCACTTGACCTCTTTTTGCCTCTCTGAGCCCTATTGAAAAATAAAGAACAGGGACAGCGATGTCATCCTGATGGTGCATGAGTTCCCCCCACGTTAGTGGTTTGTGTCCTTTTAAAAGGAGGTGAGTATGTGAAGAATTCCTGCAGAAAAGCAAACTGGCCAAATGTCCCTGAGAAGGCCTTAGTCTTCCTTCAGCAGCTGGAAGAAACTTAAATGCTTTGTGTCCTGCACACAGGTAGGGATCATTTTCCTGCAAGTGGCACCAGTACTCTCATTAAACACAATAATTTTACTCCAGCATTACTGCCAAAAGTGTACAGGATCAAAAGGACTATGCCTGCTCTGCAGAGAGAAACGAGCCCTGATGGTTCCAAAGCAGCAAAATGCTTAGGGTACGCATAGTTCTAAGTTTTTTCTGTGAGGGAATGTTGCTGTGTGATAAGCAAACTTTTGCTGGTTTTCCTAAGCATGCAGAAATGCTGGAGCTAATCCTGGCAGAAAGAATGGAGCCAGGGAGAGAACAAGGAGGGATGCTGCGGGATCTGAGTCTCTAATCCTCTCATCTCTGTGCTACCCAACTATGTTACCTTCACCGAGTCTCTCTGTTCTTTGAACCTCAGTTTATCTGTCTGCATTTCTGACCTATTGAGAGCACCCTAAGGCTTTGCTAATCTACCTGAATGTAAATGAAATGTAATGTGTTTATGTCTCCATTCAGGCACTTCTAGTTTCCTGTAGAAGCCCTGGCAGGAGGGTGCACACAGCTGCACAGAGCGTAACAAAATGCAGCCGTGTGAGATAGTTCAGCCTGGATAAGGAGGTTCGGCTTCCTGCACCAGCAGAACTATGCACTGGCACTGTTGTGACCATGCAGAGGTCACAGTGACAGTCCTACAAAACATGTCACTTCTGGCAACATAGGAACCTCTCGGCATCCTCTGGCCCTAGCCTGGGCTATCAGTGCTATTCCCCAGTGTCAACCAGTTGCACAGGCTTTGATGAGAAATCCAAGTGAAAATACTTCCCATACCTAATCCAAGTACAAAAGAGCCCCAACCACTGTACATGAGTCTCTGCTGACCACCCACTAGGCCTCCTCACAAGGAACCTCTGCTAAAATCCCATCCCAGTCTATAACAGTTAACAAGTACAGACTCTACCAGGACACATGGTGCTGTGGGTGTTAAAGCAGGCTTGGATTGTTGCTCGATATGAAGGGCTTTTTATATGCTGCATCAACAAAACCCAGCCTCTGTGAGAGCATCATGCAACAGGGAAGAGAGGGAGTACAGCAAACAGCAGGAGCTGGTTTGTACTTTCACTGGTTGAGGGGAGACCTTCCAGACACTTGGCATAAATGCATCTGCTCAGCCAGGGTGCATGGGAATGTCTTGTGTTACAGGCCTGGTGAAAGTCTTACTCCAGGTAGCTGCAACTGCAGCAGGGAATAAACACGGATCACTATGTGTGGGTTGGGGTTTTTTAGTGATAGGCCCAAACCTTGACATGCATTTAAGAGAGAAGTGGGATTTGAAGCCATTGTAATTGAGTATTTCTAAAGAGTAGTCCATATCTTATTGCTCTTTATTTTGGAGAACTACATTCTCCATGTTCAGGAGCTTCTTGTGCCTTGAGAGGATGGGATGGACATCCAGATGCTGAGGGGTGGAAGGGAGGAAGAGAAAGGATGGCAAGCTGCCACCAAGCTTGGTTGAAGTGATACATGTCTGACAGCATCCCTCTTGCTGGGGATCCCTGTTCTTCCAAACGTTTTCTAAACCTGAGGCCCTGGTGGGTTTTCTTTGCCCTTCTGCCACATGGTTGATTCCCTTCCTGTTGCATGAGGAGAAGTCTGTCTTAGCTGACCTTATCACCACTTACCTGGAACAGGTTATTGAGGAGGTATAGATTCCCTGGCCGGACTGCCCAGAGGAGTCTTGGTGAGCTGAGTCCAGGGAGAATGAAGCAGGAACTATCAACACTCACAAAGCTTCAAGAACACAGCAGCAGTTAATTTGTTCACTGGTTCTTCACCTGGAGAGCATTGGCATGTTTGCTGACAATTCTGTAGCAGCATGTCCTGCCAGCTTTACTCCATCCTCCTTTGAAATGTTGTCCCAGAGTTTCCTCCATTGAGTTACAGCCTCTTACACCTCCACAGATTTCCACCAGTGCTGTGGTGAAGATGGTTCAGCTGGTTCAGTAAAACCTGCTGTCACCATCTAGTCTGGGTCACAATCCATTGCTACACTCACGAGCTCCATGGTTACCTCCTTTTCTGAGATCTGGGCTCCCTCTGCATGGTTCAGCAGGTGGAGCATCTTCCTAGTCACCTGAGCTCAGGGAGATGTCTAACCCAAGTGCAGTCCTGCCTCTCCAGCCTTACTCCTAGAAGTGCTTCAGCGGCACAGCCCCATTCCTTATTGCTGCCCTCCTCACAGCAGAAGCACAGGAGCAATGCTCCAAGAGTGGAGGGTGGTCAGCAGCTTTCACATTGAGATTTTAGGCTGAGATCTAATGTGCAGTTGATAAAGGAGCTGCTGTGAGGAAAGGGACAGTAAAAGTAAACAGAATAAATAAAAAGGGAGTTCTAAATGTTGTCAGCTCCCAGTTTCTTGCTGTTGTGCTATCTCACAGAAAATTGCATACAGCAAGGACAAACAAAATGAAGAAAGGGAGAAAATATATTGGCTGTTATTTTTATCTTTGTTCTCTCAGTTCATGGATGAAAACCTGATATAGAAGGAAGACAACTGTTTATTAATCTTGTTTTCAGCTTGCTCAAGCAACCATACCAGTGACTAATACTGAGGACTGAAAAATTATTTGAGAAAGGGTCAATATTAACTATAATTAACCAGGAAGTTGCCACTACTGGCTGCCCAGAAATCTGTCTCCCTTTGTTTATTCCTGCACTGCACCTTGGATGGCAAACAGTAAGCGTAGGACAGTGACAGATGAATGCAGGTAAATCTTGTGGTGGGATGGAGCGTCACTGTTTTGTTGCCTTTAACACAGGTTGTGACCTCAGTGCAGTTTCTGGAAGCTTTGTGGAACTATTGGAGGTGGCTTCAGCTCGAGCACATTCCGTCGTGTAGCATTGGGGGCTGACAGTAGGACGTTGTAGGTTGCTGTGTGCCTGCTGTACACTGGCCTAGGCAGCTGCAAATGGCAACCATTGAGGGTGGGGCTGGAGCAGACAGGTCTGTCTCGTAGCCATGTGGCGTTTAGGGCACTGCTAGAAGCAATACTAAGACAATTCATGGGAGGGAATTAGGTAGAGTCACCTTTTCCCTCTGATAACCCATGGCAGAAGTGAGCAGTGGTCTTCAGCTGGCATAGCCTGAGGTGCCAGAGCCCACCTGGCAGTACCCACAGACAAGAGCTAACGTCAGGATTTTTGCTTCAGGATCCACTCCCTTCTCCCTGCTCTCCAAAACTCTTGACATGCCATTGCCCTGAGGCTCACAGGCTGGCTGGCTCCATCTGCTTCTCCTTGGCTTTGCCCTGTGCACCCAGGTGTCCTAGCATGTTTCTCAGCTCCGGAGTCAAGGCGGCTTATGCAGTTCATGCCTTTACCCTCTGAGTTCCTCTACTCCCTCTCCCAGTTGCAATGTGTTTATCTCAATTTTTTACCTTCTCGACAAAATGTTGTCCTTTCCAAGGCTTCTTCCACCTCTATTCTGCCAGTGAAGCCTTAGAGTTCTCTCTGTTCTCATACTCTGCCCCACAGCACCTTGTACCAGGTTCCTTTGAGCTTGCAGTGGGTTGGGCCTTCTTTCCCTTCCTGGCTGTTCTCAATGCCCATCTCTGCTGTAATACCTGCAGGTGCTGGCTCCCTATTGTACATAACAAGGAGGAACCCCTCTACAGCAGCGCGTACCGGTGCACGCTTAGGACTCTCTTCCATATCTTCACACCCACTGATAAAAGTTACCAACTCCTCCCATCAGGGGCATGCATTTTAGTCAAGTTACAACTTCACCCATCACAGTCTAAAGCTTTCAAGATGAATATTTGCTGCTAAGTCACCACTCCTGAGTGGTTCTGCAGCAGCCTCTCAGCTGGAGTCAGGGGAAAAAGCAATCTTGTGCTCTTTGCACCTCTGGCAGCTGTGGCTCTGTTTGTCAGAGAACCCAGAACTGCTTGACAAGTCCCGTGGCCCAAGCTCCTGACTCTCAAGACATCTTCAATCCTATTCACACATGTGTGCCATCAGCAAGGCAGGAGCTCCTTGCATGTCCCCCCGTGGAGAGCACAGCCACCTGCACGTTGCAGCCTGAGCCTTTCAGAACACAGGACTGACTGTGGGTTGCAAGCCTACAACATTTTTTTCCCCTTCAACCCATCCACATTTTGACAGGTCAGCTCTCTGCCCTACTCAAGTGAATGCTTTTCTAGCTGCTGCTCAGCATTCCCTTCCTTTCTTCAGCAAGAGCACTGTGCATTGCATTTCCTTGCTGCCAGTTTAGGGGCTGTCATGTAGATTGTTCTGCATGGATGACAGCAGCAACTCCTTTCATGCTGGAGTAGCAGGCAGCACCACTCTCCTAACCTAGCCATTGATCTGGTTGCCTGGGAGCTGCTGGGGAGGAGCCGCTGTCAGCCAGCAAGGAACCACCACACCAGTGTTACTCAAATTTTGATTCCAAAGCTCCTGTTGATGCCCTGGTTACCCCTGTCAGTTTTCATACTTCTGGTGTTACCTGCTCTGGCCACATCAGAGAGATCTAAAGAGCTTATTCTCTGCCTCAGGAAATTCACAGCAAGGTAGATAACTCTCTTGAGTCACCTTGTTCTGTAAAGCAAGAGGGTTCAGGCCCCTCATGGTAGAACCTTGTCGGGCAGTGGCGGAAGTTCACTACCCCTCTGATCCATCTGTAAGGCTTAGCCTAACATACAAAGGCTGTTTTCAGCCCAGTTGGATGCTGCTTGTCTAAGGTCTTTTCCAACTTGAAAGACTTAGCTCTCAACTCCGGGCAGCAGAACAGTTTACTGCTACCTGCTGCAGATGGAGAGCAGAGTGCAAGACAAGCAGCAGGATGTCCTTTCCCCTGCACATTCCCCAGGTCAGAGAGAGAGGACATTTACTCCTGGAAGCAAATTAAAAGCAGAGGAAGTGTTTGGGACTTGAAGATTTATGTCAGGCCTTTAGTGCTTCCTTTGGCTATTCCTGGGCTGATGTCACTAACAAATGTGTGTGCTTCAGTATCCCTCTAGTCACCATCTAATCTACAAATTCACCCTGAAGCAAAAAGCACCTCTGTGATGTAAAGAATGATCTATCAGCCAACTGCAGAGGAGCAGCTGTCAGAATTCACATTTCTCTGCCCCATTCCTGCTCCTAGAGAGGCAACAGCCAGAAAGATTGTTTCCTCCACACTTCGAGAGAATAAATACATGGAATGGCCATAGCCTCTCATGAGCAGGCACTGCCCAGCAAGGTCGTCACCCTACCCAGATGATCTTGCAGAAGCAGAATGAGGAGGCAAGGAGGCTGCACAATGCTCTGGAAAGCCATGGTAAGTCAGCCCTGGCTGATGTTCTGCAAAGGCACCTTTTGTTCTTCCCCAGTGCTTCAAAAAGAAACAAATCACAATCTCAGCCCCATGCCCGTAGCAAGGATTCTTTTTCCATCAAGCTGCATGGCCCAAAATTAAGCCTCAACTCCTTCAGTCACCGTGGTTTTTTTTAAATACTAGCACAATCCAAATCCTAGATTACTATCCTCTTAAATGCTTTGCAGTTCTTAATTGCCTGAGACACAGTAGTGCATTCATATTGCAAGGAATCAGAGCAGCACAAGATCCTCATCTGTATTGGAAGTACAAAGGAAATGTATTCGTTTCCTTTATACATCCTACTGCTGGAGCTCAGACTGAGGCAACTCATGAGCTTGGCTCGTGGGGTGGGAGGGGGTAAATTAAATTAGTAGATTAATACAAAATAATTTTTTAAACCCAGGGATGATTAGCTTGGAGTACAGTGCCAGAAGGTATCATGGAGTTAAAGAACCTAATAAGGTTAGAAAAGAAGGCTTAGAGATGTAACTAATCGGAACATTCTCTGCTGTATTAGACAGGATAAAAACTGTAAAGTAAATATTGCATTTTCATGCTTGAGAACCACTGCTAACTGGTTTGGATTTATGAATAAACTTCCCTGAGAGTCTCATTTCCCTGTCCACAACCCTGTCACAGAAGTGACTGCCATCCCCTGATCCGCTAGCACATTCACATTCTTGGCCTCTTTGGCTCTTTCCAGCTCACAGATTTTAGCAAAAAAAAAAAAAAAAAAAAAATCTTAATAGTCCCAAAGTGCAGAATCTGAAATCTTATATTGCCAGCTTCCATCCCAAATGAAAGTACTGCTGTGCACCAGGTCATATTACTGGTTTTATATCACATTGTCACCTTTGTCTCTTTTGACAGCACCTTGAGGCTCCACAGTCAGTAGGGCACTCCTGCTGTTACTTCTTGCCAGCTCTGTGCGCTCCAAGGGATGCCAGAAAGCAGAGTCTAGGGTGGGTTGCCAGCCACAGGAAGCCTGACACAGGCTCAACAGCTCCCTTGAGAATGACTAGATATCTTTCAATATGTGAAACATCAGCATATTTCAATCACTACTGCTGTCTCTCTCTCCCCTAAACCAGCTAACTGGACCAGTGAAGTCAGGGTCTGTTTCCAGAACAGGAATGGAGAGCTTGGGAGCAGCAGAGAACTGGGGAGCCCATGCTAGGCACTGGAATGGGAGTGTGGCCAAGCAGGCAGGATGGGGAGAAACAGCTGGTGTCTGTCTGCAAGGTGGGAGGCAGAGTGAGAAGGGAAGGCAGCCTGGGAGAGGTGGCTTTCTTTGGGCTTCCCAAGTGTTTGTGGATCCTCTCTTTGCTTGGCATTAATCTCTCCCTGTGGAGAGAGGGAATCTGCCATACAGTTTGGGTTTTAATTTTCCACACCAGCAGAAAGATATGAGGATGATTAGGGGCTTGGGTTCCTAGAGAGGCATAAGGGAAAGCCACTGGCTGGGAAGTTATGCTGTCCTTCCCACACTCCCCTGCATCCCATTAAGGTCATCCAGGAGCTGGGAGTCAGCTGATCAGATTATTGCCAGATATTATCAAGCTGTCTGCAATTATCTTTTTATTAGGGAGAAGCCAGAAAATCCTCTTTGTTTGCAAGCTTCCACTATAGAGAAAGAAGAGAAATATTTCATGGAAGAGATGGTTTGGAAACTACAGATCCTGGTTGGTCTCTTAGCCTAGCAGTGAAACTTTATGCAATATTTCTTTAGGGAAAAAAAATATTTTTGTTAATGCTTTCAACATCCTCTTGAGGAATGCCAAGTTGCATTCTTGAAAGGCACAGCACACCTGGAGCTCAGTGCAAACAGAGATGCTTCACTACCTCTGCTCTCTTGGCATAGGCTTCTTCCATTCCCATGTATTATACAGCTCCTTTTAGTGCCCATCCAGACTGAAAATCCAACACAGGTTTAAAATGGGGCTGTGCCATCCACAGGCAGCCTGTGGTGCCTGCACACTCAAAATCAATAACTTCAGCTTCAGAGACAGTTGTAGAGCATTCCAGTAGCCTGGATCTTTTCACACTGTACCTGTAGCTCACAGTAGGTTAAGACAAGGTGAGTTTAATCTAAGATAGCCCTTTCCACATCTGGTGAGACACCTGTTGCTGGTTTACTTTAGAAGGTAGTGGTGATTTAAGTTGCTAACACATGGCTCATTTTCTCAGTCCTACCTAGTGATGGCATTCCTCTTAATTCTTCCAGTGGATGCTGTAAGCTCCCTGTGCTTTCTGCAAATAGAGACTGCAGCATGCAGGGATTAATGATGCATCCATCAGTGGCATGGTTAGAAAATGCTCTCTTCCAAGACAAAGGTTTTTTTCCCCACTCCTCCTGTTTTTTTTTCTCATTGTTGCTGTTATATTACAATAATATTTCTTCCCAAATTCTTAAATCAGAACAGAAGTTACCACTATGTTTTCTTTTTTCTGAGTAAAAGCACCACAATGAAGGATGGCAAATCTTCTCAAGTAGCACAAGTATGAGACTCTCCTGGTCTACTCTGTTATTTTGAGTCCGTATAAAGAGATGTGAGAACAAAGTCTGTTCAATGATATATAAAGGTCTTAATCAAATGCTAGAATAGTGCCCTGAGGCAGCAGCATGAAAGCATCAATCATGTGTTTTCCAGAGTAGAACCAGGACAAGGCTATGCACTGTCCTCCTGCAATTTAAACAGATTTTAAGCAAGCTGCTGGCTGCTGTACTTGCAACAAGACCTATCAGAAAGCAGAGTATTGTGCAGAGTTTAGTTGTGGTTGTTGCTGGGAAAGACACTCAGTTCGTGAAGTAAACACTGAGTTAGCAGTGGTTGGTGTACCTAGCACTTACTAAGGGGTAATCATCCGCACAGACTGTTCACCTCCAGCGGCAGAGCCAAAATAAATACAGCAAATAAATACTTCAGGTTTGAGCAGAAATGGGTTTAGCTACTTCTCCCTTTTCAACTGGGAAAAAAAAAAATCAATACAGGCTGTTTTTCAGTCTAAAGAGTGGAAAACAAAGGTCATTTGGATTCAGATCCTCTTGCATAGTTATACAAGAGTGCTTCAGCCACATGATTTACTATTAGCTCCTGCAGAGGAAACCAGCTTCAGACTCCAGTGCTAGCCCTCAGCATTGCAGGTTAGAATTGCTTGGTGAGTACACCCAGCAGAGAAGAGAGTGATTCAGAGCAGGAAAGTGCTGCAGGTTAAGTGATCTATCTGCTAGAGGAGCTGCTGCTATGCACACCTACAGAGAGCAGCTTTCTCTGTTTGAATTTCACTGCTACAACTGCTCCCTCAGTCTCCAGGCTGGCTGCACTGGGTCTCTGTGCCCCTAGCTCCTTGTCCCCAACTCACAACTCCACTTCTCCCCTAGACGTTCTCTTCTTACTCCTGTACACCCTCTCATCACCCCAGCAGCTTGGTGCCTCTGTGCCCCTGTCTCCTCCTTGTGTTTCTGTCATCATGGAGACAACCCCTCTCAGCTTGGTTTCCACTTTGTGCACTTCTTCCTTCCTGCACCCCATGAGACAACCGGAGCTTTCTTTTTTCCCCTCTCCAAGTTTCCAGATCCCCAGTGTTTCCTGGACTGGATTGTGCCCAGGGTGGACAGTCCATGGACTAGGTACTAAACCCCAAAGCATCCCTTCAGAATTGTATATGCTGTACTACAGTGATGTTATTTGTGGAAGATTATCAAGTGTCCAGCTGTAGATTACCCCAGGGAGGGCAGAAGGCACCTGCTTGACACAAAGGATCTCTGCCAGATTTAAAGCCAGGTGATGAGTAGGCATGAGACAAATCCAGAGAGGCAGCCACCAGAGACCTTCAGCAAGGTAGAAAGAAGTTATGTTTCCCTAGGTTGTTTTTAAAAAATACCTGAAGAGCCTTGGCTGACATTTCCAAAGGCAGACATTGCACATGGAGTGGTTTTAATCCAAAAACTTGACAGGCTGAAGCGGTGAGCAGCTGCTGGGCTGCTGTGGTGGGAAGTGCGAGGCAGTCACAAAGGTGGGCACCACCACTGCTTCCCTGGGTGAGAGCCAACAGCAAGCAAGGCAGGAGGTGAACTTCCAAGCCAGAGTCTTCCTGGAGGGCAAGGGCACTCTCATCCCTCAGAGCAACAGCAGATGGGATTCCCATTACGACTCTCAGTGTGCTGAACCCAAGGAACATGCCACAGGGCAGGGATACGCTGATGTTATTTGCAGGGTAATGTGGCTCACTCTGAAGTGTTCTGTAACACAGAGGAGTCTTGAGCCTTGCCTACAGCAGGAATTTAGCCAGGTATAAACAGTGTCTGGAGGATTGGTCTGGCATGCAGGTTTACTCCTTGGTGAAAACTGCCAGGTGGGCAAGGCTCCTGATAACTGGTAAAATCTCCATGTCAAGACCCAAACATCCTACCTCCAAGTTTAGATCTTGGCTCAGCCAGAATGAGAAGCCAAAAGTTTGGGCCAAGCTGAGCTATTTGCATAACCTGCAGAGGCATTCACACAGAAATGTAATGCCATTTCTTAGGCAGAGAGGTAATTAACCTTTGGAAGAACAGGGCTGTCATGGATCCTTTTCCCACTAGCACCTGTCAAGTCTGTGCATCTTCCTCAAAGACACTCAGCAACTCAAAATTAACTCATAGAATCATAAAGGCATTTCAGCTGGAAGAGACATTTGGGATTATCAAGTCCAACCCATTGACCTAACACCACTATGGCCATTAAACCAGACCCTGATGTGCCATGTCCGAGTGGCTTTTTAAACACCTCCAGGGGTGCTGACTCCACCACCTCTCTGGCCATCCTATTCCGATGCTTGACCACTAACTCAAGGTGAAATGAAGTAGAATACAAACCCCTCAGTTGCCAGGATTTTGGTTACAGCTTCCCACCATTGCTAGTGAGACAGGTTATAGGTGTGGACATATTTTTGCTCTACAGGTGCTTTAGACTTTGCCTAACCTTGTGCTGAGCAGGGCCACACAAATTTGCTCTAGGGGTACAGTTATCTACTGGTACCGGATCTGCATTACATCATTCAGATTGTTGTAACTCATGGAACTGGCTGGCATAGGTCAGGTCCACAAATTAAAACACAGAAGTCTAGGCTTAACACTCCTCTGATGAAGAAAACCAACCAAACTTCCCCTTTCCTTACTTAAACATTGACAACCAGGGAGCCTGATGGACAGGGCCCTGCCATTGGAGGTAATAACATTAACCTTCTTCCCCTCCCCTTAGCACTTTGCACACCTAGTAGTTTCAAAACAGCTTCTTTGATAGCAGACAGGGACTCTTCACCACCATGTGACACACGTTTTAAAAATTAGTAGATACTCATTGCTTAAACTGACACAATGCATCAGCTGCCAAATTGAGAGTGATACCCAAGCCTGATGGATAATTGTCACATGCTGGGGGGAAGCAGGACTCCCTGCATTCAGAGCTGGAGAGATATAGCCCCCCTGCAAGGAGACCTGCAGGGAACATTTGCCTGTGAGCTCTCACCTGCAAGTAAAGGTGGTGAACAAGCACTCCCAGCTGAAGATGCACGTCTGGTTAGGAAAACACCACAGATTTCGACATAGCTCTCTTCTGACTGAACTAGTAGGAAGTAGAAGGACTTGATGTCTCTTCATCTGAGAGCTGCACTAACAGCCTCGAGTTTGTCTCGATTCACAGCCCACCAACAACTGCAAGCACACACCTCTGAACACAGGAGATGCTCCCCCCAGGTTCACTTCTCAGAGCCGCTCCCCGGGCTGGCTCTCCAAGTGGCCAGCTCCTGCCGCAGAACTGTTTCCTGCAGGCCCATCTGCTCGCTTTGCTCGGATGAACGCATCTCCCTGCCAGCCATGTGCTCCTGACTGCTCTCTGCCGTCTGCACGGCTACTGGGGATGCCCTGCAGAAGCTTTACTGGGAGGGTGAGTCACCGAAAGAGCCCAGCTGGGTATCTTGGAGCCCATTTGGCTTTGTGTGTTGGCAGGATGTGGAAGAGCTTTTTTCTTTTAAATCAACCCATGAAGCAAGTCTAACATGGAATTAGACGTGGATAGGCTGCCTGTCATTTTTCTCAAGACTCGTTTCTCTTAACTGGCAACACCAAGTAGTAAATGAAGAGAGACTGAAATCCACCCTCACAGTTGTTCTGGAAGGCAGCTTCACAGAACATGAAAAGCTGGATCAGATTGGCAGTGTGCAGAAAACTTCTGCCACTGCTGGACACGCTGCTGGTCAGCAGATAAACAAAGCAATCCTCTTCCCAGAATTGGGAAGCTGGCAGTGGATTTACACAGTCCTCTTTTTAATAGCTTTGAGAAACAAAGGAAAACGAAGCACAATCATTTCAAGCTCCATTAGCAACAGAGTGAGAGAAATCAATGTTTGACAAGTAGGAAGGAACAAACTCTGGATAAGGAAGTGCTTCGAAGCTTTTAGAAGCATATGTGCTTTTAAACTGGCAATGAAGTAGCAAGCATCCAGATGCCTTTGCAATGCCTGTGCACTTCCGTGGCAGAAGCTCTTAAAGTGTATTAGGAGTCCATCATTACAGCCAATGGGACAAAGCTCCCGTTGCTGGTTCCTGTATCACTCGACCAAAGGCACCAGCAGCGGGGCCAGTTCTGGAGTCATCGCTCAACATACCTATACCATCAGCTCTGTACTGGCAAAAGCCTGCCTATTGCTGCTCCCAGTTAGCTGTGTAAGCTGTAAGCATGTCCTTGGGTTAGGCACATGTTCTGCCTGTGCTAACTGATCGTAGACTTGGGCTAGTTCAGGTTGCAAGGAATCTCTGGTGGTCATCCAGCCAATTTCCTGCTCACGAAATGTAAATTGGGTGCAGGGCTTACTGTTAGGGGTTCAGGGAAGGGAATCAAGAACTGTATCCTATTCCTGACCTAGCACCGCATCCTCTCAGCTGGAGATTGCAGTTGCCATGCAAAAATTGAAGTCTGGCAGTTTGCTGGTGACACCTGAACTGTGATGACTTGGATTTCCAGGAGCAGCGAGTCTCCTTGCCAGAGACATGCTGAGTAACGCCACCTGCCATGGGAAATTTCTTTCCGTGCCCTGGCACTTGGCACTCCAGCCTCTGAACTGATCCTTGCAGCAACATTCTCCCTTTCCCCAACTATGTCAGTTCCAAAGTTGCCCTGGCTTGTAGAACCAGGTGGGCTTGTGGACATCACAAGTTTCTTCCTTTTCCCAAAGATTGTGACTGCACCAGGTTCTGTTCTTTCAGTGCTCCCCGCTTTTAATGCCCAGTGTGCCTAACAAAGTGTAACCCACCAGAGTAAGCACGACAGTAAGCCACAAGCAGGGCTGTAAAGCATGCCTCAAGGATCTCCTCTGTTCCTCCATTTCACTCCCAGCTGTGGGAAGCTCCCTATGGGAATTTTCTTCAGCTCGCTGACATTTGTGCAACAACTATCCTTCAGCACACAGTCCTCAGCACACTGTTTCCTCCCTGTGTTTGCCCTTTCCTTGAGGAAGTCAGCAGAACTGACCTCCGGGGATGAACTTAGGGCTCAGTCCTGCAGCTCCAGCCAGCTGGGGTTTGCTGGCAGCAGGCTGTAACAGCAGAGCACCTCACTCCCTATAGCAAAACGCCATGCAGGACCTCCTGGGCAAAAGGCAGTTACAGGTTGTTTGTAAATTTTAACAGCCTCGGATGAAGACAAGTTACAGACTTTGATGTAATTTAGTAGCTCCCTCTTTCCTTGTCAGAGATCTGAGTGCCTTTTTGTACTTTCCTGAGCGCCAGCCCTCAGCCTGCCAAGCACTAACTACAAGAGAAGCTGTTTGCGTTCTGGCTGCCTCCCCCCGGGAGCAAACACAGTCCCTGCTCTTCGCACGGCCAAAACCAGAAGCGTTGGCATTTAGACTGCGAACAATCGGGTTCGGCAAACAACCCCTCTGCCTGCACCCGTTCCGAATTACGGCACTGAGGCATTTCCCTCACCTAAACTCCTTTTCCCCCGTGCAGATTGCAGGGCAGGGAGAAATTTGCCGCTGACACTAACGCTCTCCTGTCTGTCTGTCTGTCTGTCCGTCATCCTCATCCCCTGCAGCCTGCTTGCTCCAGGCTGAGCTGGTGAATTACGAGCGAGTCAAGGAGTACTGCCTCAAGGTGCTTCAGAAAGAAGGCGAGAACTTCAAGGCTCTCTATCGATCAGGAGTGGCCTTTTACCACCTCGGTGACTTCAACAAGGCTCTCTACTACCTGAAAGAGGCAAGATCTCGCCAGCCGACAGGTACGGGGCAGCGGGCATGGGCTTTGCGCCGGGCACTTTGGCGTTTCTTTTCAGCAGACACAGCCTGTCCCTGACTTGACTGTGCTGATTTCCACAGGGATGAGCATGACTCACTGTGTCCTTAGCTGTACTCCCCTTCCAGCACTCTGGTAGCGCAGCGAGGCTGCAGTGCCCGAAGATTAACCACTGCCGAGGCTGCGGCAGCACCGACGAGGCGGTAGTGCCGCTGGGGTGCTGTGCGTGTGGAGGGAGCCTGCCTCTCCTGCATCCCCACTTTGTTGTTAAAGAAGAAAGAGGGGTGGGGAAGACTGCATCCCGACCGTTATGTTTGCTGACTCCTTGAGGAAAAAAAAAGCTTTTTCTCCCTAGCAAAGCCAAGAGACTATTTGCAATCCTCACCAGCCCTGCTTTGCACCATCTCAGTAAAGGGTTAGTGTTCTACTTTGATCGGAGACAGACAGTAACTCACTGAGCACACAGCAGGATGCTTTGACTCTTGCCATGAAATTGGCCACTTGCCTGATCAAGTATCTGTCATACATGCATCAAAACCCAAGAATTCGTTTTGAGACAGCAAAAAAAAAAAAATTATATATTCAAGCAAGTTAGTCTTTGCAGAGCAACCAGAGGGTGGGTAGAAAGCCATGATGAAGAGCTTTCATTTTTCAAGTAAATATAAGGCAATAAACCCATACTATCATTTAAACAATTTCTGTTAAAATAAAGGAATGGTGTAATAAAAAAATTAAAATCACAAGAGAGCAACATGGAAGGCATGTTCAAGGAGAACCCCACAGAGCAACTCTTCCACATGAAACTGAGGGGAAGAGCGAGAACTGGACATGAAACAGGAGTGAGCACAGCAGAGCTGATGGTGGTTGGACTAGAGCAAGCAAAGGAGGCTTTTGGAGCTGGCTGTTCTTGGTGCCCTACAGGCACTGTCCTTGAAGGGCTTCTGCAGTGGCTGTGTCCTGAGAGAGCACCAGGAAGAGTGCGCAAGGATCTCCTTCCTCTTCCACCTCTCATAAGGGTGCCTGGTCCCATCTGCCATGCTTGGCCATGGTCTCCAGGCAGTCTGACAACACAGCTGTGTACCCCATACTCCCTGAGCAAATGTGCTTAAAAGCTCAGTTTAGCCTATTTTAGCTCACATCATACCCTTCTGCTTTCAACCCTTGCCAGAACCAGGAAACGGAGAAGCCTATGCAAGAGAAAAAGAGTTCATGGAAAATAAGTTGTTACCCTAACCTTGAGGTTCTGGCTAGGCTCAGGAGTGAAGAAGTCCTTTTAGGTGAAGCACTCTGCTTCTACTTTTAAAATCAGTGTTTTTGTGCCTCCCCCACCCCAATACCATTTATTTTGTATCCCTCATTTGCTTCTTGAAATAAATACTAATTTATTCAACAGCAGCAGCTTCAAATACCACAGTCTGCTGCAAAAACATATCAGAAAATGTCCCCGTAGGCTCTCAATGTATACAAAAAGCAGTTCTGGCCTTCAGCTCTGCATCAGAGACTCTTCCCTGTTATTATTATATATTATTCAAGGCTACTGTTTCTCTATTTTATTTATGATTATGGAAAGTTTGAATTCAGGGGGAAAGAGGTGGATACATACAGTAAGGAAGGATGTGGTGCTAAAAGACAGCAGTAGGAACTAGGTAACAGTATAAAGAAGAATTGTGTGACCTGGAGCAGGTCAGTGTGCCTGCTCAGAGCCTCCATCTGCAAAATGCGATTGCTTTCCTTTATGGGCTCACTGGTAAAAGCACTTGGTGGTTAGTGCAGTCATGTTCTGTGGCTTGTTTCTTTTTTTCTAATAAGGAATAGTTTTGGCACAAATCTCTGGCAGTTATTCTCTGTGGTGGGTGAGATTTTAAATGGTAAAGAGGAGTTAGTTAACAGAGGGGGTTACTGCTCTGGAGGGCTGTCAGCACAGCAAATCCCTTATGGCTATTTACTGTCTGCTGAAGGTTAAGGTTGAGTTTGGCCTGCTTGCTTATGCTACCTCTGAGCAAAAATCACAAGAGCAGATGGAAATAGCAGAAGATAATTGTATAACCCTCTTTACTAAGGGAGAGGAAGCCATTGCTGAGTCGTGCAAAACCTGCATACAGCCCCCACAAACGTTGTGTCCAGAGCCAGTGCAGCTTGGGCAGCCAAACCTACAACTTCAGGCCTCGTCCAGCTCTTTCCCACCCGTGACACAACATCACTGAGGCGCATCCTGGCCGGGACTGAGGCCATCATCTGGCCTGGTCACATCAACCATCTGCAGTTACTCTCTTCTGGCCTTGCACTAAAGCTCACATTCTGACATCACACAGACTAGACATACAGGTTAGGTTTGCCGTGCTGCATGGAGTGGGCTCCCAGCTGAGCTCAAGAGATGCCTTCTTCAGCTTGTGCAACTTAAAGTCTTGGGAGCAAAACCCAAGCTATGGTGCCCACACAGCAGACAAGGAACTGGTCTCTCAAGCTACAGGGAGAAGCAGCAACGACCTTGGAAACGGCAGGAAGCCACACTGCACCAGGGATGCAGTCATGGTCCTAAAACCCAGGAGACATGTGCCCATTGCAGCTCTGCCTGCACTACTTACATTAGCTTTACCCCTAGTCTGAGTGGTACTTACATGCTGCTTCCTCACCAGCAGAAGGAGATCACTTCTTCCTCACTGAGATGTAGCCTTCATTAGCATTTACATGTAGCTCTGAAATACTTCTGCAGGCAGAGCTGGTATGGTGCAATCCTGTTTGATGCAAAGGGCTTCACAAAGACAGAACTCCACTTCTGTAAACTAAGTGCTGCTGTTATCATTTCTCTTTGGTAAACCCAGAGCCCTCAGAAAGGAAGCAAAAGGTGCCAAAGCCTGCCTGGGAGATTTATAATTAGCTCACAATGGGTGAGCTCCCCACCCTCCACCCACCAGGCTACACCTCATTTTGCCTCTGGCTCCCCAGGTGTGTATGGATCTCCCAGGTGAGTGAATTTGTGCCATCAGCAGGTAGCTACCTCACCGGTGAGCCAAAGGGAGCTGGTGACTTTTCACTGCCCCATTCTGCTCTGAGCCCACCTCTACCCCCTCAGCAGAGTCGAGTCCTACAGCCCCAGGCAGGTGTAGTTTCCTAACATAACAACACTCTTAGTTCCTATCACCTGCACCCCACAGACGTTCAAGTTGTGAACCTCAGCAGCAGGGACACGCACCCAGGCTGTAGCCACCAGACACCCAGGAGGCTGCAGGGCAGAGAGCCTGCAGTGAGGTGCAGGGAGTGCAGCAGAACTCAGGCTGGGCTCTTGTCCTGCTGGGCTGGGTTAGTCACCTCCCTGTCATATGCACTGGTTGTCTTTCAGGCCCAAAATCCAGGACTGCCCCCTCAGCTGAGCAGCTTTGCTCTGGGAGGCTGTGCAACTAAAACCAGTGCTGGTTTTGAAGAAGCTGCTTTTAAGTTTTGCTGGACTGGCAGGAAACTGTAACATGTGAGCAGCCCAGGATGTTGGCGCACCTTGTCTGACACAAGCAGTTGCACAACTTAAAATAGAATCATAGAACTGTTTTGGTTGGGAGAGACCTTTAGGATCAAGCCCACAACTGTTAACCAAGCACTGCCAGGTCACCACTAAACCAAGTCCCTCAGCACCACATCTATATCTTAGACACACCATGTTTTCTTGGCTCGGAATGCCCCAAGTGGGGCAAGTAACTTAATCCCTCTGAACTGACTGGGATGATGCAGCTGAGCCTGCAGAAGACTCAGCAGGGAGACCGATGTCACCACATGGCCGCTTGAGAGATCACCCCAGCATATGTACCCTATAGCACGTTTGTGGAGAGCTCTGTGTGAAGGGGAACTGATCTGACTCCTTCTGTTTCTGCTCTGTTTGAGGGCAGAACAGAGATGTCCTCTTCTCATGTTGAAAGGAAGCTTTGGGCCTTTAGCTGTTTGGTGGGTGCAGTACCCACACTTGCCAGTGCTGGGCACATTACGTGTGCCTTTCTCTGAGAGCTCAGGCACTCCTCATCTCCCCAGCTGGTGCTCTTTGGGTGAGGGGGCAGGACTACCCTCTGACTCTCTACTGCAATATGCCTCAGGTAAGTTCCTGAGGACCCAATAGCTTACATGGGCTAAGCTGGCCCTGGTTTGCTGCCCGGGTAGGACTGTGAGCAGACCTCTGTTTTTCAATCAACACATAAAGTGTCCATTTTTTTGCTTGCTTCTGATACCACTTGGCTTCTGCAGCTATGTGAATGCAATGTGCATGGAAAGTCACCCTCAGGATAGTAACTCAGCATGATTTGAGAAAGGGTTGGTCGTGGCTGCAAAATCATGAGGTCTGTTTGGGGGCACATACCTGTTTAGATCAGCCTGTGCTTCAAGGCAAACAGGTTCCTTCGTCGCTGATGCCAGCAGGTAAAACAAACCCACATGTTCTGTGTGCTGTGGTGGAGCACTGACGTACTGGAAAGAAAAGAAGGGCTCAGCTTGCTACCTGCACTGTGCTGGGATCTCACAGCTCTCTGTAGGGGTGGAACAATGTCCCTCTGCTCCTAGCACTTGGTTAGACAGCACAGACAAGGCAGTGAGCAGCACACAGCATATGACAAAAGTGCAAATAGAATGCCATGGTGGAAGGATTTCCAAATATGAAATTTAAGGAAATCAAGGGTGCAAAGGGAATGTGAAGAGTGCCCTTTCCAGTTCAACTCATCCTGGGAAAATGTGAGAAGTGTGAAACAGGCTGTAAAAAGAATAGGAGAACAAAAGGGCAGAACACAACTAGGCAGAATGCCTTCAGGGGCTTGTGTGCAGGCATGGAGGGAGGGGAAGCCAATGGAGAACAGGCAAGGATGACCTGGATAACTTCAACTGTGTGAATTCAACTGTGCTGACCAGGTGTAACCAGAGAGAACATAAAACTAGCTGGGGGAAAACTGAGAGCAACAGGGATGTTGAGCACAAGTCAGAGCAGGTTCTCCAAAGCCCAAAGCAGCAGAGTTTGTTTTAGAGACCCCCTCCAACCGATGCTGTTTCTGCGGACGGTGCTGGGGCCGTGTTGCTCCCCAGGTGAGGCACCAAGGATGAAGGTGCAGTGTGTGTCTCCCACAGAGAGTTGTAACCACCACAGGGGTGTGTGTGTGCTCTTTCCTGCAGATACCAATGTCATACGATATATCCAGCTGACAGAGATGAAGCTCAGCAGATGTTCCCAGAGAGAGAAAGAAGCCTTGTGAAAATGAAGCCACTTCAGTTGAAGTGCCCGAGGGGAAACGTTTCCTTCCTAGAAGCTCATTTGGTGGATTTTCCTGTTTGCTCTGCCTCATCCTCCTCCTCCGTCCACTCTCCCTCGCTCTTCATCAAACCCCAGTTTTGAAGGAAAAGAGACTCAGATGCTGGACACGGCTGCTTGCCAACCATGGTAATACCCTCCCTGTGGCAGGAGAGCACAGTGGCTGCAGCCAGCCTTGTTCTGAGACAGTGCCGCACACCTGGAGCAGGCAGCGCTGGGGTCCTTTCTGGTCCTGAGCTGGCTGCTCATTACCTGTTAGGGAAGCAACCCCCTGAACAGCAACATCTTAACCAGGCAAGTTGGAAAGAGCCAGTTTGTGCTGTGAGTGACCACCAGAGCTTGGGAGAGCTAAAACACCAGGAGAGATGCTGGTCGGTTCACAGGGGGTAGCAAAAGCCTCTTCACCATCAGCTCCTCCTGCCTGCTGCTCCAGCGTGTGCTGTTGGTCTCCAGCGAGAGCTCAAGGCTCCCAGGCTAATGCCAGTGAAAACTCTTTCTAAACATCCTCTTAATGAAAGCACAGAGCATTCTCCGACCCCCCTGCAGAGCTGTCCCGGTGCTGAAGGAGAAGGCTGTGGGCTACCACAGAACACTGAGTGGACTTTGAAGGTGTGGTGTACAGTGTGAGGGAAAAACTGTGAAATAACTCATTAAAGGCAAATAAAAATTATTAATAGGCAACACGTTCCAGGCGTTGCTTCTCAAGGGGGGGCTTGTGTGTTCCCCATGTCCAGACAGCCTTGACCAGTGGGGAGGCAGCGTGGGGTGGGGCACAAGGGTTGTCTTGGTTCTTAACATGCCTCTGCCAGTGCCTTGCTGTGTGATTTTGGCAGGTCTCTTAGCCTCTGTGCCTCAGTTTCCCCATCTGTGCACTGAGGGTGACAACCCTTGCCTGCTCCAGGGGTGTCCTGAGGGTGTATTCGTTAATCTCTATAGCACCAGAACAGTGCTGTACAGTGCCAAGGATTACTGCCAGACTGGCCTGAGCTCTTGGTTCTCCCACCTTGTGTTGGTGCTTCCCATTTCCTGTTCTTACCTTTTGTAGGAGAACAGGGTGCTGGCAAACAGGGCAGCACCAACAGCTTTGGAGCCTGTTTCAGCAGCCCACAGGGCCTACTTAGACCTCCTTCCACAGTCTGATCACTTCTGAGAGCTCCTTGGCTCCAGGGTTCTCTCCTGGGACTGCCAGTAATGAGATCAGTAAGTGCCACAAACACATTTCCAGCATGACTGCTCCGTGAGAAGCCTGCTCCCAGCTGCAGGATGTGTGTGAGTGCTCTCATCCCACCGTGGTCAGTAGGCAGAGTGTACCCAGAGATACTTCACTTGTCCCCAAAAGTTAAGCAGAAGCTGAAACAGAGAGCTGAACAGAAGTTCAGCCAAGTGCTGTATGCTTTGGTCCCAGCAGACATGGTGTCTGCAGACACTTCACTGTGCCATCCCTCATTCCAGCTGTGGTGTCTTGACACATCTTTCTCCAGCTGAAATGTGTGTTAATAGAGAAACACCAAGAGAAAAGGCAAATCTTTCCCTCGTTGCCTCTGAAAAAACCCTTGAGTCACATTTTTTAGTTCAGGGGCACATTCAGCCCACGCTGGCATAGGGAAAAGACCATCTCAAAGTGGCATATGTCTGTGAGACAAGGTGGCCCTACATCAGTTGTGTGGAACTCATGCTACATGGGATGGCACCAGAAATTCATGTTCCTCAGGTGGGCTCCCAAAACTGGGAACGTTGTGTGCAGAAGGAAAGGGCAACACAATCACCTTCACATGGCCCCTCGCTTGTGCATCTGGGCCAGACACAGCAAGCACCTCTGCCCACCACAACACAGCTAAGCAATGAATGAGGCTACAGCTGCTGCTACAACAACTGAGGTAAATACAGAAAGGACAAGTGAGGGAAATCCTGTGGGTGATTGCTAACTGGACCAGAAAAAGAAAAAAAAAAAAAAGTTAAGTGCTTTGTTTGAGTTTGGGTTGTTTTTTCTTCTCTGAGGTGTGCTTGGGTGCTTGTAAGGCATGTCTGGTATGTATGAAACAGAGAGCTGATAAGATTCCAGCTCTCTGACACATGCAGTCCTCCATACCCCAAATACAGCACAACACACAGCAGATCTCAGCTAGAGGTGAATCCCTGCTACTTCATGTCACCCATGACAGTCTATCTCACAGCTGCCTGTGTCTCTTCAGCAGGACTGAAATGAGGATTCATCCTGCAGGCCATGCAGAAGAGGACATCACCTACACAAACAGTCTCTGCCCCAGGAAAGCTCAGCAGGCAGAGGCAGGCTTGTTACTCACAACCCTGACCTAAGAGAAAGGGCATTTTCCAGTCACTGGAGATGTCCATGGACTGACACTTCATCTGGAAACAGTTCTGTGCTTTGCAGTGGCTTCACTGGCATCCTGCCACTGCCTTACTCCCAGGCATACATCAGCATGAAAAGGGCACAGCAGATTCAGTACAGGCTCCTCGGGTCTCAGCCCCATCTCCTTCAGGAGCACTGCAATGTGCAGGGAAAGAGGGAAGTTTGTGAATGTGTTTGAGAAAGCTCAAGGAGATGTTACAAGAGTACCTACTTTCTGCAGAAAGTGCTTGTCCCTATGTGCCTTGCCACTTAGGGTACCTGCAAGCTGTGCAGGCACACGAGAAGTTGCAAGAAGGAAGCCACTACAGAGAAGAGAGTCAGGAACTGTTTTGGCAGTTATGTAGTGTCTGCAGGTTTCCACATTGACACAGAGCCTGACAGAAAACATGGACACAACTCCAAGTGGGAGCTCCCCCAGATAGCAGGGAGACAGCAGCAGTGGCACCAAAGCTAACAGGGCACCTGTGCAGTTCCCACATGCAGCCAGCACTGCCTTGCCGCATTGGACAACCCCGTGGAGTTTGCAGTCCAACCAGAAAGGTAGACAGAGACATTGCCACTGGTTTTTGTGTCATGGGAGTAGAGGAGAGCCTTGGAAACTTGCTCAAAGGCTTTGCCTTCTGCAGATAGAGGTGTAGTTGACATCCATGTCAGGGAGCTCTTCAGCTCTGGAGGAGCAAGTGCCTCAAAGACCATAACAAATTTATCTCCTGGCCACTGCCAAGTTTAAGAATACCCAAGAAAGAAACTTGTGGGTTTGTTCAAGAACTGCCTTAACAAGAAACATGAGTGAAATAAAGGTTGGTAGTAAGGAAGGACCTGGTATCAAGAGGTCTATGCAAGACCTTTGAGAGTCCATAGTTGAATAGTTACATTCCCTTTCCAGTCAGTGGCCCTTGAAAGCCAAATTGCAGGTGTGGGCAGAGGCCACCCAGCTCATCTAAATTACCGACACTGCTGCAGGGGGGTGGGGAGACAGAGAAGGACACTGTGTTGGAGGGGGTCATGTGCACTGCAAATGTTTTTCTGTGGAACATCCTGGAAGCCCAAACAAGCAGACAAGGCTTTAGCTCAGCCAGATGGTACATGTGTATGTCCTCAAGCTGCTGCCCATGGGGCAGTGAAGGCACCCCCAGGTACCCAGCAGGGCTAAAATGTCCCCAGTGCAAGGGAAAGGAGCCTGTTCACTCATCACATGTGAAAGCAGCAGGGACAGAATGGCAGCTGCCAGCCAGAGCAGCAGGGACTGAAGCTGAAATGAAAGAGAGATGAGCTGATCATGGGATGTGTAACGCAAGCCAAGTCCAGGTTCATGGGCAGAATGAAAATTGAACCAGAAAAAAAAATTACCAAAGGCTTTGCCACATTATTCGCAGTTCATAACAGGCCTCAGTTTAAATTGGCAGGATAAACAGCAGGGAAAAAAGGCAGGAAGATTAGAGGTGATTTTTCAGCTGGAGGGGGCAGGGAAGGGAGAGGCTTCCTTGCTGCAGCGCTGTCATTTGCGAAAGCAAGAGAAGACAAACACATGCTGGCTGCAGAATATTCCCAAACATGTGTTGCCCATTGCAGCTGGAAAAAGTGGCCTGCACAGGGTGGAGAAGTCTCTGTTTAAATTAGGAAGAGGCTATGCCTGGTTTCCAGAACTGAGAGGAAAGCAGAGGTCTGACTATTCCTGCTTGCCAGTGAAGCCAGGAGCCTGTAGGATGAAGATGAGACCCTTAGTGCAGAGACCTCCTTCGCTGTGCATGTCTGTTTTGCTGCCCCAGGACTGCTCTGCAAGCTTCATCTATGCAAATGTTCTCGCCAAACTGCAGCCCAGCAGGCCCCAGAGCAGCTGTGTTCTTGTGGTTCACATGAGAGCTCCAGAGATGCTCTCTGTGTTGTTTGCTTCATGCTCAATCCCTTGAAGATTCTCTTTCCATTTTCTGTTTTCCTAAGGGCAGAAGGGAAGGGGCAGGGAATGCACTGAGCAGAGGGGAAACCAAACTGAGCTCACACACAACCTGCTGATTGCCCTTTGCTCGCTTATTCCTCTTCCCCTCTACACCCTGGCGTGCAGCAATGTTCCTCCCAAGGTTCTACTGCACACTTGGTCTGTGCAGCAGTTCTGAGGCTTGCTCAGGGCTTCCCTAAGTGAGGAGAAGCAGTGGTGAGCCAGTGCACCACCAGATGGGATGCTTGCATGGGTGCAGTAAAGCAGCAGGTTCCTTAATACTATCTATGGGTTTGCATAACCTGTTAGTAGGACTTTGTACTGCCACAGCTGCTTCATGAGATGGTTCTGAGCTGATCTTCTTAGAGCTACTGAGTGCCACAGTCTATACTATGACACCAACAACAGCTGTGATACTGCCTCAGTGAAGAGGGTGTAAAGACAACAATATCCTCCTTCATTAATGACCTGGGTGAGGGCATGGAGTGCACTGATGGGTGGAGTGGCTGCACCAGAGAGCTGTGCTGCCCTGCAGAGAGATCTGGACAGGCTGAGAGCTGGGCAGGGAGACACTGAATGAAGTTCAGCAGGGGCAAGTGTAGAGTCTGGCACCTGGGCAAGAACAACCCCAGGGAGCAGCGTAGGTTGGGGACTGACCTGCTGGAGAGCAGTGAAGGGGAGAAGGCCTTGGGAGTGATGATGGATGGGAGGGTATGAGCCATGAGCCAGCAGTGTGCTCTGGTGGGCAGGAGGGACAGTGCCATTCTGGGGTGCATTAGAAGGGCTGTGCTTAGGAGGTCGAGGGAGGTTCTCCTGCCCCTCTACCCTGCCCTGCTGAGGCCTCATCTGGAGTACTGTGTACAGTTCTGGGCCCCCAGCTCAAGAAGGACAGGAGCTGCTTGAGAGAGTCCACACAGAGCCACAAAGATGATGAGGGGAGTTGAGCATCTTCATTATGAGGAGAGCCTGAGGGAGCTGGGGCTGTGCTGCTGGGAGAGGAGGGGATGGAGAGGTGACCTCAGCCATGGTTATAAATATGTGCAGGGTGAGTGCCAGGAGGCTGGAGCCAGGCTCTGCTGGGTGATGCCCAGTGCCAGCACAAGGGGCACTGGATGAAAGCTGAGGCACAGGAGGTTCCATGTGAACCTGAGGAAGAATTGTTTTCCCTGTGAGGGTGACAGAGCACTCAAACAGGCTGCCCAGGGGGGCTATGGAGTCTGGAGATATTCAAGAACCCTCTGGATCTGTTCCAGTGTGATCTGCTCTGGGTGATGCTGCTCTGGCAGGGGGGTTGGGCCAGAGGAGCTTTGGAGGTCCCTTCCAGCCCCTGACATTCTGTGACTCTATGATTCTCCTGTCTTATCTCCAGCTAAAACTGAAGGAAGGTAAATCCATGGATACTTGGTGAGCACATGAGAGGAAACCTGTGACTTTGAGGAGGACAGGACTGAGGCAGTTTGCAGCCTGTGAGGTGGAAGGCAGGGGTGAATGATCCCACAGGTGTAGAGAGGAGAAAACCAAAACACCTCTCCTGCTCCCCAATACTGCCTCTGTCACAGCAAAGGGTCAGCTCAAGCTCTGTTCAGCCCAGAATGCTCTGCATACAGCAACAATTCCTAGTGAAAGTTGTGCTGGGGAGCCAGGAAATAAATAGATTCCATAGTGCCCAGGAATTGCCCTCTCCTCTGCTTTCATGTTCACTATGGAGGTGCATCTGTTGCGACACAAGGACAGATACGGGCAGGATGGCACTGCTCAACCATGACAGTGCTGAATGAAGGGAGGCTGACTCCACAAGCCCTACCCACAGCCTGACTTCCCTCGTCACCAGCCAAGTTTCACAACTAGCAGCAGCTCTGCTAAACCAACTTCCACCTCCTTGTTTCCTTCCAGAGAGCTTCGCTTCATGCCCTTTTGCCTGTGCCATCTCACAGCTGCTGCTGGCAACTCCCCTCACTGGGAAGGGAATAACCTGTGACATAGGCAGGTGTTAGGCAAGGATATAAGGGAATAAAGAGAGGACTCTGTCTGGGGCTGTGTGGCTAACGCAGACCCTCCCACAAACGGTACCAGCAGACTGTCAGTGATCATTGCAGCCCAACCTGCACCAGTGAGGCCACATCTGAAGTACTGTGCCCAGTCCTGGGTGCCTCAGGTCAAGAGAGGCAGGGATCGACTGGACAAGCAGATGGAGAGCTACAAAGATGATTGGAAGAATCTGAGCATCTCTCTTACAATGGGAGGTTGAAAGACTTGGGGCTCTTTGGCCTGGAGAAGAGAAGGGGAGTGGGGGCTCTTACCAGTGCTTATCAACATCTAAAAGCAGATATGAAGATGATGGGGCCTGACTTTTTTCAGTGGTGCCCAGCCACAAGACAAGGGGCACCAGGCACGAACTAGAACACAGGAGGTCCCACCTGAACACAAAGAGAATCTTTGAGGCTTAACTAGACTAGAACAGGTTGTGCAGACAGATTGTGGAGTCTCCTTCTTTGGCAGCTTTCAAGACCTGCCTGAACATGTTCCTGTGCAGCCTGATCTTGGTGGACCTGCTTTAGCAGTGGGCAGGGGTTTGGATGAGATGGTCTTTAGAGATCCCTTCAGACCTCTACTGTCCTGTGTGATTCTGTGATTGTCTGTGCTCAGACTCCTGCTGCACACAGTGCCCACCACAGCCTACAGAGGGGCTGAGGGATGAGCTCAGAGGAAGGGTGGATTACCACTGTAACTCTCTTGGGTGTACTATCCCCCCAGAGCTGAGCCAGCAGAAGCACCTGAGCGTACATTCCTGTCTACTGTCAGAGCTAGAAACCAAACCAATCATTGATCTGCAGCTGGACATTCTCTGCATTAGACCTCAGCTTATCTCCGTACTGTCAAGGTTTGGAGTTAACTACTGTAAAATGCAAAACCTGAGCACTGAGCACAACAGAAAAGCTTTCTGGGAAGAACTCTGCAAAGGAAAAAAATCACCTGGAAAGGACAAATTCCTAAATGTGATGTTAAATCATCCTGACTGGCAACGGTTCCCAGCATGGTTGGAGGCACTGCATGTGGGTGTCGGTGCTTGGGAGCACAAGGGGACCCTGGGGCCCAGCTCTGAGGGCAGAAGTGCACGAGACAGAGCTGGACCCAACCTCATGCTGCTGTCCAGTCTATCCCACAGCTGGATCTACTCTACCTCAACCAGTCCTGAAGAGTTCTTACTGACTGCTTGGCTCTCATGACATGAGAGTAGGTAAATGTTTTGTTACCAATTGCTGCTCTGGTCAGTCCCCACTTCTGCTTTCCTCTGGCCAGGAAGCTGTAGTGGCCACAACTGCTTAGACATCCTCCCTCTGGGGAAAGAGGAGGGAGAAATGTCCAAAAGGAAGAGAGAACTTGGCTGAATGTGAAAACCAGCCTGAGTGAGGAGTCTTATGACAAATCAGTCAAAGCAGATCCAATTTGCAGTCTGGGCTTCTGCTTGAGTGAGAAAGGAGAAAGAGAACATCTCAAAGGGCAGGTTAGGTGGGAAAAGGAACAGAGGAGAAAAAGAAGCAGATAGCTGAAGATCTAAATGGCCTGGCAGGAGCTCTGACTCCAGGGTTGAGTAGAAGTTTCTGGAGTGGGAGATGCAGCAAGGAGTGAAGCACGTGAGCAAGAGGAAACAGAGAAATGGAATATGGTAGAAGTAAAACCAAAGCTGACAGGAAGTCTTCCCATCCCTGACACAGGCAGGACTTGTGCCAACAGGATTTGACATCTGGTTGACCAGACCCTACCACAGCTCTGACACTGCAGATGGAGAGAAGACCAACATCTTCCTGAGGACACAGCAGGAGAGCAGAGGCAGTGGCTGCCTGCTGGACCTTTACATGCTGGTCCTTTGCTTTTGTGCTTGTAACATTGTGCTGAACCAAGAGACAGAACAACTGCCTTGCCTTAATCCATTGGTCAACACATGGCAGCTGCATCACAGGACAGCTTTCTATGACCCATATTAGCTAGAAGTGGTAACTCACATTCATTATGTGTTTTGGCAGCACAATTGTGAGACCTGAAACAAAGCAAATATGACCTTTCTATCCCAAGGCTTATAAGAGACTTTGATTTTTCTTGATGACTTCAGGATTCAAGCCCTCTGTCCAAAAGGCTGCTGGTCCACTTTGGTGGGAGCAGCTTTCACCCACATTGCCTTCAGCAGTGATTCCAACTCAGATGCACCTTGCTCCTCCTGCAGCAGCATCTTTAACTCATACTCTGGACAGAAACTGTTACTAAGCAATTAAAATCTGCCTTAATGGCTGCTAAGAACACAACAAGCACAAACAAACAACCCCCACAACAACACCACAACTGAAGCGACAACAACTGAACAAAAACCCCAAGCCAAAGCCTATTCAGAGTGCCCAGAACCACACCAAAGGGCTAAATGCTTCTCTGCCTTGGCTTAGCAAAGGCAGCTGTGGGACCTACCTTTGGAACACAAGGACATTCACTTTCTTAACCAACACTGGGTGACTTGCAGCCAGCCTGGCTGCCATCCTTACTCTGATTTCGCGATGCCAGCCCAGAGAAAACAGCTTGGTATGGACTGGAACAGCCCCGGGGCAGAGGCGGGTGCTGGACAGTCTGTGGTATCAGCTCTCTGAAAGGAGCTGGTGGTGGAGCTGCAGGCTCTGAGGCTTCCCTCACTTCACACAGGAGCAGTGGTGAGTTACAGCAAGTCTTTCAGCCTCAGACAAAGCCCAGCTCTTCCATACCGCCTCTCACAAATCTCTGGTTAGAGAAATGGCTACTCAGAAGTGGCACTTCCCTTCGCTCAGAGCTGCTCTCCTGCTCTTGCTGGGGCTGAATTAGATCCAACCAACAGCTTGCTGAATTCAGTAGGCTATCTTTGAGGCTCAGCTGCCTGTTGGCAAGCTCTAAGCACTGACTCAGGGAGAGCACATAAACCCATTCCCTGAATAAACTTTTTAAGCTAGGATGCAAGCTCTTTCACAGGGTCCTCTGGCTGAGCATGATAGGGAGGCTGAGCCAGCAAAAGTCAGCTCTGCATTAGCCAGGCAGGACAGGTGCATGAGCCACCTGTGGTCCAGAGCCCAGGCTCTCACAGCAGACCTGCAAGCTGCAGGGGTGGCTCATGGAGCTGAGCTCTGACTGGCATATTCCCAGCACTAACAGCTCTCACAGTTTGCTAGTGCTGGACTGCACTGTTATCCCCAGGTAGACACAGGTCCTGCTTTCTAAAAGCCCATTAAAACCTTGGTAACAAGAACTGCAGTCATCAACAGACAGACTGGAAACATCCATGAGTTTGAGCTACCCTGATTCTAATGGGACTCTGCTCATCACTTCTCAATGCTTGTGGCAGGCAGTGCTGCCTGCTGATGTGTCACACAGGCCTGAGTTTTCAGATAAGCACACAACAATATTGCATATTAGAAAAACATTTTCTACTGCAAAGGTGGTCAGGCATTGGAATAGGCTGCCCGGGGGAGTGGTGGAAGTGCTCTCCTTGGTGGTGCTCAAAACCATGCAGAAATTGCAGTGCACACCATGATTTATTGGCCATGGCAGTGTTAGCTTGTGGCTGGGCTCGGTAACCTCATGAGCTCTTTCTCAGCCAAAGTGATTCTATGGTTCTATGACAATGGTTATCTAGTCAGTGGCCCAGCAAAGGAAAGCCAAGAGAAAAGCATGCCTCCAGCATCACCAAGCTAACATGGCACAGCAGCACTCCAAGTTTAAGCTTTCGGCTCAACCCAGAAGGCTCAATCTGCTGTTCAGCAGACCTAAGCTGTCAGTCTAGGAGACCTGACGGACCTTTGAGAAAATATTTCCACAGAGGAGAAGATGAAAAGCTGTAGAGAGGAATAGGGCCTGAATCTGCAGATTACAGATGACAAGCCAACAGAAAAATGAGTAACCTCACAGCATCATTAGTGTGGGTTCTAGTCACAAAATGAGCTCCATATTTGCTTTTCAAGCAACCCCTTCTCTTCTGAGACAGCTGCTGCTGCTGAGAGACATTCCTCTCACAGTGCTCTGGGACGGCCATTTCCCAGCCCCTGGTGTTAGCCTGGGGACTGATGTGGGGCTCCAGGGTCCCAGACGTTTACACTTCTGCGATTCAGTGTCAGAGGGACTGAGTTAAATAGTGAAAGGTGGCTGTCTAATAGAAGTTGGGATCTCTCCTTTTCACACATCAGCAGTATGAATGCAGATCCTCTGCAGGGATTTCATGGCTCTGGTCATGATGAGCAAGCCAAGCCATGTCATCTCATACCATAATCCAACTCCAAAAGCCAACCCTAAAAATAGGACTGGAAAAGATCCCCAAGAGAGCATTACATCACTCCTTGCCTGAAGGCAGTTAGGTCAGCTTGAGTTAAACTGCTCCTGAGAGATGTTCATCCAACCTGCACTTAAAAACCTCCTGTGACAGAACTCTGCTGCCTTCACTGACACAGACTTTAAGAGACCTTACTGAAGCTCAAACTAACTCTTCTTTGCAATCACTTTAACCAACCACTTCTCCTTCCGTCTAAGGACCAAACAATTACTCTCTCACTTTGCAGCAGTTCCTGAATCCTGTGAAATGTTCTTCCCCAGGGTTCTGGTCTTTCAGCTTCCATCAGCACCTCTGCAGCTCAGCAGATTTTCTGGCTCCTTACTTGCTCTGGATTTCTTCCACGCGGTTGACCTCTTTGTTGGAGGGCAGTGCTGGAAAAAGACTGTTCTCCAGGTGTGGCCTTTCAGGGCAAGATGGAGCAGAGCATCATTTCAGAAGGTCTGCATGTGATAGGCCTCCTTACATGTGCTCTGCATCAGCAGGCTGCTGTGGCCCATCCTGGTTTTTCTTCTGCTGTGTTCTGTCAGCCAGCTCTGCCTCCGAGTTGCATCCTGTTTAGCAGGCAAGCTGCCAGGTGCCAGGAAATCAGATAGCATAATTACAGGAAGATCAGATCTGCAGCTCTTTGCTTATACAAGGATACAGGTGGCCAAATTTCGAGACAAAGCAAAAGTAAAATCCAGCATAAAGTAGCAGCTTTTGGGTGGGGGGAACCCACATTCCTGTTCCACTTGTGCAGTATTGCTGACAGCTTCTACGTTGCTAAGGGAAGCATTGCCTGGCAGTCCAGAATCAGTCCGTTGGGAGCCTCCCTCACAGTTGTCTTTCAGCAAGAACAAGCAGCTGCTTCTGCTCCTTTAGATTACCTTACAGAGTCAGGCACATTCAGCCCATCCAAAACATGTAGGATTTTCTGACGGGAGCATTGAAGAGCACTGGCAGAAAAATCAGGAGCTATTGTGTTCCTCACCACACCCTCCAAGTTCTTTCCCCAGGATCTGCCAGTCAGACAGGAGTCAGATCTGTTTTTCAAAATCTTCAACACAGGTCACAGGCAGTGCTGCACCTAAAGTTGAATTCCTGGGTAACTTTGTTATTTAGTGACCATGAATAGAAGACCAGAAGATGCTCAGCAGAAACAAAAATTAAGGTGGTGAGACTGGAAAAAAATAAATAAATAAAGAGGGAAAACGTTAATTGATGTCCAGATTCCTGTGAGTAGGATGGTTTGGATTCTCTTCTTCACAGGTTTTTATCCTGTACTTACAGGTGGTGAGTGCCATTCAGAAGGACACTGTGGACATTTGGCTTGCTGTTTGCTCTCTCCCAAAAGAAGAGAGTGTGTGCAACAGAGGACCTGGTGTGGTAGGTCATGAGATCTGAATGCACACACTCCAGTGTTGCCTTCTTTACTGAGCACCAAGAAATGTGCCCCAAACAACAAAAGTTGCAAACACTGTGATGTTCCTGAAGAGTGGTGTTAGTGATCTCCTGACATCACTGATTACCTCATTCCAGGGCAAAGCCATCTCTGAATTGGATCTAATAGTCCACAGGACACCTGTGGGAAGAGCAGAGTCGAATCCATAGCCACTTGGCTACATCAAATCAGACAGTAGGGCACTGCTAGAACTCCCTACCCATGGCAGGCTCTATGCCCAGGCTCATGTTACAAGGTGTTAACTGTTGAAAGCAGATCACTGCTTGCAGGGCAGACAGCTGCCTTGCTCCCCAAGGCTGTCAGTGATGGTCTGTGGTGTAACCTGCTAGGTGAGACCTTCCATCAAACAGCACAGCTGAAGGGGCCAGGCACCAACGTCCAGCATCCACCTCCACAGAAGAGTTCCTTGCACATACACACTCAGCCTGCCCTCATAAACAAATTTAGCTTAGCTTCTGCCCAGAGAGATAACTCAAACACTCACCGTTCTTGATGGCAGCAGTGAGCTAAAGACCTCTAAAAAAATGTGAAGTATCCACGGGAAATCCGTGGCAATCTAGCCTGAGAGTGTGGGCTGGATCCAGACAAATGCTGGCTTCTACCCAAGGCATTGAAGGCAATAATGCTGATTCCGGTAGCTGGGGATCTGGCACACAGTTGCATCACCCAGAAGTAGCTCACAGGGGCAGAAGAGTTGTGCAGAGCAGCAGAAGCTGGACTTGCCTCCGAGGTCTGCAGCTCTCTGCTTTACTTGGCCCCTGTCAGGGAGCTGAGCCTCATTTCCCACTTCATTGAACTAGCTCAGTTTTCTTTTGCTGGGGATGGAAGAACCAGCAAATCATGTTTTCAGCACACTGTTGAAGGAACTCTAGGAGCATGAAGTATTGTTGCTGCTGCTGCTGCTGTTGGAAACAAGAACACAACCTGCTGCTGAATAATTCATTTGCTGCAAAAAAAACCCAGGCAGCGAGTTGTTGAACAAAAATGCCACACAATGAGACATAATTAGGGAGTGATTACAGGGAGCAAGATGCAGATGGAGCTCTCAGGTTGGCTGCTGCTGGTGTCAGGCCACAAGCACAGACACGTAGCAGGCTGCATACTTTGCTCCCCGAATTATCCTCACGTTTTACCTTTAACCTTTGAGATATCCAAGGACAAACTGCTTTGGAGGCACTACCTCTGGTGCAAAAAGGGGAGTTGGTGTCCCCAGCTCTTCTGGTACTTCACCTTCCCTGTAAGACTGTAGAGACAGCAACTAGTGCTGACTGGGAGGTACTGCCCTGGCACAGCAGTACTGCTTTTCTTGACAGGAGGAATGGGCAGAGCTTCTCCTTCCCCTCGGATGTGCCTTGTTGTGGACACCAGCAGTTTCTGTGATAGTTTTTAAATGTTGTATGGTTTGAAGCTAATTGGAATATCTTAATGAGAGAAATTGGATTATAGGCTGTGAAAAGAAAACAATGGTGGTGTCTATTCTGCTCACAGGTTTGCTGAGATGCACAAAAACAAGGACACAAACACAGATAAGGCAGTCTGAGTCTCTCCCTGGCTTCTGCCATATTAACTGCTTCTGTCTGACCCTGCACAGAACCCAACAAATCATTTCCTTCTAACCTCCCTTGCCCATCCTCCCAACTCACCTGGCATGTAAGGCAGACTCTGGGATAAGGGAGGGGGTGGAAGGGTGGTTGGGAGCCCCTCCTGGGGACTCTGATTTCTGTGAAGGGGATTGTGTTTCTGTATTAACTTTAACTTTGTTTGTAACTGTGTATAGCTGTAAATATCTGTAATGTATTGTAAATACCTGCTTGGATGTTGTGCTGAGCTGTGAATACAAAGCTTCATTCCTAGCTGCCAGTTGGCTGAGTCTACTCTGGGTGAATTCAGTGGGAGGGGGGCAGGTGATGCCCAGCGCCACTACAAGTGTGAAGAAGATTCCCCAGATCAGAGAACTGCTTGGAAAAGCCACAGCATGGGAGCTGTTCTGCACCACAGCACACAGGAAGGCCTCCCTCTGCCCTACCTTGCGAAGAAAACCCACTCCTGTCCCTAGGGACAGGACAGTCACTGGCCTGACAATGGAGACAGGAGTTCAAAATCTGCTGCAGAACTGTGCTGTCCTCTATGTGCACAGAGCTGCTGCACCTTGACTCTTCTTCAGAGGCTGTGGAAGTTTCCAGTGCTCCAGTGGAGTGGTTTGGGAGCCATCAGACTAACTCCCCTGGCTGGAAGCTAAGGATGGAGCTCATTTACTGTGTAGCCCAACTTTACAAGCATCTATACACAACATACACAGATATTTACAGCTATATACAATTATATACAAGGCAAAAGGGATAAGGAAATTCAAAAACCTTCCCAAGCAGCAGAACTGCCCAGGAGGGCTCCAAACTCCCCTCATGCTTCCCACCCTCTGCCTTATCTCGGAAGGCTTAAGTGCAGGGGTGAGATGCCAGATAAGGGGTTAGAAGGAGAATGATTAAATTGAGGTATATAGGTTCAGGCAAAGGAGTTAACAAGCAAGCTGCAGCCAAACAGAGACTGGGAATCTTTGTTTATGGTTTGGCTTCTTATACCTTTAAGCAAAACCAATGGGTATTGATACTTCCTTTTCCTAGCCAATGAGCTAATTACTCTCATTAACATATTCCAGTGAGCCTCAAACCAGCACATGCAACAAAAGAAGAAGGCAGAAAGTAAACCACAAGCTGAGACTCACTTGTGGTTAAACAAAAAACAGAACTTCCAGGCACTACTGATGGATTTGAGCCTGGCATTAGACATTCAAGAGATGAAAGTCCCTTTTGCATCCCAAGTTTCTGGCTTAATCTGGCCTGTGAGCCACATGCAAGGGATGGGGAGCCTAGAAGATAAGGGTGGAATCGAGCCAGGGACAGAAAGTGGCACATGAGAAGAGGATTTATCAGGCATTTTCTTTATAATAGCCAAAATACCCTTCTGTTCTTTCCCATACATCCTAGACAGAGCACAACTGAAGTGTGAAGAACTGTTTAATGGGTTTAGTAATAGTATTGATCTTTTGTCATTCAGAAGGGGACTGGGAGTTTAATCAGATCTGCAGAAGCATCTAATTTTTTATTTTGCCAAAGAAATGGATTAGACATCAGAGAGAGAAAAAGCTCTTCAGGAGGCATGAGTTTGCCCTGCAGGATGACAATCAATGCATCCACCCTTACCCACACGTGCTCGAGTCCAAGCAACCCCCCACCAGATCCTGTCTGCAGGAATTGGTACAAGAGCAATAAGCAGAGGTAGGCTCAGCAATGCAGCAAACCATCTCTTAGCTTTCCAGTGCCCTGACTTAGCTTCAGGGTTTGGTCACCTGAGCATTAACAGCAGAAATCATATTGCTAGTAAGAGTCAGAGGCAGGCTGAACAGGTTTTCACCTTCCGATGCACCTTCCTGCTGCAGAGACACAAAGCCATGTTCACTTGCAGGCTGACCACTGGAAAGCCATACTGAGAAAGAGTAAATCAGAAACCCTCTGATGCCATTTTTACAGCTGCCTTTCAGACAACTGCCTCATCACAGCTCTGCCAGCAGTGCTCCTTCGAGAAACACTCTGGTAGTTTGGTTTCCTTGACACCTGAAGCTGTAACTCCCCAGCCTGTCCTTGGCAGTGGCTGCAGGTGGCATAGCTGAGTTTGTACCTGTGTTGTAGCTCTACTGAAGCCAGGCTGAGAATTGGTTACCCAACACGAGTTGGCTCTACAAGCAATAAGCAAGAAATGTCAGGTTGAGTTTACAAAGTGACTTTGCAGTAAATGTTTATTTGATAACATCTTAGCAATTCTCTGTGTATTCCAGGGTAGATGCACAGACACACACACACACTTGCAGGGTAACAGCAATCAATACTCAGGTGTGATCTGGCTTGCAGGAGTTACCTTAAGCATCTAATCCAATTCCATCCAAACTCTACACCGGTTTCTACCACTGAATCTCACAAGCAATAGAGAGAATTCCAGAACTTCTGTGTTTCCCATCACTTGAAATATTTCTCATTAGTTTTACTTCCTGTTCTTCTTTTTGGAGCCCTAAACCAATTTTTTTCTGTTTAGTAGAGGAAGCTTGTAGGTGGCTTGCTTTCTTGGATCAATATTGATCTGCCTCAATTAGCACTGCCACTGTACTTGTTGATCCTGGTCCACACTTGCATTTAGTTGTGGGTTTGCCACTGCCCTGGCAAGTTTGCAGAGAAGATAATGGAATGTTTTTTAGGACCTGGAGACCTGGGACATCCTCTGTCTCCCAGACATACATGTGAGGAAAGGAAGTTGAATAAAACCAAATTACCAAAAAGGAGTTCATCCTTTAATTTGCCACTCCTGGTGAGAAACCTTCTTCCAGGGCCTAGGTGGTTTGGCAGGTGAGCAGGGCATCCACTTGGAACAGTGCAGGCAGGCAGTGCCAAAGTGTCCTTCGAAGCACAGGAACACCACTCTGAATCAGACACAACTTCAGCATGGCAGGAGGAGCCACTGCCAAATTTTAAGAGAAGCTTGAAAGCATCTGTCAAGGCACAGCCTGTGCCAAGGCATCGAGGGGTAGCAGTGGGTGTACTGCTGTGTCCAGGGGAGCTGTGGCATCCCCTGGTATGGTGGCAAGCTCCCAGGGCTGACAGGCAAGCTGGTGGTGACTTCCAGGAGGTGGAGGGTGTGGAGGAAGGGACAGTGGGAATGTAAATTGTCAGAGCTTGTGGATTTCACCGAGGGGTGATAAGTGCAGCAGCAGAGGAGCACCATCTCCCCAGCACTCCCACCAGCAGCATGTCAGCACTGGGAGGTGCTGCTCCTGCTTCACCTACACTGCAGTCTGTTACAGACTTCAGGCTGGCAGCAGAGTCCAGTGTCTCTGGGATATTTTAAGAAGCCTGTAGCTCTGCAGTTCTGATGTCAATCCAAGCATCTGGCAGAGGCAGGAGCATCAATCAGCTGCAAATACATGTTCTGATTACAGGAGCCCCAAATGAAGGACTGTCTATAAAGGGAACTTTCCCCTTCATGCTCAGCCTTCTCTTTCATGCAGTAATTGAATGTTTGCTGAAAAACTGTCTTGTCATCTGTTGCAATAAAAATAATATGTTTGATGATAACTTGGCTGTGCTCGCTGAAGTGCTGCAGCCCAGAGTCTCGAGGGCAGCAGGCCTGACAACGTCCTCATCAAAACACCCTGCATCAGCTCTGAAATGGGTTGGCCTCTTCCCACGTTTTGCCTGCAGTGCCAGAACCCTTCCTGAGACCGAAGTCTTCAAACTCTCCTTCAGCTGTTGAAGTATTCCTTACAGGGTTTGCAACCTCCTCCCCAGATTTCGTGCTCTGTGTTACACCCAGAGTCAGTTACAAAAATAGATGTCATTTTTGACTTATGGAGCTCAGCCTAAACCCTCCTGACTTAGCAGGCGTGGAGGAGATGTGGTGAGTTCATCTCAGCACTGCACCTCTGTGCTGCAGGGGGACCACCACATTACGAAAGCAAACTACTGCAGCACGATCCAGAAGGCAGATAAATCCTTCACTTCTGCTTTGTTTTCTATGTGTCACCACATTTAGTCTAAGCCAAGCCTTGCAGCCTGAAAACAGGCGTTTCCCTAGAAATGTGGAGAAGTCAGCAAATGTCAGCTGCCTTTTTTCAGACCTGCGTCCTACAACTACCAAGTGTTACCAGGAGCATTAACATCATGAGGAGAGAGGAGAGATTTTGAGCTGGTTTTAAGCCACGGTTCCCTGTTGCTGAGGAGCATACCACAGCTGCTCAGGGTTGTTCCCTAGTGGCTGCTGTGGCACCAGCCCTAACTGCCTCTCGGGCATAGGGAGAGCAGAGCTGTTCTGAGCTGGGTGCAGATGCCACCCCCAGCACACACCTTGGCTGCATGTGTGGGAAAGGGCATAAATGCACAGGAACATGCACACTGTGCAGGTATTGCCTATCTCCCACAATCTTACACTGTCTGCAAAGGGACACTGTTGAATCCTGGCCTCCAAAGCTCAGTGCAGACTTGGCAAGTCAAGACATGGTTTGATGGCCATGGTGGCGCTAGGTTGGACTTGATCTTAAAGGTTGTTTCTGGCTGAAACAGTTTCTTGATTCAGTAAGTAGCTCTTCCAGACTTCCCTTGGCTTTTAGGTGTCTCCCTGAAACTGGTCTTAATTCCACATCAGATTTCCTCCCATGCAGATTAAGTTCATCAATTTTCATGCTGGTTGGAGGAACTCCACAACCCCAGTAGCTGCCCAGTCTCTTGCACGCTTCCTGCTCTCCACCTCAGTACAGTGCATCTCTCCCCAGCTCTGCTGTTCCCATTTCCCCCTCAGTCTGACCACTAGGCAATGTAAGTGGAGGGCCAAACCTTTTGTGTTTCATTGGCCTTCACTACCCAGATGTTGGTTATTGGAGTAGCGCCCAGAATATCATCTTTGTGGAATGCACATAAGGGAAAGAGGGCAAGGGCATAGGGAGAGAAGGAGGTGGCCAGGAAAATAGGGGATCTCTTCCTCTGCTTGCTGTTCAAGGTGGGATAATGCTCTCCTTGACTTAAAGAAGTGGCGGGGCCTTGGCTTGCCTCTCTTTCTTACCTATATAGGAGAGTATGTTATCTAGCATACCAATCATCTGCTTGCTAGGCGAGCTTAGAAATAATTATCCTCTCCTCTTCCCATACTGGAGGCAGAAGAGCAAAAAGGACTGAGCATGAGAAGGATGTATTTACCTTATAATGCCAGCCACAGGGCCATAAAATGGGATTAAGACTTAGACATCAGCACTGAGTAGCTGTTAGGAACACTTGGTACTTGGCAAAGGGAAAGGCAGTGTGCAGAACAGAATCAAAGATTGGCTTCCAGAGCAGTTCCAGGATATACTATGCACAAAGACAGAAGCACCTACAGTTCCCTGGGTTCCTGCCCCCTCATTTCCCCATCACTGGGGAACACATGAACTTAAAATGACAGCTCACAACTTCAGTCCATATCTCCCATATCATTCACCCCCTTTAGCTGCTATGCTTGGTGCTAAGCAGTGTAAAGCAGAGCAGAACTTTTCTTCCCTAGGTTATGAGGGAGCCCCATTCCTTTCTCCACCAAGAGGTATTCTGCTATTCTCCCTTTCATGCTGGCATTCAATGTTAACCCATAGGCAATTCTGTTTCCAGCCTCAGATCCTTTTCTGAGGTTCTCAACCAGCAGCATTGCCCTGCTCCTTTCATGCCTGTAAAGCTTATTCCTTTCCTTTGAATCAATACAGCTTTAGGATGGCATCTTTCATATCCTCAACTGCCTGTGAATAATTCTGTATCAAGGCCTGCATCCGGGACAAATTACTGCAAGCAGTAAATGTGATATGAAGTAAAAACGCTCAGTCACTCCGTACTGGTTTCGCTAAACCTCATGTTATTGACCCCTTACCTTCTTGGCAGCTCACAGGTGCCATATAGAATCATAGAATGGTAAGGTTGGAAGGGACCTCAAGGATCATCTAGTTCCAACCCCCTGCCATAGGCAGGGACACCTCCCACTAGCACAGGTCACTCAAGGCCTCGTCCAGCCTGGCCTTGAATACCTCCAGGGAGGGAGCAGCCACAACCTCCCTGGGCAACCTGTTCCAGTGTCTCACCACCCTCACTGGAAAGAACTTCCTCCTAACANCCCACCTCTGCAGCCTGTCCAGGTCCCTCTGGATGGATCCCTGCCCTCTAGCAAGTCGACTGTGCCACACAGCTTGGTGTCATCTGACTCAGGTCCAGGTAGATGACATCAGTTGCCCTTCCCTTGTCCACTGTCACTGTGACTTCATCATAAAAAGCCACTAAATTTGTCAGACGAGATCTGCCCTTGCTGAAGCCGTTGCTGGTTACCACCAATCACCTCTGCTTTGTTTTCCATTTGCCTTAGCAGAGCTTTGGTCTGCATGCTTTTCCTCTCAGCTCCAGCACTGGCATTAACCAGCTCCGTCCTTTCTGCAGGTCTGATTATAGCTGCATGAAGTCCTGAGGAAGGAAAATGTTCTCAATTAAACTAAGTGCCCAGCCCATATTTGAGAGATTGAGATGCCCAGTTAGACAGCTTTCCACCTCCCTGTCTATCCAGTCTCATTAGTTCCACCCAATTTACCTAAAGCGTTGCTTACTCAGAAGAGGTTCTGAGCATTGACATCAGCACTGGTGCCATCAGCACTGGTGGGTGCCACGCTGCAGTAAGGAGTACTGGTACCTACCTGATGAGGACACCTCGAGCGCAGACTTGTCAAGTCTCCCCAGCTCAGCAACATCAGGCAAATGCCCAAATCACACTAGGGCATGAGAGGCATATAGGGGAGGGCACTAACAGAAAAAATGAAGAGGCTTCCCCAGCAAGCTTCAGACCTATCTGTATCTTCTCCCTACACATTCTGTGCAATCTCTGAGCTCCTGTCTCCTGATACGCACCTCTGTTGATGCAGAGGTACCAATACTGACTTTTCCAGTGGCATGTTCCCTGTGTTGAGGATTGTCCTCTTAAAATACGGGCAAAATGGGAAGAAAGGTCTCTGGCATTGAGATCTAATTGGGTTTATATGACCAAAGAGCACAAGAATAAAGATTTTAAAAGCATTTGCCTGTGCAGTGGAAAGCAGAAGCAGCAAAGATTCCACAAACCCTGATCCCAGAACAGTTTGTGTCCCCTCAGCACTCAGCAGTGTCAAGGAAGGGTCGCTTACCCTTCCCACAAGATTGTGTGCAGGTAACGACTTTCTGCCACCAATGACCAGCACCTGGCTGAATCCCCGGGCCTAGGGGGCTGAGAAAGTCCAAACCACTTCTCTGAAGGTCCGAAGGTCCCTGCTACCCCCAGCACAGCAAGGACAGCAACCGCTGCGCAGATCCTGCCTCCGGCAGTGTGCACAAGGGACAGCCCCAGCAGAGCTCCGCTGTGATCGTGGCCCAGAGATGCTGTAAGGCACCACAGCGCCGAGGGGTGCTGACACTCACTGGATATTTTAAGCTGCGACCAAGAGAAATGCTTTATCATTCTGCCCTCACATCACACCTGTCAGTAGCATCCTTTTTATTAGCCAAACCCCACCAAACTCACAACAAAACCTTTACCTGACCCTTTTGGGGGAATGCAACGTTTTCTATTAGGAAACAATTACTGCAACCCGAATATAGCTCCCGCTTGGTGTAGGTCAGATGCCTTCTTAATGGGCCATTAAAAGAGCTGTTCCTATGCTATACTGTGGAGGAGTGTTCATCACTTTCCTGGAAGTGCTGGTTCTTACTGGAGCTTCCTGTGCTTCCCCGTAGACCTCTGGAGACACACAGCCGTTGGGTTTTAATATCGTTATCCTTGTTAACGAGTGAATGTAGTTGTCCGAGAGAGCAGCTAATGCATACCTCAAGCAGAAAACACTTGCAGAAAATTGAAGGAAAGAGCTGTGTCTGGAGAAGGGAATTAGGAGGCAGGATGCCCTGCTGTAAGTTCTGCACATGGGGAAAGATTTCTTATCCTCTTTATGCCTCATTTTCTGAGCTGTGCCATGACCCGTGGAAGAGGCTCCTTTGGAATATTAAACGATGTTTACAAAGATCCTGGATTTAAGCTGCTAAGTGCACACACGAAACAGCTGGTCTGCACTTCCTCTGCCCCTGAATCACAACATTTTCACTCCAAAATGGCAATTCTACCCACTTCCTCCTCCCATCCTCAGCTTTTTCCTCTTACGTGTTTCCCCCCTTTCTGGTTGTTATTATGTGCACTCATTTAGCTCGTAGCCGGTGATCTGTAACACAGGTGGAAAGCAATTCTGAGAGGAAGGATGGGGAGCTGATGGCCACCTTGCCCATCACACGCCTAAAGGTGAGGAAATGAGTACAGAAATGCCTGCCCCAGGGTGACCTCCTGCAGCTGCCAAGCGTTCCCAGTCCTTGGGCTGCACTGCAGCTGGGGTTTGCTGTGGGTTTCACGTCCTTATAGCCAGAGCCGCTTGGCTGACACATCTCAGCCTTTCTGCCTGCAGCATGTGCCAATTCCCTCATCCCTCGGCACACAGCTTGCTTTGCCTCCACGAGCTCTTGCCCCCCAGCCCAGGAATGATAATGTGTTGCACAGCCTCGCTGAGTCAGAAGCTCCATCCTCACATAGCTATCCGCACGCTGTGTCCTCCAGCTAGTTTCAGTCATCTGCATCTATTTGGCTTCCTCCTTGACTCTAAAGAAATCAAAAAGTGTCAGGTTTGAGACATGCTACAACTTTAGCTCTCTCAAAAGTGTGTAATGGTAGCCAAGCAATTCACTGCTCACCAAGGTAATTTAGCCAGTGAACACCTTACAGAAGCCAGAAGGACCGGGAAGGTATTCTGGGGAGTTGGTAGCACATCCCTTTGCATTTGAGTGATAACTCTCACTGCTAGACAAAATCAGCACAAGCCTTAGCCTGTGCCTGGGACAAAAACGGTAAAAGGTTCAGCTTCGGTGGAGAGAGACAGAAGGAAAAACACATCTGAAAAGCTATTACAGAATCGAATGTAAGCAGCTGCAAGGGCAAAGCCCAGTTCTGTGACAGTCATAAGCTTACCTTGGTTATTAACTTAGTTGCCAGTCTATAATTGGCACCTATAAATACAAAAAATCATCTCAACTGGAAATAGATGTTATCTACACCAATTAGCATCTCATCTGCTCAAAAAAACCAAAAAAACCAACGCACAAAGAAAAGGGCACAGCTACATAAGCCTCAGCTGGGTGCTGGCAGATGAGGCACTGGCAACAGATCCAAGAAGTTCTGGTGGGAACTGGGAAAACGAGTGGGTACATGTGGAAGGAAGAGGAGAAAAAGCTTATGTAGGGAGCACACGAGGAGCTCATCACTCCCACAGTTAGCAGTGGGACAGAGGGTTTGGTGGTGCTCAGTCATCAGGCCGAGTTGTTGAGGCATCCTTCTGCCTGATCACTCGTTCCTGACCTAAGCGTGCTGCTGCTTTGCAGGAAGCACCGAGAGCCCCGCGGCACCTGGAGCCGGCAGCACTCCGCAGCTTGCGCAGGCACTAGCTGCACGCTAATGATTCACCCAAAGCCTGCTGTGAAATTCGAGCCCTCAGCGAGATGCAATTTCCACACAAGCTTTATGGGGGATGATGAGAGGGCAGCAAGGTGCACGGACTGGGCACACACTCCCTGCCCACTCGCATCTCTCCACCCTAATCAGGAAACAGAGGCTGCAGCCCAGCTGACTTCTCCCATGGATCCTTTATGGCATCATCTCTTCCCTGTGGAGCCCTGCTTTGGTGCAGCTCAGGCTGCAGAGCCTCAGATGGGAGCTCTGGATGTTTTCCTTTGTATCCCCAGAAGCCCTTCCATCTTTCAGCTGCCAAAGACACGTGTGGATTCCGACAGGAAAACAATCATCAGCCCTCTCTATCAGCCAGAGACATCAGGGACACGCATGGTTAAGCCTGGTTCCTGTCGCCAGCTCCTATCTGCCCGCATGCAGCTGCATGACCCCGGGAGGAGCCCGAGCTGCTCCCTCGCCCCATGTACAGGGTGAGGATCACCGAGCTGCTCGGATCCGCTGCGCGGCCACTGGGAACAGCCCTGCCATTCTGCCAACCAGCTCGGGTGAGTGACAAGAGGTGCTGAATGGGAAGCGAGTTGGGGCCCTTTGTCACCTGCTGGTGCTGGGTTCTTCCCACCTCCCCCTTCAGCTGCAGTGAACTAGCACCAATTGAGCCACGTCAGAGACTGCTTCCTGGCTAATGATCATGCAAGAAACCTCTAATCTATTTTTAAATAAAGGCTGAGTAATCTGAAAGATGAGGGAATGGGGCAAGGAAAATAACCAAAACCATGAAAGACCAAAAGCAAACACACTCAGGTTCCCAGGATCTGTCGATACAAGCTCCAGAAAGGTTATGCAAGGTGAGCACTGTGGCGTTCACATCTCCTTTCTGCTGCTGTTCAGAGCTGCTGCACAGCCCTGGAGATAAAGAACTGTCAGACCTGGGGCAGGTGCCCTCAGCCTGTCTGTGTCCTTCAGGTCTACCACTAGCTGCCTTGCTCACGGGTAAGAAGAGCATGTAACCAGCTGTAATTAAAACCCATCACCACAGTCACACCTACCAGCGGCAGGAGAGTCTTCAGACAAGATGTTCTCTCCTCCCACAGTGAAGTCTGCCCTCGTGACCCTCCTGGAAAGAAGCAGGAGCCCTTTCCTTGCAGAGAGGAACACCAAGGGTCATGCATGTTGCCAGATGATTACCAGGCAGTTGTGTGGCTGGGCTGGGCAAGCCCCATTTGTAATGCCCAGTAAAGCATCCTGCAGGTGTACAAGAGGGCATGAACGAGGTAGTGGCTGCTGCCTTGTGAGTACCCGGGGGATCTGAAATCTGCACAGCGCCACCCTGTGCTTGGTGCTGAAGAGTGGCTGCTACCTACCACACGGTCTGAGCCAAATCAGACCTCAGGACTTGTCTGAGCAGAGATTCTTTGCCACATTGCCAAGCAGCTGTGCAAGAAAAGGAATGGGCACAGCACAGCACTGAGACACAGACGTGGTAGATTTTCTCAGGCAACGAAGTGCCAAAATGAAGCAGTCACTGCAGAAAATTGTGCCCTTTAAGTTCTTAAGCAGGACACAGCCCATCACAGCCCCAGCCACTCAGCCTCACAGCAGCACAAACTTGCTGGCTATACCCTGGCTTGCCTTTTTACAGTAAATTCATCTCCTTACCAGCCTGCCATGGTCTTGTGGTAGGCCTAAGCAGGCCAAAATAGGCTTATACATGTCCTGGCCTGCCCAGACATGTTTTTCTGCACTCCCTTCTTCTGTTTTGGGGAGAAGCAACTGCTGGAAAGAGGACAAGGAACCTGGAGCCACTGAGTCTGAGGACTCTGCCTTGCCCAGACTTGTTTGCATCCTGTGGTAACCATGGTGCACAGGCTCAGCTTGTGCCTGCTTTGTGCCAGGGTAAAGCAAGCCTATGGCTTCACCTAATATGGTCAAGCTTGGCTCACTGCCATTCCAATTGGCTATTCTGTGTCCAAAGGCCCATTAGTCTCAGGCTGGATTGATAAAAGGAGATGAGCAGGTGACACGATCTGCTCTGCTGCTGTATGTGTGCTCTGCCCTTGTATCTGTGCTTGCTGCTTGTTATTGCCTTATCGTATCCTGAGCTGTCTGGAAACTCAACTAGCAGGAACAGGCTCTAAATGCCTGCAGGCAATCGGCCTGCACAGCCAGCCTCACATCTGTGCCAAGACTGCACATGGCATTGCATCCTGCCTGCACCTGAAAGCCTCCTGCCCAGAGAGGAAGTCCTAGAGGTACACAGATCGTCCAGAGGAGATCAGGACCAGGTCAGAGATGTCTGCGGGCTTTCCCCAGCAGCCTGAAGCCTGGGAAGGATCAGCAACCTCAGCGGCTGACAAGACAGCGACAGAACTCCCTGAAAGCGTTGGGTACTGTCTGAAGCTGTAGCCAGCCCTGCCAGTCGGGAGATACTTTGCGAGTGAATACTTAAAACCTCTTGTAACTCACCATTGCCTTCTGCCGTCAGCAGAAATGAGCTCCCTGAGGCCATCTAGTGGACAAGCGGGGTACTAACCGCAAGCGGTACATGGACTGCGGGACCCTTCTCCTCCAGTTCAGTTAATGTTCTGTCATTACTGGTTATTCCTAGATCCTGTGTTATTACCTGTATGAAGTTTCCATGACCTTGCAAAGAACTGAGTATTATTAAAATGAGTGGTCGGGGTGGTGACAGTTCTGAATATTGAATATTTAACAATATTAAACAATATTAATCTTTGAAAATATCATCTCACATTAATTAATTACCCCTCTATAACACATGGCACAAAGCATTTAGCAATTAATATTTCTGCTCCAGTAGGAACATCTCCTACAGTTTGAAAATGCAGTTTCTTCTTGGCAATACACAGTGCAGATACCAGAGGCTACCAATCTGAGCTGGAGCCTGGGTGTTATTTTAAGCACTGTTCCCAGCAAAAGCAGCAGAGTGCTCACCAAAACTCTTCCTTCTAAAAAGGACAATGAGCCAGGCCCTGTGGTGACTTTCAGGGAGATCGGGCGTTGACTCCTTCCCAGCTTGCCATGAGGATAGGATACTTCACATCTTATGCACCTTGCACATTCCAATGCATGTGTTTTGCCTTTAAATTTAATTAAGGTCCCTCTTCCATCCATCTCTTCCCTTCTGCCAGCAGACAGCAATAAGTAAAGCTCCTGCCTTTTGTCTCCTTCATTCCCCTCTGAAACTGAGACCTCTCCCTTTGCCCCATGATGATCATGAGCCATTTCAGGAACAGTCCTCCTTTGGAACATATGCCAGCTTAGAAGATCCTCTCACCTCTGTCTTCCAAGATCTGAGAAAAAAAAAAACCAAAAAAACAAAGAGCCAGGTACAAGAGCAGGCACATCTGGAAAAGCCCCAATGCCAGAGTGCTGCAAAAAGACCAAGCTCTTCACACAATGCCCAGCTCTCCAACTGCTGGCTAAGGAGCCCACTGGAGAACATGATGGCATGAGAGGCTCACATGCACAACAGCTGATTCTTTCAGTATCAGCTGCAATGTGACACAGCTAACCCCACTCAGGCACTTAAATATTCAAGCCCAGGTTTTGTTATTAAACTTAGGATGCTAGAGCATGATTTGGGGTGAAAGGAATTAATTTCAGAGCTAATTTTGCAGACATCAATTGTATGGGCTTTGGTTATATTTAGTCAAGTGATTATGGTTTTGTTCTACTTTGTGTTGGAGTGCTATCAGTTGATCCTGCTTCCTTTCATTCCATTTGGATTTGTGCTTTGTTATATTAATGAGGACTTAACAGAAAGTCAATCACATGCCATTTAATAAGATTTCAGATTAAGTAGTAAAGAGCCACAAAGTGTATTGAAGTCTACTTCAAAGCTCCAGAGCTCTGTCCATGCTCAGTCACAACTGTTTCTGTTACTGCCAATGGTCTCCAGACACAAAGCTAAAGCTTGTTTATCCTTGTTACCATGCACTAGTGTTTGCTGTACTATTCCAGTTCATACTATCTGAGGAACACAACGCAGCATGTGATGATTTCCTCACTCTACAGCTGAAGATCTACATAAGATTTGTGCTGTAGAATTTGTAGGGCCAAACCCTTGCCTACACAACAACTGAAAAACTAAAGTTACTCAGCCTAAAGCATCTACTAATGTGCTCAACCTGCATCCGTGCTGACCCTGGCAGCCTTTGTTTAGGATCCTCCTTCTCTGCTAAAAGTGGTTCACTCACCCTGCTTAGGAAGCTGCTAGTTTTATTTTTATGTTCTGCCCTAGTGCTTTCTGTTCCTGCCATCTTCTGCAGAGGCTGCACTTGCCTGCAGAAATTAATCTGCCATGATGCAGTCAGCAGAGGAAATCAAAGGCACAGCCTAGGAACCACAGTCATGTTCTGTCTGTCACAGGTGACAGACAGCTTGAAAGGTCCTTGTTCTAGCAACTGTGCCTCACTGAATGATGCAGTTGGGACAAAGACAACCCAAACCATCCGTTAAATGTCATCACACACAAATGTGTTACTGCATTAGTTCCATATTCAGGCACTCACATTCACATTCTGGCTGGGATACTAAAAATCTTCAGCTAAAGAACCAGAAACATCCTTACAATTAATTACCCTGTGTAGAGAAGAAACAGAAGAGTTACCAGACAGGAACTGTGTGCCAGGACTGATACCAAGCTGGGTAGGGCTTTACAAAAGCAGATTTCAAAACCCTTGTGGAGGGCCCAGAACTGGAATTAGCTGATCAGGACCATAAGTAGGGAAAAAAACCAAAAAACAACCTCAAACCAAACCAACCACCCCCAAAAAACCCACACACGCTTCTTGTGGCACAGGGAAATTTTTTTCTTTTCTCAGAGCAAGACAATGCCACTGCTATTCTAAATCATAGAATCATCAAATGGTTTGAGCTGGAAGTGACCTTAAAAGATCATCTACTTTCAACTTCCCTGCCATGGGCAGTGATAACTTCCACCAGATCAGGTTGCTTGAAGCCCCATTCACCCTGGCCTTGAACACTTCGAGGGAGGGGGCCTCCACAGATCCTCTAGGCAATCTGTTCCAGCCTATCACCACCCTTACCATAAGGCATCTGCTCCAATATCTGCTCAAAATTATTTGAGGCTGTGCTGGTTTGAGGCNAAAGTCAAGAACTCAAGGCCAGAAGAAAATCACTTTTGTAACAGTTTTATTCAAGTCTCTGTGCTCTAGTGTTGAGACAAGGCCTAGATCAGCATTACACTGTAATACAATAATTTTAGCCATTGAACCAAGCCTGCTTGGCATCCTTGGTTTACAATTTACAGTACATCCAAAAAAAGAGCAAAGAGAAAAGAAATCCCAGCACGCCAACAACTTCCATTAGCTCTTTGATTCACTTAAATATTGTTCTATAACATAAAATAATTTAATACAAAAAAGAACTGTAATCCAAATACATTTAATACATTGACACGGAACAGAGGAAAGATACAGTAGATTATGCACAAGAGTACTCAGTTGATGTGTTACCTACAGTGAAACAAACTGGACATTAATATAACTATTTAAGCCCAAGAGGGTCAGAGGCAACAAGTCCGGGTCACAAATAAAGCTTTTTAAAAAATAATGCAATCTCCTTTTCCTCTAAGCTTACTGCTGCACAGAAGTTAAAGGAAGGCTTCAACAAATCACTTAATTGAACAACATTTCATTACACAAACAAGAAAAACTGGGTGGCCTCTGTTACCTCACTCCACGCTGGGGTACATTGCCATGTGCTAATGTAACTGCTTCGCTGCAGGCTCCTCAGGCAAAACACACCTCCAGGTGCTACTTCCACAGCACTAGACTTGTGAAAGCCGTGCACAGAGACACACAGAGCTCCCCAAAACCAGACTGAAGACTTCTGTTTCCAGATGAATCCCAGTCCCACCGTTTGGAGTCCCTTAGGAAGTACCCAACGCTCTCCAACACAGTGACTTCAAGACAAGAAGGAACTATCCCGTATCTCAAAGGGACAGACAGGGGGGCAGGATCTAACACTAGAGTAATCTACTCATCTCGTTCTGCAGATGTACAACATTGTACCTAGGAAAGTTAGGTCACTGATTTTTGCATCTGGCTTTAAATAGAAGCAGGAGCAGATCGATAATTAATAAGGCAAAATAAAGAAGTAGCTTATAAAAAGAAGGAGGAAATACATTCTCTGGCTGAGAAATTCTTGGGTTTTCAAAGCCACAGAAGAGACATTTTTAAAAGCACAGGTATTTTCCCTGATTTTTCTACCACTGTTGCCCTGCCCACTCCATATAAGCCTCTCAACTTAAGTCAGGCAAAATCTCTCAGGTGTTTCCAGTTTGCCCTGAATTTATGTCAATATCATATATATCAGCAGAGAGTCCTGCACCAACAGCTGGCTAACGAGAACCCTACAACTTTGGATGCTGATCTTTGCTGAACTTGCCAGGTCTATCCACCAGCCTGCAGGGATGCAGTTTTAGAACGAGAAAAAACCATCCAAGAAAAGGCCTCACGTTAAACTGCCATTTGCACATACAACCTCCATGCACCACTTTCACAGCCAGCAAGCTGCTAAAGCAGAAGTTGTTGATCTTTCTTCCTGCGCCCTGTTCACGGTAAGGTAGTAGCAGCCAAACGGGCATGGCATGTGTGGTCATGGGAAGGCCACAAGAGTCATCATCAAACCAACCTTCATCCAGGGGCTTGTGAAGGAACTCTTTCCTTGGGTAAGCTGACTCCTTCCTCTGCCAATCCAAGTACAGAGCCTGGTCCTTCACCATTGATCTGCACAGGACAAGCCCCCAGTTTAAAGAACTTTGCTGAACTGGGGTCTCGTGCATTTTGACCCACAGATACATTCCTCTACACTCTTCAGTGATGTTTAAGTATGTGATGAAGAGCTATCTTGAATTGAGGCCTCTTCTCTTTGAACTTGAAAGCTAATTACTCTAGGCAGGAACTTTTACTGCTAGATGTTCTGGCTGTATGCTTTCCTCCTGTAACTGCTGACTGTGGGGAGCACTGGTGCCTACTGCCTGTAAGTGGCTCTAAGTACCTTCCCACTTTGGCTTTAGCAGTCCTCCACAGAGACCTATATTGCACAGAGTGGATTTTTCTCTCTGCAAAGAGGACTGGCCAAGCCCAACTGTTTAGCTGGCAAACACCCATATGCTTGCCTTTTTTTTTTTTTTTTCTTTCTATTTTGGGGGATTTTTTTTTTTTTTTGGTGGCTTCACTCTTTACAGTCTAGGATTTCTGGATGTTATGGCTGTCAAGATAACCTTGAACACAGAGCAATGGCAGAAGTGATGCACTAACATATGCTTGAGATGCAGTGTGAGAAGTCGGCTCAGAGGTATTAGCTGCCCTATTTAGGTACAAATGCTAACGGTGTTGACATTGTAAGAACTGCTCACAACAGCATGCAAGGGAGAAGAACAAGCCTGCTACAAGTATCTGGGCAATCAGTTGAGGCTGACAACTTAATTCCTGACTCAGACTGGACCTGAGAGAAAACGCATTACCAAAGTAGAGAAGCAGCCACATCCAAGTAACTCAAGAAGTGAACTCATGTGAGCAGCTCAATTCTCCTCCACATGCAGTGAGTTGAACTCAAGCTGCTCAGTGTGCAACTGAACTATGCCAAAGAGTAATCAGAGGCCAGGTTTGTTCTGAAACTCAGTGAGGAGAAACCAATTGCACAGTTTCTTGAAAAACTTGTTCATTTATATACTGAAACTTGCTGTTAGCAGCATTCTTACCAATGAGGCTTGGAAAAATACCAGCACACCCTCCTGCTCTATAATGGAGCTGCTGCTAAGAGGAGGAGACACAAAAGCATCAGGACATGGCTAGAACAGTGTTTCTCAGACTCCTATGTCTCTCCAAGACAAGGTTAGCTTTATCCAGCCTCAACATCTGTGCTTCAGAAAATACTAAACTGAAACAATAAAGGTAGAACAGGGAGACAGTGTCAATCACTCTGGAATGGCATATATAAAATGCATTGTTCTGCTTTCATGTGTGGGTTTCAGCCAACAGCTTCTGAACACACTCACTAGTTATCCTGGCAGTTAAAATCTGAGCATGAAAAAGATCCTAGAAAAGTATTTCTGAATAAAGAAAGACCTTGTGTCCTCATTTTCCAAATAATTTATTTTAAGCAAATAAAACTTTGGCATTCCTCCTGCAGATTTGTTCTAAGCCCTCTTTTGCTAGCTGTGCCTCCATCTGACCCATCAGCTACAGACCTAACAGTTGCCCACTTCAAGCTGAGCTTGTAAATCCACTACTCTACACACTAAAAATGTGTGATGGTTTCTTAATATTAGCTGTGTTGGCTTGTCTGCAAGTAACTGGCACAGAGATACAGTAAGGGCTGCAGTAGGGTCTGATACACTAGGAAAACAACACTGCCAAACACAGGGAAACCATCAGCACTGTGTGTAGGTCCACTTTAAGAGCACATGAAATGATCTGTTTTCTTTAATTGATTTCTCTCCCCAGGAAAAAAAAAAAAAAACAACAAAAAATGCAAAGCAGACCTTCACTTTCAAAAGCACTGGGGACCCACATGAAATCACCATTTGAGCTGTGGACCATCAGCAGTTCCACAGGTCAGAAACCATTCTTAAAAATATCCTGCCATGTCATTTGTTGTTTATTTTGAAACATCCACAATAAAAGCAAGTATAGTATTAACCTACAAAACTGAATTGCTGGTTTTACTTCTTCCACCAGGAACTGGCATGTCAAACAGCCAAAGGCAAGTGCTTTTCTCCATCCTCCCAGCACTCCAGCCTCAGCTGCTTACCTAGATCAATTCTTAACAAAACTTACACTTTCCTCTCATTCCATCTCTACACATGAGGTAGCTCAGGCTAAAATAAAAACAAACCAACCAGAAATTAAGTAGCTACACATTCCTCAATTCTTCTTTAGAACCCAACTGCCCTACAATGCCAGGAGATAAACAAGCACCTAGTATCCATCTGTCTTCTGACTGCTTATCATATTAAGAAGAATAATTTCACCTTTCTATTTGCTATTTCCTGCCACTTTCAGCTTTCCCTTATCTCAGTTGCGTCTCATGTTTCTAGCTTAGAAACACTTTGGGTCAATGCACACCTAAACCAGGCATTAGCTTCTGTCCTAAGTTCCCAAGTACTGTGGTAACAAAGATAAATAACTGATAAAGAAGGGATAGGGACAATAATCTAACCAAGAGAAAATGAGAGCCAGCAATAGCCAGCTTCTTTCCACGAGGGTGTGCACACATCAGTGTAGGATGCGCGGGGAGGACATGAGATGTTTAACATGCTGGTATTCGGCCTGATGTGTGATGAAGAACACTACAGCACTGAAAGCTACAAACAGGAGTCCCCCCCAGAAACCAAGCTTAGGCCCTAGCAAGGAGCATGTGAAGACACCTAGGAGTACAGGACGCCCCTAACACATACATTGGTATTTCACGGGTTTGAAAAAAACAAGACAACAAAAGCCAAGTCTCAGTAGGAAAATCATGTTCTCGGTCATTGAGAACCAAAGAAAAGATTTTCTACTCCTGAAGAAAAGAAGATGAAATGTGCCTCTTGTATGCAAACACTGATGAAATGCTTTAGGCTTTCCAGTTGTATAAAAAGACCTTTCTTAGAGGGGAACAACAATGATCCCAGTAGTTACGCCAGAACCCTCACCTAATTGCCAGTGGCAAATTACTTCATAATCAAGTACATGTACCTTCTAGCAAGGGAATTACTATTTTTTTTAACCAAAATAAAGCCAATGTTGACTATTTCAGAAGCTGTATTTATCTTCAACCAATGACAAAGCTGCTTAAAAGAGCTGAGCATGAGAAAAAAAAAAATCTTGTTTTAATTGCAGCATGTGACTTTTTACTAGTGTGTTCAACAGAGGGAGCAGCAGAATAAGCCATAAATGTACTTCCATACTGTGAAGTGGAGAGGAAACTGAAGAAACAAACTGAGGAAACTGAAGAAACAAATATAAGACTCTTAACTACACAAAAAATGAAAATCTGGTTTGGAAATAGAGAGAAAAAGTGAAAAATGTTGTCACTGACCCTTTTTCTGTTCAGCTAGATAAGACACCACTGGCTGTGCAAACCACCATATTCTAACTTTACAATAGGAAACGTACTAGGAAAACACAGGAAGGCATTATTTCCTAAAGATATCTTAAGGATACAACCAACCAAAGGTTTATGAAGTCTGCAAGTTACCCTCTGTGACAGCAGAGGTGTGTTGTTTGGGTTCTCTTTGTACCTAGTGCTGTACACATTGCTTGTTCACAGATGTGCTTTCACCTATGCCTGTCCTCTCACTCCTCATGTCCAGTCTTACCCAGACTATAGTCTCAAGTGAGTTATAAATATCAAAGCTAACAAACCATTCTGCAGCAACGGGATCAGGACCAGACCTCTTTATTGCCAAACGTAGGCATCTTTGTTTCATACTTAGAACTGTGAAGCCAAGAGGAGGACCTGTATCACTGTGCAAGATAGGAGCCTCCCTACTTGCCAAAGACTGGGTAAGAGATCTTAAGAACATTTCAAAAACACATGGGAGATGTTAGAAGGCAGTAAGTACTTTTACCAAGAATGGCTTTAAAAAACCCTAAAGAAACAAACTCATTAGTGTCAGCTTTAAAAAAACCTTACACAAGTACCAGGCTGTTGTTGACTTTTCGGATACAATACCTGGTTTGGTTCCATACAGCTAATGGGACTCCAGCTCCCATACTCATCCCACAGAGAGGAGCTCTGTTTCAAATAAAAGCTAAGTTTGAGAGAAAAAGGTGACTCACGATAGAAGGTTTCCTGTCATTTTCTATTCAGCAGAACACTCCGGATGGCAAAGACTTTTCTTTAATTGGCTGTGACTGCCTCACCTTCAGCAGAATGAGAGGTACCAGCCTCACGACAGATGGAAGTGACATCTCTGTGCAGGACTGTCCATGCAGCCTTGAAATAACAGCATGCTATGAAGAGGAAGGCATCTACCCCCTTACCTAGAGGTACAGAAAGCTACATCATGAAAGCACACCCAGACACAACAGGTCTTTCCACATCAGTCATGAAAACTTCACTTTGAAAACACTCATTTTGTTAGAAAACCACTACAAAAAGAGTATTTTCACTGAGGTTCCCTGTCCCATACTGAGTATCAAGCCACTGCATGAGTAATGTGCAGAAAAGCAAAATAAACCCAAACCAGACAAACAAAATAAAACCTCACCAAGCAAACAAACAAACAAAAAAAACCTAGCAAAAGTTACATTCACACCTCTGAAGGGGAATGAAAAGACATAAGACCTGGCAAAACAGTGTTGTGCAGCCCACAGGAAGTTACCATGTTAGAAAACAATCCATAACTATTGTTACATCAGTTTTGACATCAAGCTTTCTTCTCTCTACCCATCCCACACTCAATTTCTGTGAAACAAGTAAAAATTTGTCTCAAAATGTGTCATTTTTTTGCACTGGTTGCTATCTCTGTTTTCCCCCCAGTTTCATAGGAGAAATAAGCAGGATGCAAGGGGAGCATAGTTTGAAGGCCTGAGAACTTTCATCTACTTCCTAAACCAGCCCATCAGTTACATTGGTTGTGATACACATTGACAGGTGATTATTTTAAAGAAAATGTCTTTATTTTCAGGCCAGAAATCTTACTGCTATAACCACAAGTTAAAATCCCTGTCACTTCCTCTTCGTGAGCCCTGTAATCACCTGAACACATTCTACTCATTCTTTAGTCTGGACTGCTCAGTGATTTTGTTATCTCATGTTTTACCTTTTTCTAGTTCTCAAAAATCAAACCAAAACACAGGGGGCAACTCATTCACGTGTTTGGGAACAAACACAGTTATAAGATTCTCTTTAACAGCGAGATTTACACCACCTTCCTCAGGAACACTGCTAGAAAGGGCTGTCAGTCGATGTTCTGAAATGCACACCTCCCTGACAAATGGGAATACCAGAACCAGTAGGGGGAAAACAAAATAAATGTGTTGAGCTGACAGGTTCCTGTCTCCTCGGCATCCAGAGTACCACGGTGAGGCACTGCTGTGGGGATCTGGGACACCTCTGCTCCCACAAGTGGGACTGAAAAAGCACAACCGATTAAGAGAGAAGATAAACCAAGCCAGGATGGGATCCATGGATACAGGGAGAGCTAACTTAAACATGCACACAGCCTCTGGGCCCCAGCACACCAGCTGCAACAGCTTTTGGGATCCATGAGGTAAAGCACCAGACAAGGCTCTGCCTTGAGAGCCCTCTCTGCCTGACAAAACCAATCTCCCACTGCTTGCTAAAGCAAACTGCTTTCTTCCTACAACAGACTCTCTCGTCTGAGACCTCAGGTCTGAGACCAGGGCTCCCTACCAGAGACAGCTATGGGCCAGTGCTCAAAGACTACCTTGTTTCATTTCACATGCTAGATTCAATGAAGATAGCTGCACCCAGGGCATGTTTTTAAAACACCCAAGCACTATGCTTCTACCTAGTCTTTCTGGCAGCTCTGTCCGGGGCAAAAACCCTGATCTCAATACTTTGTCATTTGCCCTGCTGAGTTCTTCCGATGCAGCAATGTCCATTTGGTGTCAGGGAAAATGCTCTTTGGAGAAGAGTACTTCTAAGAGGTGAAAGTGCTGTATGTCTAAGCAAGTGATCATCTAAAAGGGAGAAAGGGGGTTTGATACTTCATTCTCAACTTCACTGAGCAAGAGAGGTGACAGAACACAACAGAAACTTTACAGTGGATTTGATGAGAGCAACTGGCCAACTATCAGAAAGGTTAGTGGGTCAAGTCTAAACAAGAGAGTGGATTTACAATATTTCTGTTCAAATGGAGCTATTCCAGGCAATGTCTTCACAGAGCAGATGATTCCTATGACATTCATAATTGATAGAAAGTACTGCTTTTCAGAACAGTTGATCCAGTTTTGTTCCAGACTTTATAGAATGGTAAGGTAGACTATGAAAGGTCAATAATTATAATCTGCTGCTTTTAAGTCCCTCTGACAGAGCCTTGAGTTGGCTTCTATAGCACAACCAACATGAACCATCTGTTTGGATTGGGGTTGCTCTTTTTTTTTTTAGTTTCTAGATCAGGAACTGACTTTTAAGAAATGGAAAACAAATGGATGAATGTTTAAGAAATAAATAAAGCTTAAAGCTCTGCATTTAATTAAGAAGTTTTCTTCTTAAAGTATCTTAGCCCCCCATAAAAATACCTTGCCTACAGAGTCAGCAATCTATCCAACTTCAGCGCTAGTGTAGCATCATAAGGCTATCTCTGGAGCACTCAGAGGGGAAGGCAACAAAAAGTAACTACACCATTAAACACTTTTCATGGAATGTGAGCAACAAGAAATGTGTGACCGTTGTACATGAACACAAATACTGTCAGGGCCTGAAAAAAGGTGCACTTGGCTAATGATAACATCTTGGGTTTAGCCCTCAAACAATAAAAAAACCCCCAAAACTTAAGTACAGCACTGCCCCACACATGCTGGTTTTTAACACAAGCTCTCTGTGCTGACAGCTGCAAGAAAACATTTGGCTACACTGCTTTCCAACAGGACTGGACTGCACTATAACAGGCTGAGCATGCACTGACAGCACTGTCAAAGCAGTTGCTTGCACCCAAACAGTCTGTAGGTTAGCAAGGTGAGCACAGATCTGTACAGCAACAGCGAACAGATAGGCTGTTCACAATGCAAACCGCCCTGTTACACTCATATGAAAGCCACATCCCTGATCTATGATGCTGGAAGTGTGGCAGGGTGAAGCTCTGACTGAAGCCAGTAAGGTACACCTGCAGAGGCATGGGCACTTCCAGTCTCTGTACATAAAGCCATGAGCATCAAGCAGACCCTATTTGTGTGACTTCCTCCTTCACCATGGGGCTCTGCTCTTGCTCCACTTAGGATCTTTCACATATTTGCACAGGAATAAAGTTTCACATGTCTATAGTGCCTTTCACTCAAAGATCTCAAAGGACTTCATACCTATTACATATGTCCCAACCCCTCCCGCTGTGAGGTAGGTATTATTCCTATTATTTACAGATGGGGAAATTCAGGCACAGAGGTTACATTTGCCCAAGGTCACACAGTGAGTCAGTGACAAAATAAATCATAACCCAGATGGTTTAACTCCCATTTACACAATCCAACTACTGAAAAGCCCCAATTTCAGAAGAGCCTTAAACAAGTATCAGTGTGCATGAGAAGAGTTTTGGATTTCAAGGGCCACTTCTAGAGAGCATACGAGAGAAGGAAAAATAGGAATTAAAAAACAACAACAAAACCCACACAGAACAGCGTGAGGGGACACATAACTAACTTCTGCAAGCCAACACAGCTCTAAAGAAAGCTCCTACTAATTCCCTTCCCAAAGATGAGGCAGCTTGACCATGAGCCTCGAATTCAAGGGGAGGAAAAGGAGGCTGATAGAGCCAAAGTTTAAAACAAAAAAACAAGCTAGGGTGAACAGCTGTACCATAAGGCTTCACCTTTCTGAAAGCACAGGGATGTAGAAAAGAGGGCTGAGAAGGACCTCGAGTCCATCCAACCTGCCTTGAAGCCAGGATTGACTGCACCTGCTCGTTCCCAGCAGCCCAGTTAGCCTGCTCCCAGAGGAGAGGCCATGCCCTTCCTCTGCAACCTGCTCCACCTTGCACAGCCACATGAGCAAAAGAGGATAAGTGAGTCTAAGATGGCTATTTCTGCTCCTTCAGTGGGGGTATCATGATTCCCAGGCCAATCTAATGATCTGAATATCTTTCAGAGAAGGTAGTCTCCAGATAGTTACTTGTTTCTGTTCTGGACTCCTTGGGAAAACATCAAACACTGCTGTCTGCTGTAGTGTAATATTAGAGTTTTGAAAATACTGATTAATACCAGGATAGATACCATTATACTTACTCCAAGTGCCAAATCCTACAAGATCAGTAACAAAGACTTTGATACGGTAATTTTAGCTCGTTGCAGATTCGAACTGCAGTAATAGGGCAGGGAAGACTACAGAAAAACCCCACAGCAAAAGTCAGCAGCTCAGAGTTGCCGAGTTTCATCCAACTGCAGACAAAAATCAGGCAGCTGAACAACACAACTTCAGCAGAGGCAGCACCATATGATCTCTGTAGCATCCCTCCATCTCATCTGTCTTCAAAGTGCATTCTCAGTGCAAAAAGTAGGACTGAATTTAGAGGGGCTCGCTATCCCCAGTGGATTTCATACTAAGACCAGAATTCTTGCTTGAGTTCATATGCTGCAGCTTTGTGTGTGTTAAGTTCACTTCTGCATAGCGGAATGGTGCTGTCCTGGCTCTGCCCCTCAGCATCTATGTCCAACAGTGTCCGCTCCTCTACAGGAAGACCCACCTGGAAAGGAAGCAGTGCAGGCAGTCCAGGTCTCTCTTCTACAGTGCTGCTGCTACTAGCAAAACAAGAGTCCAGATTGCTTGGAGTATCAGTACTTGAACTGTTGGCAGAAGATTCACCCTTGGCATTGCTGGGTGACACAAACCACCAGGGATCGAGCCGCTGCCGACTGGTTGCAGGACGTGGCCGGGGCAGGAACTCCAGAGTCTTGGGTCTCTCCAGGGTGGGGTCCTGCTGTGCATTCCATCGTCTTGGGGTTGGAGGAAAAACAAGGTTGGGGTCTGGCAGGCGAGGGACCTCGTTGGGATCTCTACTTGGACTAGGTGTTTTTAATACACCTAGCCAAAACAGAGGATGCAAGAGAAGAAGGAAACATGTTAGATGTCACTGCTCAATGGTTCCAACTGACCTTTGTTTATTGTATGCACGCTGTGATAACATTTTCAAAGCAAAAAGCCTCTATTCAGAGTCTCCAAACTCCAGATCTTCAATATTGCACCAGTCTGAAGTCAGCAACTGAATTCTTTATGCCTACACTGTTCTCAGCACTTTGCAAGACACCTATTTCACTGACCTAGGACAAGCAGCAAGTTTTGCTCATTCTCTCATTTTCTTCAATTTTCAGATTGGAGAGAATGGATTTAGCCTCTTACCAGAGGTGAGGACACACCCAAGCACTCAGGGGACACATCACCCATTCACAGCTCAAATGGGTGAGCCAGACGTGTACAGCAGCATGTGGCATCTGTCTGCAGCACGCAGAACCAACTTCTTGGGAAAGCCAATGAATATTGCCTGCTGTGGATGCTTCCTGCTTGATTTTTGTTTAGGGGTAGAGGACGGTGCTTAGTTTGGGGTTGTTTTATGTAGTTGGCTTTTTGTTTGGGTTTTTTATTGTTGCTTTTTTCTACAAACAGAATTTTTACATTTTCATGAATGGCATTTTAATGAGTATTCTCCACTGCATTTAACCCACATTTTACTGCAGACTGCCATTCAACAGACAACCTCATATTTTGTTTTACCACTGGGAAAAATCTAATTAAATCAGATTTTAATTTATTATTCTGGTCCTTTTTTTCTCTGAATTACTAGGGCAAGAAAACAAGAAAGCATTTTTTTATGTTAACAAGTCACAGGCATTCCTAAAGATTCCAACAATGAGAGCCCCACCTACCCAGGGAAGTACCTCTTGCTTGCAAAGTAGTAAGAGCAAACAGCCCCAAACAGCTTCAGCGATCCTGTTTTCACTGTCCTGAAGATCACAATTTACTTAAAAACTGTAGCAGCAATACAAAGAGGTTTATAAAGGCAATAGAGATGGAATCTGAAGGAACTGCTGAAAACACACAATATTTGTACCATCTTTATCTGAGAACAATGCACCTCTGCCTCACAGCACAGAAGAGCAGAGAGAGCTCCCAGCACAGCGCTGCTGGAATAGACACCACTAGTGGATGGTTCTGCTCATTACTCGTGTAAAGATGGCATCCACAAGCTGCTCTCGTGGGCTGCCCTCACAACGGAGGCTCTGTGAGCAACAAGTTCACTTCCTAACAAGTAATTATACCGTTTGGGTCTTTCTTCTGAAGAGGAAAAGGAAGATGGCTGAAAACCTACCTGCTCCCAGTGCTCCAGTTAAGCAGCTACTGGAAGGGCATCCACTGGTTGGGCACCCATTGACAACTAGTCCACTCCCTTTGATAGCCCCATCAGAAGGTGTGCGCCTGTGCCCACTTTGCTGGGTGTGGGAGGAGACTGTCACATGCGTGGGAGTCAGGGACTGGTGGGGGTCTTGCTTGAACCTCTCGATCTGGACATTGACCAGCGGGTTGGTGATGGCTGGCAGGGGAGCCTTGACTGTGACGGGGCTGACAGGCATTTCGTACACCACAATCTCGTCGCTGTCTGAGCGCAGCAGGGACCGGGTGGAGTTACATTCGGAAATGGAAGACAGAGAAAGCAGGGTGAGGGAGGTGGATGGCTCGCCCAGCAGCAGCGTGGGGTCCTCCCTCCTGAAGATCTTCCGGGAGGGCGGGCTGGTGCTCCTGCGGGGGCGTCCGGCACGCTGGAAAATGCTGTCACGCTTCTTCTTCTCTTCCCTGGGTGCCTCTGGCTCCTCCTCCGTCAGCAGCTGACACTTCCCTGCTTCTAACAGATCAAAACCCAGGCCTGCAGCAGCCAGCACCGCGCCACAGCCGAGCAATGCAACCTCACATCGCTTGTGGTGGGAGCCACTGCGTTTGAGGCTGTTGGTGGGTGTCAGCTGTGGGGTACTAGTAGCAGAGTTCACAGGGGTGGACTCCTCATTGGCATCACTAGAAGGGCCATCCCAGTCTTCATTCTTCTGAAACGGGATGCAGAGGTATGACTGATTGTGCCCTGGTGAAGGGTGCACTTTGCCCTCCCCATTAAGACATTCACTGTCTTCATCATCTGGAACACAGATGAAAACAGATGTTGCATTAATAAAACATCTTCACTGACAAACATACACGAAACTAAGCTTCTTCTCAGGTGTGACTGTCCTCTCATCACAAGCTCCTTCACCGACTGCCAGAAACTCACAGGCTACTGACCCCAAAGCAGACAGGCAGGGACAAGCAACTGGAAACCCTACCAAAGCGGAAGAAATTGGTGACAGTGACCTGTTTGAGATTAAAGGCAGAACAGCATGTCAGAAGCAATCTACACCTCAGTTACTTCTAGAGTAAATTTATGTTTGGGAGGAGCAAAAGTTAAGAAAATTTTAAGGGTCTCTCCTCGCCAGTTCAGGTGTAACCATGCTGCACATCTAACACTAACCAGAAGGGAACTGAGAGGTAACATGGAGCTAGAAGGGAATTGAGAGGCTTGTCAGCTTGACAGAGAAGCAGCACAAGCACAAAGGTGAACAAAATGAAAATCGAGAAGGAGAAAGTAATTTCTTCACAACAAATAAAAGAACAACTTACACCACCAAAATGAAAACACTGCAGTAACATATCAGGTGAAGGTCAGGAAAGGAGAGGACCATTCAATTGTGAATGGAAGCAGGGATAAGAAGATAAAGCTCAAGAATTCCTTTACCTATCTCTGCTAAGCTGGTGAATCCTGGGAAAGCAGGTGCAGTTCTCTGGATCTTGCCAAGGTTTGGTGCACTGGAGGACCACTGCTTGTATCCTTCTACCAGAGCTTTCAGACTGAAATAGTAGAAATGGGATAAAATGTACCAGGCACACAACCAAACTTCATTCCTTCTTCTATATTCTCTATTGCTCTATTTAGAGTATGCAGAAATTAACTACACAAGTTGAAGTAGCCTCCCATAGCCAGACATTTTGCAACATCTTTACACCTTAAAAAAAATAATGCTAAGTCCCTTTCTCATTTGTTACACCATGGCAGCCAAAAAACCACTGCTGATAACCAACAGCTATGAATGCAGAATAATAGAAACCATCACAAAAAACAGGTGAAACATTTCTTGTTTAAACCAAAGCAAAACCTACTATGGCAGGCAAAAACCAAAGTGCTTAGCGGGAGGAGAGGAAAAATATCTTCAAAAAAATCTTTCCATGTGAAATACAAATGCACAAGGGAAGTCAAAGGTCACTCCCTGGGACAATGATGTGCTAAAGTTGCTGTAACAGCAGAGTTGTGCCTCTGTGTTATAAACCCAAAGCCAAATGTTTCACCACTGAAGAAAACACTGCATTCTAGTGCAGATAGTTAAAAGCAGAAGTTCTAGATTATGAAGAAAATAAGTAACTAAAATCATAAATCATGTCATAATTTCTGTCTGAGTTCAGTTTTTCTTGTAAAAGAAAAACCCAAACCTCACAAAAACAAACAAGTCAAAAACCCAACACCAAATCCCTACTTTGACATCACCTGCCTTTAACGGTGTGCCAGCAGGCACCTGAATTCCTTAGTATCTGTTACCATCATCCTGCTTTTTCTCTGCAATATTTTAACTGCATCAGAAAACTTTAGTAAGCAGCATAACTTTACGACATATCAACTCACAAAGTTTTACTGTTCAGCAGTCAATACAGTTTGAACTGTGAGATTTCCAGTGCCTTTCCCCCAAACTCCAACATGAAACACCTCATAGTGTTGGTGAAAAGCTAGCGCACACACGCTGAGACAGAAATTGAATGAAAGGAGTTTGGAAGATCTATGGATAGTCTGAATGATCTCAACTGCACACACAAGAGTATCAACTTGTTATCAAAAGAACCAAAAACTTAAAGGAGATGAGACCTCTTCCAGCTCCATTACTGACTTGCATTGTTCTTTGATAAACCACCTGACTCGTGCCAATCCTTCCCTTACAGAGAAAGAAGGATGTGAACATACAGAAGTTCTTATTCATGATTGTTATTTTCCACCAGAATCACTCTGCAGCTCTAAAATGGCTTTCACTGCAGGATTTCAAAGCTATATGAGGATTTTTTGCCTTGGAGTGCATTTTTCCTCTGTTCTGCACCTAACTGGGATGCCCTGGTTGTCACCAAGCTACACTGCTACAGCAAGGTTCCAAGGTCTAAACTTTGATTCAGCACATATTGTGCTGGTTGATGGCCACACTACAAACGTTACACTAGAAGTACCCAGACAGCTGAGAACTGCACAGAAAAGTCCACCATTTCCATTCCCCCCAGCACTAACCATTCTGGCACACAGAGTACCCTGCTATGAACTTGAACCCAGACAGCACAGTGCTGAGCCCTGCTCGGCAAGACGGATGACCACATGGTTTTACAGCAGAGATGCAACTCAGTGTGTGGGTCTGTTCTGATTCACTGCCTCCACGTTACACTCAGTTATGTCACACACCCCAGCATACAATGAGCATTGTACCTACGTTATCCTTTTGTACAAGATGCACAGTTAGGGTAAGTACTTGTAAACGGAGTAGGAGTGAAGGGAAAGCTGGCCAGTGAACACAAACCACGTTAGCACTCAATGTCAAAACTCTTATGGGTAAGAAGACTATAAAGGAAGAGATTTCAGTGGCACTGGGAAAATACATCCTCTGTTCTCTATACGCAGAGCCAGCAAACTCCCAAGTGATAGGCAGCAGTAATCTTCAGTGAGCCTTCACAGTACAGCCATAGTTATTTGCGAGTATCTGGCCTTGGGAATTGCTCTCTATTGTACAGTAGGACACATCAACTTAGTTTGCTTCCTTGTGGCTTCTCAGAGGAACCTCCCCTTCCAAAAAACAGGCTGAAGATTCGCTCTTACTGACAAAGAGCAGCTCAGTGTAAGCAGAAAGATAAACAGCTACTAGAATAATTTCAAGGCCTGATACATTTGCCTCAAGGTTATAAAATCTTCATCCTCCCCTTATATATTTTGCACCTCTTCCCTTCTCTCTCCCAGATTATAAGCAGACCCCGAAGACCCATAGGGAGGATAGCTGCACATCCTCAAATGAGACAGTGGTGTGCATTTGACAACAATTCAAAACATGCCTACTATAAAATCCATTCCTTCTACAGCATTATTATCTGTTACTGATCCAAGGAAAGATCTGCTGCACTGATTTGAAAACGCTAGCAGGAAAACTACTGCAGTCAACAGCCAATTCAGGAACCTAGAGACTTCTTACCTCTAGTCTATTTAGATTAAATAACAGGAAGGTTTATTACTATCTGTTGTATTAGAGTTGGTTTACTTCTCTGTTGTCTTTTCCTACCGGGAAGACAAAAGCACCTCCATACAACTGTAAGATGGTATCTTCAGTGTCTTAAAACCATTCTGTAACACCAGGATAAGACATTAACGCTGTCATGAATAAGGACTGTCTGTTCTCAGCCTCACCTCTAATTAGCTTGCAAGAACTTAAGAGACAACTGCTAAAGGACTATGACTACCCCACATACAGCATCACCTTCCATTAAATCAGTAACACCACCAGCATGAAAATGCCACAGTAACAGTCAGAGTAATAATCAACGTCAGGTTTAAAGACAGTTAAGACTTTAGCAGATATCCTTGAGAACATACCACAAGGCAAGAAGTGAACTCTCACAACACTAGCCCAACATAAAGCTTCATCCAGTCTCTGCAATTCAGCACAGGAGCCTTATGCCTCTGTGCATATACCTTATGCTCAAAGACAAATGCTGAATGATCACTGCATAACCTTTATTTGATGTTAATTATAGGTCAGTTTACTTATACTAGAGAACTTCACTGCAATTCTTGCATAAATTTAGAATTAGCTCATGTGGAGAACACAGGTTAAGTGATAAAAGTGATGAAAATTTCAAGTTCCCTTGATCACCAAGTCACGGAACAGCAGCACTGCTGCTATCAGAACAAGAGTCATGGAGAAGACTTGACCTAGACTTTTCTATCCTAAGTTTATTTCTTCACTTTACCCCAATTTTGATTCCCTTCCCCTGCAAAATCATTATTACAAAATACTAACAATAGCAAGCACTCTATCATTCAAATCATTAATGTTTATTCTAACTCTGTCCCTCCAAGTTAAAATCTGCAGTCTGCTGTGATCTCAGCAAGAAGCAGCAGTTTGTTGTATGTTAACCTTACTGCTCCCTGAGCAACACGACCATGTTTCAGACACTCTGCAAAATGCCATCGCTGTATTTATTGAGTCACCCTGGGAAAAGTGATGAATTCTGCAGTACATCTCAGCTGTAAAAGGAACAGGGCAGTTTTAAAAGCAACCATCGTTAGCCAGCAGCTCCTTTCCAGCTGTCTGTGTCCAAAAGCAATTAACTGTTTCGGTGATGAACAGCAAACTGAAGAGCTTCATTCCTAGAATTCTTAAAACAGGATTTGAAGGTAGAAATGTTTTTCTACCAGCTTCAGTGATCTCCTGCCCTTTTATACAATCGATGATTGTAAAGTGTGACACCTGGTTTTAATTCTGTAGAATGTTATACTCCACCCATAAAGCAGGTAAAACACAGTCAGGAGTTGAGAAGCTTCCTCCACATTGCCATTAATATGTCAAGAGTACCTTTAAGGGAGAAGATATTTGAATGTCATTAGAACGGTAAGGTCCAGGCCGTCTTGCATAAGACTGTAGCAGTGATGCATTATGTAAAGATCTGTTTTTCAGGAATTTCACACCTGAGCATGCAATATTAAAGATAAATTATAACCAGTTTTTCTCTTTTCCTTGCTACAAAACATGGCAGGCCAAACTATCTATTTATCAGCAGCAAAAAAATATCAAACTCCATTTAAAAAAAAAAACAAATCCAATGTCTTGGAAGATCAAAATAGCCTCATGTTTAAAGCAGCATTCTGGCAATGATCAGTTGGAACACTGGTACAAATAGTGCATATGCATACAAAAAAAGAAACTAAAGAACAAGAATCTGTAGAGAGAGAGGCACAGCTTGTACCTCTGCAAAAGTCCCATCCAGGATACATTCACTCAGCGTACATCTGGTACATGTCCCTTGCAAAAGCCTGAAGGGAAAATATTTACCTGGCTCTATGAGATATTTCTTGAATAATAACATTTAAGGCAAGAAGCAGCTAACAATTGTAAAGCAGAAGTAGTTTCAGATATGATATGAAACCACAGAAGGTTGACCTTAAAATAAAGACAAGCTAAGAGAGATAGTTTTGCACAGTTAGGAAGTCCTACAGCTTAGAAATAGCATTGGGCAGTGCTGGACCTCTAGCAAGGTAATGAACACAGCAGAGTTCGGTAATCTGCTCTGAATCTCTAACATCTCTGGCACAGCAAACAAGCTTGGAAGTAGTAAAGTGTTTGCAAGAAGATAGGCAAAATCTCCTGTGAGCCAACTCATAGCCAGTTTTAGAGCCTGCACAACAGAATGATTCCAGGACCTCTCTTACCCTTCTTCTCCTGCACCTAGCTCCTTGTGGCAAAGCGAGCTCGGTCCCCAAGTGCGTCCCTTTTTCTTTTGGCCTCTCTTCTCCTCTTCTTCTCCTTCTTCTTTCGGCAGGACTGAGCTCCGTCCCCACGTTTTACTGCTTTCAGCAGGAGTCACTTCATGAGCAGGAAGAATGATGGAAAATAGGAAAGAAAAACATGAAGAATTAATTGGTTCAGCAGCAACAAAAAGAAAACAATGTTGGCTGGAACAGGAATGGCAATGAAAACATCCTTTCAGGCTTCTCTCAGAATTCTGACCACTTATCCACACAGATCTGACCACCAGATTCCTTCAAAGTTAGTATGGATAGGTTTTAGAGCTTCGTTCCATCACTGGTTTCTCATTTAGAGCAACCAGTTGGATACTAGAGACAATTCATGATACCCAATACGAACACTACACATCAATTGATATCCCTTTCACACTTCTAATACATGCTTGTCTACCTCATTCTATTTTATTATAGGAACATTCTTTTCATGGCAAGTGCCCTTGGGTTTTTTTGCTCCCAGCAGTAACCTGATCCACATCAATACTGCCTCACAGATCTTCCTGCAAATCAGTATTTTTCTACAACTAACCTGGACATCTAAGAAAAGCATTTCCTATACAATTGGACAGCGATAGTTCAAGAATGTGGCTAAGTTTGACACTCCACAGAAGGGGATACTCTCCTCCGTCACCAATACACTCCAGTTTGCTCTCTAAATGTCTACATGCAGGACGCAAGACAAACAATTATGAACTCTTTTTTTCCCCAGTCCTGTCCTAGATATGTAATCTTGGCATCTTACCACGCATCAGGAAAAGTGTCGCCAGCAGGGTTAGGGAGGTTCTTCTCCCCCTCTACTCTGCCCTGCTGAGACCACACCTGCAATACTGTGTCCAGTTTTGGGCTCCCCAGTTCAAGAGAGACAGGGACCTGCTGGAGAGAGTCCAGCAGAGAGCCACGAGGATGAGTGTGGGACTTGAGCATCTCCCCTGTGGAGAGAGACTGAGAGCCCCGGGGCTGTTTAGTCTGGAGAAGAGAAGGCTGAGAGGAGATCTGAGCAATGTGTACAAACATCTGAGGGGTGGGGGTCAAGTGGCAGGGGCCAAGCTGTCTTCACTGGTCAGCAGCAATAAGCCAAGAAGCAATGGATACAAACTGGAACAGAGGTGGTTTCACCTCAACATGAGGAGAAACTTCCTTACAGTGAAGGTGACAGAGCCCTGGGTCAGGCTGCCCAGAGAGGTTGTGGAGTCTCCATCTCTGGAGCCTTTCTAAACCCTCCTGGATGCATTCCTGTGTGAACCACCCTGGGTGATCCTGACTTGGCAGGGAGGTTGGACTCAATGGTTTCTGGAGGTCCCTTCCAACTTCTAAAGTTCTGTGATTCTGTAATATTCAAAGCTACATTGAGCTCCTTACACTGTATGGCCCTGAGTCTGGGAATAATGGTAGGACTTGCAGGAGGACTGGAGCAGCTGCTGATCAAGCTCTTCCTTTTATCCATCGTTGGAGAAGCCTGCACAGTGAATTTATGCTGGAAATCTGTTTAACAAAATAAAAATAAAAATATATGAACAAAAGCTGAAATTATCTTTCTTCAGTATAAGAAAACAAAGAAATGGTAATTCATGGTAACTTTCAAAGAGCACAATTTACAGGATCTATGTAGAAATGAAGTTTAACTGTTATCATCTCAGCATACACATTTCCTTCAGAACAAAGATGTGTGCTCACACTCACAAAGCTACATCTTATTACTCCATGTGTGGCGACTGATATTTATGCCATATAGTATATGTTCTCTCAGCATATTTCTCCATTTCTGAAACTAGGCAAACCCACCAGCAACAAGTGTTTATAGACCTCAAGAAAGGCACAGTTAACATGCACATTTTGTCACCACTGCTCTTCTGAACGGCCAATCCCTTGGAGAAAACAAAGAATATAGTGCAAGCCAGCACCCTTGACATAACGATGAACCTTAGGTAACTCACAAAATCCACACTTCCGTTCTTTTACAAACTTGAGTTTCCATTATAGAATCTGCAGCAATGCTAAGGAATCAGTATTTCTTACACCCACAAAAAAATCCAGCAGATACTGGTTCCTGCTGCACTATTATGTAAAACACTCCTAGAGCAAGCACTTCCATCAATTTTTATGTACATAATTTGTGGAACTAATCGTTTTGAGTATTAACATGTTAAACTACAACAGCAACGTTTTTACTGTGAACCATACAGAGCCACTCACCAAGAAACTTGTAACACCTTAAATTTACTTTTGGCCTTCATACTTGGCACTCTGGAGAACCTTAGCCACAAAAGCATCAAATTTATTTCCATGATCCCAAAGAGGCACATTTTTCCCCAAGTCTACACAATACTTTCTAATGCATAAGCATCAGAGGAAGAGAGCTTCCAAAGGCACAGGTTCACCTGCCCCTGCCATTTCAGCAGTCACCAACCTGAAGGCAGGCTGATATGGTTGCCGTCTTTCAACTTCAGCCGGCTCCTCTTGAACTTGCCCATGCGTTTCTTCACCCGAGGCTTCTCCTGACAGAGCTGGTGGATGATGATGTTGAGCTCCCTCTCCAGGATGTCAATCTCACGTTCTGCCAGCTCCTGCTCCCGCCTGCGTAGCAGCTCCTCATGGTTCTTCTGTTCCACAGCAGCACGACTCAGCTCCTCTTCCCATGTGCGCAGCTCCTGCAGGGAGATGAGGAAGGAGACCTATGGGTTAAGACTGACGTTACCTATTCTGAAGGAAGAGCAGTGACACAATGACTTGTGCTCATAGCACTGCAAGCACCATTGTTTAAAGGCTCAGCTGAAAGCCAAAGTCCTAAAATGACCCTCAAGAACTGCTGTGCTTGTCATTTATGGCCCTTCATATCAGCTTGTGAGGCCACACCCACAACCCTGTGTCTATCTTGGGGCTCTTCAGTACAAGACATACATGAACGTACTGGAAATAGTCCCACAAAGGGCCATGAAGATGATAGACACTGGAGCATCTATCCACTGAAGAAGTGCTGAGAGAGACAGGACTGCTTATCCTAGAAAAAAGGAGACTGAGGATGTGAGATGGGAAGAGAGCTTTTATCATTGTATATAAGGGTGCAAAGAAGATAGAACCAGGCTCCTGTTGACAGTGCCCAGCACAAGAGGCAATGGATGTACACTGAAACACAGGAAATTCCATCAACACTTTTTAACTGTCAGCAATACTGAGCACAGAACAAGCTGTCCAAAGAGGTTGTAGAGTCTCCCCCCTTGGAGGTGTTCAAAAACCATCTGGAGTTGCCACACTCCGTGACCTGCAGAGGTCCCTCCAGCTGCCATCGTTGTGTACTTCTGAGAAAAGGCAACGAATCCTGAATTCATTGGCATGAGAAACTGTGCTGGGTATCAGACATGAACATGTTCAGAAGAGCCACTGGAGAGGACTATGTATATGGGAACTAATTTGTTGAGCGTACCAGGTTAGG